>JBAMCI010000160.1:3517500-3852500 GCA_037075265.1 Drosophila nigricruria | reverse complement strand
GCGCATGCTTATCTGCGATCATTGGTACATGGTCAACTGCTCCAAGGCTGAAAGCAACTATGCGGCGAATCTTTTGATTGGTAAGTTTCAGTCTGACTTAGTCTAGTCTATAAGTCTAACAATGTAGTGTAATCTCAGTAAATGTTATATATTCTTAAAAAATACTCTCATGGTGTGCTTGTAGGTCAGCGAGATAAACCGTTTGTCAATGATGAGGAGAATAATTTGCGAACTCCACGACCCGACCTGCTAGATCGTCCCTATGCACCCGACTACTCAGGCGAATCTTTTCGAAACCAATATAAGGTAGAGCACCCTGAATTACATGCATCCCTATTATCATTAACCTCCTTCTCTTCTTATTTCAATGCAGCAACTGACGCCAAGTCAAAATCAAATACGCGACGATTCCACAAAGAGCACCGATAAAATTGAATCACAAATCACACAAAATAGCCAAACACGCTGGCGTATTCCCCCACCCAGCCGCACTATTCTCCCGCCTGCCTTTGAGCCACAAATAGAGCTAGCGAGCAGCACGTCACAGCCCCGACCTAGAGTAAGCATCAGCACCACCACCACCACCACTAGCACTCGCCGACCCACCGCCACTCCGCCTCCAGTATCACACAAGCGTACGGAAGCTCTGTATCAACGAACTGCGGATACGGATACAGATGATCTGGGCACGAGTCACAGCACACGGTACAATACTTCAGCGGACTTTAATTCCGCTGAGCTGCCAGCGACCAAAAACTCCACCAAACTGGTCAAGTTCGTCAAAGCGCCATCGAAAATCTATGAGCCTCCTTTTGTGTATCCCATTTACAATCAGGATACGGAAGAGGTGCAGCCGGTCACAGAATCATTGCGCACATCGTCAGCGGTGCCTTTTAGCACAGCGTCGACTCAGACACGTTTTTCAGCAGCAGTCGCCAGACCCAGTACCACTACAAGACCACTCAGTCGACCCACCACATACGCCGGACAGCCCTTCTCCCACAGCACGGCAGCCACCACGGTGAGCACAACAACCTATTATCGTCAAGCTGTAGCGCATACAGAGCATCGAACGCCCACGCCGGCGCAAGCATTTCGCCAGGCCACACCCACTTCAACAGCGGCTCCCAAAATTGGAGGCAAGGGCGAGCTGCCTTTTAATGATCTGTTGCCGCCATTTGTGGACTTTGTGCCCCATGATATAGCCACAACCCAGGGACCGCCCATTTACTACGAGTGGAAGGTGCCCGCCAATGGGCTGGTACCGCCAAAACTGGATCCGCCCATAGGTGTGGATGGGCGTGAGTACCCGGAGACTAAAAGTGACTACAATGTTAAAGTGAAGCTGGAGAGCTTCAACTCGAAGTTAAATGACATTGCCAACCACAATGCTGTGCCAGGGACTAGTGGAGTTGCACCCAAGCGATTGCCCAGCTCGCGATCTATCAAGCCCAATGAGCTGCCCCTTGTGACGGCGGAGAAGGCACAACGGCGTGTGGATGTGGTCAGCCCCAGTTCCAGCTCCAGCTCCACATTGACATCGGACATAACGCAGCTACGCAAACAGCTGCTCATACCAGAATATGCATTTCCGCTTGAGACTATCGGACGGACGGGCTATGCACCCGGCTCAAGTGTGGCCGGAGATCTTTACAACTCATTTCAGCTAAAGATACCTGAGCAAAGCGCCGGAAGCGCTAGCAGCAGCGGCAGCAGCAGCAGCAGCTCATTTAGCAGCAGTTCAACTCAAGGCAGATGGTTCGGCGAGAATCCTAAGTGCCCCGAGTGCCATCCATCATTTGTGGTGCCCGGCACCTGCGAGCCCTGTCTGCGTAGATAGTTAGCTTACTCTTAAGTTCCATATACCACATGCCGCACCTACGCACCTTCCTAGTATTAGCCGACATAATATTCATAACCGCCCCAGAAAATCCGCCTTCGCATCTTTTCATGCATTTAAATGTTAACTTTATTGTATACACTCACAGTAAAAATAATGCGCATTAAATAAGTGAGTAAAAACTACGTATATTCAAACATGAACCTCGGTTCACAATTGCTACGTTCCAGGTGGTAAGTATGTAGTAATTCATAATTAACTGTTCCTACAGCAATGCAACAGTTTTGCTTGCCTAAAACGGCAGACTAACTATATAGGTAACTTCGTAAATTCAATGGGGAGATGGGCGCCGAGAAGCCTAATAGATAATTTCGTATATGAGTATTTTGCAAGAGTAGCTGCTTTAAAAGTCTTATCAATATGCTTATATAAAATATATATGTAATTGTGATAATATTGCCTGATATCGGTGTACAGTGACATGTGACATGATTCCCTCTGCAATTGTTGTTTGTCAATGCAACTTTTAAGATTATCGCAAGTTTCACACTTAACAAGATTCAACTGTGATTCGCTCACATTCTCTTCCAACTATGACTTGATAACCTTTAACAATAAAAGTAATAAGTGGAGTTAAAATATTTTGAGTAACCTTTGAACACTGTGATTCGGTGCTTGTGACTCATGATAAAATCGATCTATATCGTGAATAACTGTAACTCTAGCTGATTAGCACAATTTTTGTGATTTTATATACAAGATTAAAATTGTTGCTTCGCAACTCTGTTTGACAGGCACTGAAAACTCCTCAACGCAATTCAGTTTCCTAATGCAATGCATAAAAGGCTTTAGATTGCTTTTTGGCAAAACAATTCCAGAATATTATTTTAATTGTTAAAAATTCTTTTTCATATTTTGTCAAGACAGACAATTTCGAATTGTTACAATTTGTTCGCATTGCCCATCTCCAATTTTGTTGATATAATAGATTCAAATAATTATGTACATAATATAGCGTATAGAAACGCAGCAACACGTGCAACATCGATGAAAACATTTGATTTGAAAGGCACATTTCAGTAAATGCATGATGTGTGGACACAAATTCTTATAGTTGTTAGCTTGATGGAACACTTGGAGCGATTTCTCACAGTGGATAAAAAATCAATCGATAAAACCATCGAAAGGAAACTTAAACTAACGGGAAAGACAATAGGATTGGATAAAACTCGAATAGAAATTTTTGACTAGCACTTTGTTCAGGGTTCATAAAAAAAGACGCTCGGGGTCCAGGGTCGAGCGGCGCCCACCAACATTTCCGGATGAGCATGCGCCATCTTAGTGTTGGCGCAACCAGGTCCATCGCCAGGAAACTCCTGACCCACCGCTTGGACGCGCAAAATAACTTGATGTCGCTTGGTCACATCCACATTGGCCACGACGCCCGCTTCGTGACGATAGCTATAAAAACGATTTGTCAAATGGCCATCCACGTATATCTGGTTTATTGAACAAGAGTAACATATTATTAAAGTCATCTATGATTAATATACAAGTACTCACCTCGTAGCCACCAATGCCGGCACAGTCCTCCAATTCCCAACGGACATAGAGCGCGCGACAGCCTAAACTGGAAACACTCGTTATGCTCGCCGGAAAACTGTCCCCCGTTCCACAGCCCATACAAGGCGAGGGCTGGGGGTTCTATGAGAGTACAGAAAAGTATTATAGAAATAAATGTGTATATAAATGTACATATGTGATATTATATACCTTTGGATTTATCTTATTCTTGGTCATTACATGATTCATGGCATGCAGGTCACAAATAATGGAATCAATAAAAAATTTCTGGAAGAATTGAAATATGTGTTTATAAGAATACATATATAGAGAAATCAAAATTAAGTGGGGATATCCATGAATCAGGCAGTTGTATTGAAACTGTGGCTGTTCACCCACGTGAACCATTTGAATGGTTGGGATCGAGATTTTTCCGTCCTCAACCTCAATCCCGTGTAACCCATATCTAGTATACTCACCGTTTCGGCAACGGGATCATATCTAACTGCATCCAGTACCTTGGAAACAGTCAGGCATTGATTATCACAGACCACAGCTCGACAATGACAGCAAACGCAAGGCTCTCCTGGTCGATTCGTGCACCCTGTGCCCTCCCCATTCAGCTCTTGATCGTCTTCACACAATTCACACATGCGCCGCATCATATATTCGCATAGTAGTCGCTCTCTTTCTGTAAGCGGACTTATGGAATTATCCGTTTCCGACTCACATAAGCAGGAAGCTTTTTGCATGGCACCAGAATTTCCTGATTCTTCTTGGTGACACATATTGCTGCTCTGGTATTTTGATGATTCTCCTCGAGGACTCATATTGCTGCAACGGTCTTTTGATGATTCTCCTCGAGGACTCATATTGCTGCACAGCTCTCTTGACGATTCTCCTCGAGGACTTCTATTGCTGCAACGGTCTTTTGATGATTCTCCTGGAGCACTTCTATTGCTGCAACGGTCTTTTGATGATTCTCCTCGAGGACTCATATTGCTGCACAGCTCTTTTGACGATTCTCCTCGAGGACTTCTATTGCTGCAACGGTCTTTTGATGATTCTCCGCGAAGACTTGAATGGCTGCACAGCTCTCTTGATGATTCTCCTCGAGGACTTATATTGCTGCAATGTTCTTTTGATGACTCTCCTCGAGGACTTCTACTGATGCTCTGATCTTTTGATGATGATCTTCGGTGACACGTAGAGCTACAACGCTCTTGTGATGATTCTCCTCGAGGACTTCTATTGCTGCTTTGATCATTTGGTGATCCTCCTCGAGGACTCATATTGCTGATCTGCTCTTGTGGAGTTCCTTCTCGCGGACTCATATTATTGCCACACTGTTGGGGGGATGCTTCTCGAGGACTCATATTGCTGCTCTGTTCTTCTTGGCCTAATTGGCAACACTCTTCGTCGAAATCAAGTGGAGTAGCTGCTTGCGTTTTCGGCTGTTCGTCAACGGTTGATAATAATGCGTTCGAATCTTCAGCCCCTGCGGTCGGTATCGATATTGAAACGGTCCTCCCTTCCTTTTCACATGGTTGGTTGTCCGTTAGTTTGGACTGAAACGATTTATATTCTTTGGAACCACGAGATTTGCAGCTACATGATGCGTAATCTGTTGCATGTGACTTGCAATCACAAGATTTGTAACAGGATGATTTCGAATCGCATGATTTGTAGTCATTTGATTTTGAACTTATCGTATCGCAGGTCTTATAAATAGTGGCGGAAGTACAGCTACCCACAGCAGTCCTCGAACTATTACCCCTAGATTCAGTGTCCGTGGAACAGGGCTTGCGACATGGATTAAATTTTGGATCATGTTGGAATACGACAATTTCCTTCGGTTCCATAGGTGAACATTTTTTTTTACTAGGAAAACATTTTTCCACATATTTTTCCATTTGTTGCAGGCACTGCATACGCTCCATTTTATCCTTTGACTTCGGCGGCTTAGCTTGGGGCTTTAGACCAGATGTTACGGCCGTCATGCAATCTTCATATACCAATGGCGGAGCCTCCTTATCTTCCTGGTCTTCCTCTTGCCGCAGCATCAGGGTTAGTTCACGAAACAATTGCTGTATAATAGCCGTGCGATCCACTCGACAATCGTTTACATCGTTCAATAAATTTATTATATTTCCGACACGGTTGTTTGATGGAGGTGGACAGCATTGCTCAGATTCACAGCTTCTGAAACTGGACAGCTGTTGATCTGATGCACACTCACAATAGGCATCTTGCTGCTTCTGACTCTCTTTTTGACCTGTTCCAAAAGGAACAGTCCAGGTTTGTTGCTCAGATGCACACTCATAAAACACAGTATCTTGCTGCATCTGACCCTGTTGTTGACAACAGGGAGCACTCCAGCCTTGCTCTTGAGATTTAAAATTTGTTTGCGGTTTCTGCATTCCACTTTCCATTGCACATTCACAATAGATGTCATCTTGTTGCTTACCCTGTTCTTGACATGATCTAGGTTCGGGTGGTGCACAGTAGTCACAAGAGATGAGATCGTATTTTTGACTGTTTTCCTCCTGTTTCGGATCACAGGATGTCTGTTCAGGCTGTTTCTTTTTTTGCTTTCGACAAGGAAAACAGTTAAATATTGTGCATTTCTTCTTCGTTTCCATGGCATGGTTCGAGGTCGTTATACAAGATTTTGACTCTTTGGCTTCGGATAGTTCTTTATGTGCACAACATTTTGAGGGCTCGTTGTAATCGCCGCCTAACGCAGATGACATTGATGGACCCAAAGTCTTTGAACAAACTGTTGATGGTTGTACTTTTGGTTGGGCTCTCTCATTCGCACTTTGTTCTGTGTTGCAAGCACAGGATGGAGTGGTTTGAAAGTTGTTCGATTTAGCTGAGCTCTGGCAAGGCTGATAGCCTATGGAAGTTTCCGATGAGGAATAACAGTCACAAAACTTGTCAGCGCGAGTCATAAACACAACCTTAGTGCTCTGTGATCCACTACAGTTGGGAATGGCTTTTGTATCCTCAATTCTTTGAAAGGGTAGACCTTCTCGGCCAGCTGGACATAGCTCCATCTTATCAATAGACGCACACAAGCACGTGACATTTGCCATGACAGACTGCGAACGGGACGAGGTCTTGTCCGTGTAGCCCATCGATGATTTCTGACAACAGGATGCTCCCTGGCTGTCAGTTTTGGCATTTTTTTCTTTACCTTTTACAAGTTTGCTATAATTAATGGATGTCGTTATGTGACTGTTGTCTACATTAAAATACCCCTCACTTTCCATACTGCTATCAATCATTTGAAACGGCTGATATTTCTTATTTGAACAAATCGGTTCCATTTTTAAACGGTACTCATTTTTTAAATTTTGGTTAGCAACTTCTGGTGGTGGACATGGTTGCTCGTTATGTTCTGTACATTTCATACACTGTTCATCGTTCAATATATCCTTCTCTTCGATATGCTCGTCACATTTGAAGTACTCTGGAACATCTGCAGATGGTAGTGCGTTCTGCCGATTTGCTACTGCGTTTGATTCACCGTCCGAAGCAACAAGTTCAGAGCGTTCGGCATCTTCAGATCTAAGAAAGCTTCGTGGTATTTCACCTTCTACATCTTCAGATCTGAGAAAGCTTCGTGGTATTTCAGTAAAGTTTGAATGACAAGGGCCGGTTTGATTTTCATCCTTGAGGTCAAAGATACCCTTGGTTTGATTATCGACCAAAGGAGTGATGCCAGACGTAAAGCTGAAGTAGCCAGTGTTGTCCTTCTGACGACATTGATTATCGACTGGACGAGAAATGCTTTGTTGCACGCCATCAGAAGTTGTAGCATTATCATTTTGCCTGCACAGACATGACAGTTGGTTTGAGCTTGGATTACCGTTTTTATCCTCCTGCTCACAGGAAATATCGACTGCGTCAGCATTGCTGGGCTGAACGCTTTGAAAAGTTGTGCCATTGTCATTTTTATCATACGCGCATGATGCTTCACCTCGGCCAGTTTTCATGCTATTGTCCTTTCGTTTGCAACATGACTGAGCTGTGTCATCGGCCGTTTGCTTTTTAGACATTTTATTTATGGTAAAATCTGAACTCAAGGGGAAGTACCGACTACAAGTGGTGGCTTGTGAATCAGCAAGATAAGACAGTCTTCCACTAATTTGTCCGAGTGAGCTGAGTCTGTCCATGTCATTAGCAAGATCTGACATTGGTTGAGGCTCATTCGCTGCGAAGCTTAAATTGTCTGGCGCAATATACACATTGCTGGCATAAGTGGGAACCAAATTGGCGGTTTCGGTTTCTTGAACTTCAGGCTTCGGATTCTTCGTATCGGTGTCTATGGTATAGCAACTTGTTATTGGACACTTGGATTCGAGTTTTGGGGACTGTGGCGGTGGCAATTGCTGAGAGGGAGGATGTGGACCTACGCATGGTATGTGGCTCGCAGATTTTGCAGCACAATATTGAAGGGCAGTCATTTTAGTTGTATTAGTACAGGTCACAGGGTCAATGGCTGTTGTGGATGGTACACTTGGTTGTGATTTGCAAAGACCAGATTTACTTGTTTGCTGGTATTGTGGGCGGGACTCAGGCAGAACCCTTTCCCTCCAATTATTGACACTATTCCTCCAATTATTGGCATTATTCTGGGTGCTTCCCGCGCAGTTATCTTGGCAATCAGGTGGCTGGGTTCGGTCTTGCTGAAGTTCACGTTCATCATTCTTATCTACAATCCGACATATGTATTGTTGTGTGGGAAATTGAATTTGGTTTTCAAATTGATTCAAATCACGCGTCTGCGATGGCTTGTCCTGAAGGAAATTGCTACAGTGTGCTTGCATATAGTGATCATAGAGATAAGATGTATTTGTCTGAGATGGTTTGGTTCCTGCAACGCACGCCATTCCCGTCTGCGTTACCGGCTGTGACTGGGTTGACGGACCGGGCATTTCGTAACAGGTGCATTGCCCTTGGTTGGTAGCCTCTTGAGGCTTACCTCTCAAATAGGATTGGTCGGTTTGAATGTTTTGGTTATTGCGGCAAACTCCTGGATCACGGTGCTCGTCCTGCATATACATCAGTGCTGGGCAGTCTGCAAAAGAAAAATAAAAGAGAAAAGAGTCTGTTAGATTGCTGTTGGAAATGTTTTTCACATTTTATTTTGATGGGAAAGAACATTCAATATTTAAATTAGAAAGCCATGGAACAAGGAACTGATGTATTGAGCGACAAAGCTGGGTTCAGAAAGTCTATGTCTCAAAGACGAGGTTGCGGCGGTATCTTAAGCTCTGTGATCTCTGTCAGCAGAACCTCGCGACCGCGTGTTGCACTTGGAGCTGAAAACATTTCGCGGTGGTACAATTCAAGAAACTTGGCCTCAGCCTTCTCTCGGCAAGGACAAAAATCAAAATAGGATGTTTGACTGCAGGTCTCGCGCTCGTCAAAGTTGGAGAATATGGTGCCACGCTGTACGCATCGACAGACCTTTACATTAACGCGTGCACGATTGGTATCTAAAGAACGCTGTTTCCATGGACACTGACAGCATCCACAATTTCCCGGGCAAAACACATTGCCCTCTTCGTCCATGATGGGACTAGGATCAAAGCGGCACGGCGAACAATTTGAGAACTCCTTATGCTGTGGTAACGCCAGATAATACTTTTTAACTTCCCCCTCCATTTTGGAGGGGGCAGGCGACTCTTCCAATATCGGTGTCAACGCCGAACTGGACACCGTCTCAACAATTTTCTTGGTTTCCTCTGACTTTGGTTCGGAGAGAGGAATTGGAGAAAATACGGGCGCTGGATCGGGCTCTGTTACGGGCGCTGAGTCGGACGGTGGTATAGGCGCTGGTATGGGCAGTGGAACAAGCTCTTTTTCGGAACTTGATTTTGCCTCTGGAACAGGTTCTGGCTCTGGAAGAGGTATTGGAAGGGGTACTGGCACGGATTCTTTTGCGTGTACGAGGCATGTGGATAGCGGACAACTGTAATCTTTGGGGAAACAACAGGACCCTTAAATAAAATATTAGAATCTTCCGATACATCTCTAGAGATGATTAATGATTTTTTGTTGGGCTCCCTACCTTTGAACGTATTCTTCGAACACACCGATGCTTGTGATTTGTCAACTGGCCCTGATGGAGAACATGTGACCATCTGGCCCGAACATGGATCGAACTTCAATGGCATTTGCACTGTAACTGGCCTGCCCTGAAAACATTTTGAGGCGTTTGACTTGGCTTCGGTTAACAAACGTGCAGTTATTTCCAGGGTTGCATTGCACTGACGCTTACTATCGCCTCGATTCCTGTCAAAATCTCTAAGCAGCATTTGCGTCACATTCTCGGCGCGTTTGAGGACAGCTCGGACAACGTCAGGATCATCATATTTGCTAGCGCCGGATGCCTGGCCACTGCATGTGGATTTAGTGCTCACGTCGGCCTTATTGCTACATACGGGCTTGCTCTGGACGGGGTTGGCCGATTTCGATTTACAGCTATCAGTATTTTTGCAGCTGTGACCCTCTCGCGGAAAGTCCGTGTCGCTAATGCTCAGGCAATCAAAAAATATATCCTCGTCGCTGCGATGCGCCTGAAAATTTGGTCCTCGATAAAGGACTTGGGTGGAGCCATTGATCTGCTGCTGCCGCTGGCTGCGCAAATGAATGCAGTTATCTGGTCTCTTACATCTTCGAGCTTTCTTATCTGTAATTGTTCTATTTCTGTCCTTGTCCATGGCTAAATGGACCAAATTACCAAATGTATTCCAACTATTATATGAATTTACATAAAATTTGTGTAAGATGTTGCTCCTTGAAAGAATTAAAATTAACTGGCCTGAAATGGAATTGCCAGGCACAGCAACAATACCACTGCCTACTATTTAATTTCGTGTTTGAAATTTTTTTTTTATTTTTCATTTTTTTATTGTATTTAATCCACAAAGAAATCATTTCAAATATTAGAACTATCCAAACTAAGTATCAATGGATTAGAAATTCGAAACTACAGACACACGCACGTTACACATCATTTGTTTGCAGACATCACTTGTTTTGTTATGTAATTACTCCGTGACTCTATTTTTATGGTTGGCAAAAAAGTTGCGCTTTTCGTAGCTCTAGTGGACATCTCCACACTTAGTTTTCCTCTCAGAGACTGATTGCTCGAATGTTCACTTTAATTGTGTGGATACAATTATAGACTGCTGCTCATTTGACGTCGTGGCACTGCAAATTTTGAAAGTGAATTTCCTATGCATCCCAACGTACTCTCCTCACAGCTTTCCGGGT
This sequence comes from Drosophila nigricruria, assembly GCA_037075265.1. Classification (NCBI taxonomy): domain Eukaryota; kingdom Metazoa; phylum Arthropoda; class Insecta; order Diptera; family Drosophilidae; genus Drosophila; species Drosophila nigricruria. The sequence continues at coordinate 3,841,807 of JBAMCI010000160.1, read as the reverse complement.
GGATCCATAACGATACGATTGCCGCCGCATACAATTCGGAGCTTGACCAATAGCCCGCCTATCCCCAGCGCCAACACTAACGCTTTCGCTGGCAGTAATCAATGTGCTGGGTGTCGGCTGGAATATGTTGACCTTGACGTGGCCGTTCTGCGGATTCAACTCCATGGGGAGACTTAGAGTGACCGGACTGCCACGTAAAATGCACTGGGATTGAGGGGGACAGCCACATGACGAATCCGTGTGCACTCGTGCGCTTATCTCTAACGTTGCGGGATAAAAAAACTTGGGTGGAGGAGGTTGCGGCTCCTCTAGCGCAGTGTAGTTGCAGTGAACGCCTAGGCCGCGTAATAATATTTGTGCATTATGTGCGGCGCGTTTTAGTATGTCCCGCATATCCATAGGTTCCTTGCTTTGCTGAGGCTCATTCTGGGAAAAGTGTTCATGGCAAGTCTTCAATATGCCCGCTTTATGTGCGGTCTCGCGCTCGCATTCACCCTCGCTGCGACAGTCATAGAAGATGTCATCCATGGTTTTTTATTATTTTTGTTTTTTAAATTTTTTATTTTCTAATCAATACATACACACACAATTTAGAAAATACTATGACAGCATATGGGGACTTTTGAAGTGTAATCCAAGTTTTTTGTACAAAACATCAACTGAACGATTAAGATCCCAAAGATCAGGAAAAAAACTCGCACCGCCAGCTAAGCTTAAGTATAGCTGGCGATAGGTCCGATGAATTTGGTAATCACATTTCCTCGACAAATTTTAAGGTATTTTGCCGTTCCACCGGATAGTAAATAGTACAATAGAACTCTGATTCCACGTTTTGATTGTGAAATTTAATCAACTGCTCATTAATGCGTTCCTCTAGCTGCTGCAGCAATCGCGAATTACCAGGCTTCAGAGCAAATTTCAAGGCACGCACACAGCCAAGCACTGCCACAAATACATCGTAGCTCTCATAGTGGTGAGATGATTGCGCCTGTTCAGTGCACAGGTTCTGCAAAAGCTCAATATGCTCACGGAACTCCTCGCTGCCCTCCCACAGCTGCAGCACACGTGCCCTGAACATATCGCTCTCACTCTCACACTTGATGCACTCCTGCAGCAACAGCAAGAATGCACGTGTTCTACCAGGCAGCAGCAACAGACGCGCCTCTACACCAACATTGTCCGCCTGTATGCCACAGTCTTGGGTGTTAGTGCCATCGGTCTGCAACTGCTCGTCGCACATTGAAGGCGTCACCTGTACCAGCCGACTGTGCCGGCTGAGAGGCTCTGTCTGGACCAAGATATTGAATTGCGCACGATCCCACCTGGTCTCGACCACCTTCACATACTGTGTGCGCGTCGTGCGCCAGGATCGATCCGAGTGTGCCGTATGCGCAGAAGCGATCGAATGGAAACTGGAAACGGAATAGCTCTTGCGGAGATTGCCATAAGTTGAACGACAGGTGGCGCCACTGCGTCGCACACGACTGTGGAAAAGGTAACGACTAATGAAGCGCTTGCACTGCTTCCGCTTATGAAGCAGATACTTCCGCTCATGTTTACTACTCATCGGCTCTTTGCCTTTGACTAAACGGCGCACTTTCTTGGATACCTCACTGGCGTCTTGCTTCAGCGGCTTGGCGATTTGGGCTAGATTAAGGCACTCCCCTACTATCAACCCACCTCCAGCCGTGCGTCGAATGCTGTGCACACTAGGTCTACTGGGTCTACCGATTTTACTGCCTTTGCTGGACCTGCTACGCCTACTGCTACGCGGCTGCTCTGGCTTTACTTCAACTTTTTCTTCATGGCTATATTTTACTTCAAAGGGTTGACATATTTTTGGCGGACGCTCCTCATCGTCCGGACATTCACACTCACTCACCGGCTTCTGGGCATGGAGTATAGTATCCGCCAACTGCTTCACACTGCACGCTATGGTCTGGAAGTCCTTGTGTGTGGGTAGCTCACGCTCGCGGCGCTATAATGAAATGAGAGAAAAAGAGAAATTAAAATACAAATCAGTATCAATTTGAATTTCTTAAGCATTAAACGACAGCGTTCAGTCTAACGCTAACTACTGCAGAATACTCTGTTATGGTCAAAACGCTGCCTGCTCCAAAACATTGCAAAATATTGAATTTTCCCCAATTGGTATATGTATATAATTTTTGGAAAATCAGTACATGAGGTCAACGGTAAAATAAAAGATACAGTTTCCCCGATTGGCCACGCCCCCAGTGGGCTAATGGCCAGTCCTTAGAAGGAGCCTAGGGTAACGTAAATGTAAAACTGTAACTAGGAGCTTACGCTTTGAAACTGTGGAAATTACAGGGTATTTTTCAATGTGTCACATACCCAACAGTAGCTCAATTATTACTTTAAGAGATATAAGCTTCTGCGATTTTCGCCACGCCATACGTCATACGGACAGCAAGACGGACATTGCACAAAACCAATAATCCCAATTCACTTCGTAAATAAGTATAAAAAGAACGAAACCCACCTCCAAATCTCTTAAAGCACAGCCAAGACCTTGGCTAGCTGCCTCCAGATTTTCGACGTCTCCTCGCTTCACGGGACTGTCGAAGAGCTCGTGGGCTAGGCTAAAGCCTTCGGGGCAGACGCCCAGCTTCTTTTCCATGCGCTGGATCTGCTCATCCTTGGTACGCAGCTCATCCTCCAGGCAGCAGACGTGCTCCGAGCACGCTTTCATCTGCTCTTCATATTCGGAAATTTTGCATTCAAGCGTATTCACCTCCTCCTTGAGCTCACCATTGGTCACCTCGAGGTGCATGAGGTCTCTCTTTAAGTCGTAAATCTGCTGTCGCAGGCAATCCGTTTCCGCTTTCAGCTGCTCCTCCATGCTCTGATGCAGCTTCTTGGTAAAGTTTAGATCTTCGGTCAGCGCTTGACTGCGTCGTCTCTCGCTTTCCAGCTCACTGGCCAGCGGCTGTTGATTGTCCGCATCCGCGGCACGACTATCAAGTTCCTTATCCAACGCAAGTTTTTGTTCCATCAAATCACGGTGCTCCTTTGTTAGGCGGACCAGACACGTCTTCAGTCCATGCTCCGTTTCCTCTAGCTGTTGTATCTTCTCAGCAGCAGCGCGCGAATCGTCGCGCAAGCAATCTTGCAGTTGGTTAATCTTTTGCTTCAGACACATCTCTTTGGTACGGTAAGCCTCCTCTCTCACTTTATATTCGCGCTCCAGATCAACCCAGTGCGAATCGGCGGTCTCCATGGCCTCATAGTGTTGCGTATTCAGTGCGTTGAGGGAACAGCGCAAAGTCTTGACCTCTTCCTTAAGATAACTAATCTCTCGTGCGGCACATGCATCCGGCGAGGCATTTGTGGTGTTATTATTCTTGTTTTTGTTACAGCACTTGTTAGCCATCTGGCCACTGGCCTTGCCGGAGGAGCAGGCTCCGCAACATGGTTTGTGGGCACCAGCGTGTGCCCGTTCTGGCAGAGACTCCTCATTGCCCATATTTGTGCTGGTGCTGGTGCTGGTCTTGAAGCTGCTACCGCCGCTAATCCTAGCCAGATGCAGTAGTCGGCAAATGAGCAGCAAGGGCAGTGAGCGATACAAACTGTCCAACTGTTGCTTGACTCGTTGTCGCTCCGCATGCAAGTGCTCCAGCTGCCTCTCAGCTGCACACAGATCGTCACGCAATATTAGGCACTCGGCACGACAATCCCGATATTTGGCGGACAATGCGTCCTTGCCAAATTCCAGTTCCACGTTACGTTGTCGGAGTATTTCCAGCTCCTCTTCGTTGCGTTGCAAATGGAAGCGTGTATCGTTCTCAGCCTCCTCAAATTCGCACTTGGCCTCGTCCAGCAGAGCGTTCTGTTCGACAAGCAGCTCCACACGCTCGCTCAGCTCCTTCACCTGCTTATTCAGCTGCAACTCACGTTGCAGACGCTCTGCTAAATGCTTGGCTTGAGTCTCGCCGCTGCTCTCATAAACGAGAAGCTTGCTCTCCAGCTGAACGAGACGCTCTTGATAGTATTGCAGGTGAGGATGTTCTGTTATCGATGTTGTTGTCGAGAGATCGCATTCGACAAAGACGCCGCTCTCGGTGAGGCTGCTGTTCTGTAGTCTCTGCAATTGCTTGCTGGGCGTTGTCGGAGCTGTGGGTGTGGCGCTGTTGCTATACGGCTGAACGGTGGCTACGATCCGACTGTGTCTGACCCGTGGTTCCGCTTTCGTCTGCAAAAGCAAGCAAAGCGAGCAAGAAGCTGCACATGAGTTTTTGTTCTATGTTTATATATATATATATACATATATATGTATATACATATATGTATATATATGTAGAGGTATTCTTAAAGATTAAAAAACAGTTTTGCCTCTGCTGGGGAAAAATGTAAATCTTGTTGCTTAAAATCAAAATTTGTCTAACTACTGACTGACTTCTCACAACTTTCGAACACCTACATTCTATATTCCACTTATATATTTTGTTTTGTAATACACACCGTTGACTGCCAACTATCCTGCTCCACGATCGCATCCAGATCGAGCTGCTGCACGCACAGCAACAACTGTTGCAAGCAACGTTTGTCCTTCTCCTCCAATTGCTGTGAAGTCTTGCGCAATAGATTTTCCAGGCGCTGACAATGATCCGCACATGTTCCATCCATCTGATGTGGTATAATAGAAGAAAATCATATCTTTAGTCTTGAATCTTAGCCGAATGATTCTAATAAAAGACAAGTAAATGCAGTCCCACAATCTTATAACTATAATATTTATAATAATAACAATATCCATAATAATCATAGTAAACATACAATTTACTGTTCAATTCAAAAGACACCTTTGAGAGAAAAATTATAAATTGCAAATTGCAAACTGAGTCTCAATACATTTTGTGTTCGTTTTTATGCGAATGAGTCATGCGAACAAAACACTTGAACAGGAGCGCTGAGCATGAGCTTGAGCTTGTAATGCACACCTGGATTTCTCGTTTATACAATCACATTAGATTTGTTTATACAGCTGCGTTGCTCTGAATAGCTGCAGATTGCCTATCGCACTTCCAAATAAAACTCTATTTTTATGTAATCACTTTTAACTGCTTCAACAACAAAAAATCTTAGCTAGAATATTTTTAGTTTTAAAATAAGAAATATTCATAAAATAGCATATAAAAATATATGCTTTAAATATAATTTTTTTATTATTATTAGTTTGTTGAACAATTTTAAACAAGTAAGAATGCAATAGTCGAGACGGCTCGACTACGAGATACCCTGAACCCTGCGAAGATCCAATCTTCCCAACATTATATGCTTATTTTACATATACAAATATTGCGAGCAACGCACACACACACACACATATGCATACGCACGCACGCATAAGCACGCGCTCTGCTGACTGCGCAGTCAGCGCGGCGACTGCGCTCGGACTGCAATATGCCTATTGTATGGGAAATTAAATGCTTAATAACTTTTTTTGTGGATGGACTTTCTTAATCAAACTTGCGCAGCGTAATCATGTCATTCATATGTATGTATTTGCCAAAGCACAAGTCTCTAGTATTTGAAATACGAATTTTGCAAATTGGGGGCGAAGGAGGCGTGGCATCCAAAATCCAAAAATGACAAAATGTCCGCATTCATTACACAAATCTACACAGTAAATTTGGAGTCTCTAGCTCTTACGGTATGCTTAGCGGAAGAAAAGTTATCGATTTTTATCGATAATAAGGAAACGGGATGAGTTATCGAAAATCTAAAAAAAACTCGTACTGCGTAGGCTATAGACGAGTATTCTCTGAAAATTTCATATATCTAGCTTTTGTGGTTTACGAGATCGCTGCGTTCATACGGACGGACGGACGGACGGACGGACGGACGGACGGACGGACGGACGGACGGACGGACGGACAGACGGACAGGGCTATTTCAACTCAGCTCATCGAGCTGATCAAGAATATATATACTTTATGGGGTCTGCGATGTCTCCTTCTGCCTGTTACATACATTTCACAAAAACATTATACCCTGATTTCCCATTTTCAATGGGTTCAGGGTATAAAAATTGTTGTAATGCTTTCAAATTTGCATAACTTTCTTGATTATAATTTAATTCTTTTTTTACTCTTTTAATTTTATTAAATTAATTGATTTATTTTATACCGTTGCAAAAATGTTGTTATACTTTTTTTATACCCTGGACCCATTGAAAATGGGAAATCAGGGTTTAATGTTTTTTTAATAATATAATATTATTTTCATAAATTGTTTTAAAATTTTTTGATTCACTTTAAATAATTTTTAGTTACTTCTTATAAGATTTTTTTTTTATAATTTTTGAACAATGGTGAAATTTAAACAAACTCATCGCAAACTCTGAAAATTGTTTTAATTGTAATGCGAGCAACGGCTTCAATTAGCATTCGCTTAATGCACCACTGACTAACAATGCTTCTTGAGTTATTTTCACTTTGCAGCCAAGCCAACTCACTGAACTAAATATACATAAGTATATATACTTAAGTTTATATACATATATATATATATATATATATATATATATATATATATATATATATATTTATAGGGAGAGCAATTAGTTTTGTTATTAAATTAAGCAAACGAATTAGATTTTCAAGCTGAACGACTTCGCAGCTTTGGCGTTCGGCTCTAAAAATTAAAAGTAACAATACACAAAGCCAAAAGAAGGTGTGTAACAAAGTCGTGAGTAATGTCGACTCTATACATATATACATCTATCTTATATATTCACAAATAATGTTTGACACATGCTTGAAGAGTAGGCCCTTATATAAACAAACAAAGACAACAGCAAATTTGATCTTGGCCAAAAACGAAAAATAAAACAGCGCATCATAGCCTTTTAGGCAATTGATGTGGGCCTTAAGTTATTTATCAACTTATAAAGAAATCGAAAATAGAAACATTTGTATTTATTGGATAGTGGAGCTGTGTGCATATAAGGCAATCAATCTTAACGTTTGGTCAACACTCGCCAATTGCTGCACTCGTTTTTGGTTTATATAAAAATCCAATCGTAATTATTATGTGAATGCTCATTGTTATTATTATTATTATTGAAATTGCTTTAAATATGTTTGCTCTAGTAAAAATGAATCCAGTTTTTAATCGCAATTACCGTTGCCCGTTGTCCGTTAATCAAAATAATTTCCGCACTCTATAAGACGCCAAACAAAACTAAACCATTGTTAAGACACGAAGCTAGCAGCTGAAGCAGCTCAGCCAGCTGTAGCTGAGACACACACTCACACGCACACTCACTCACACACACACTCACTCTCAATGTACACTCAATTCATTCATAAAACTCGTGCAGTCATTTGAGTTGCTCTTTTGAGCGCTTTCTATGTAAACTGGCTTCTGAGTGTTTTTTAATGCAGTCATTAAACTCGTTTAGTCATTCGAGTTGCTCTTTTGAGCGCTTTTTCACATGCACTTTGTTAAGAGATATGAAGAATGCATTGGAGAAGTTAGTTTTGATAATTCCAATGGAAGTTACGTTAGGGGATATTTACAGGACATTCTATATATTATATATTATTAAACACGTTCAGTCATTCAAGTCTCTCTTTTGAGCGCTTTTTCACAAGCGCTTTGTTAAGAGGTGAAGAATGCATTGGAGAAGACAGTTTTGATAGTTCCAATGGAAGTTACGTTAGGGGACATTTTCAGGACATTCTATATATTATATAGAACTTATAGTCTTAATAAAATCGCTTAAAACGGCAACTCAATATACTGCATGTACATTTTATAGACAAATATGTAGTATATAGTATATATATTATCCATACGATCTCTCAGTCGAAAAATGATAATGAGCCCTTTAGCATAAGAGAAAAATGTCTATCAATATCAAGCTTATAAACTCATTCAAAACTTATGCAACTTTATCATAGAATTTCCCAGTTAATTACATATATAGATATATATATATACGACATCCATTATAGGACTGCAATGGGATGGAAGAACTGTTTCTCTACTTGTTTTCTATTTCTGTTCACCTTGTCATCCTCCAGCTCGAGTATGCGAAACTCGAGTAACTCATTCTGTTCCCGCAGCTCGTTAGCCTCAGTATTTAGCTGCATTTGCTCTTCCTCCATGTCCTTGATCCGTTGCAGAAGCTCATTGATATGCGTGTGATTATTGCTAGCCGACAACGCTGCCTTCTCAGCTGTTAGCAATTCCTGTTTGATCAGCTGCAATTCGTTTTGCAGACGCTGGTTTTCCTTGTGATAGATTTCAACTTCCTTTTGTAACTTGTCCAAGTCCTGCAGCTGTAAGACATTGACATTTAATATGTGTATATATGTAGATATATGTGCAAATAGATAAAGATCTGAAGCAGCTGCGAATATACTCACTGCTTGCCACATGACGCCGCTGTCGGCGCCACTGGAAGGCGGCTGTGGACTGATCGATGGCGGCGCTGAAGATAACGCTGAGTCCGTGTCCGAGTTGTGATCCTGCAATGTATATACATAATGAGGTCAATCAAGTAAATAATAATATAATAAATAATTGGCAAATACGTTTTGCAAATTCACGCTCACAGGTGGAACATGAATGAAAATCTTAACTAAATCCAAAACATAATTAAATGGAAAAAAACTACTTTAATTTGTATTTCATTGTTGATTAGAAGCTTTTCACTCACTTTTCGTCTCTGGCTGTGGATTTGTAAATTTGTATTTAATTGAGTTTGACATTTTCTCACCTTTGTTCTGTATTCCATTGTTGCTGCCTTTGGGGGCAGCGTTTCCATCCATGTTGTTGCTGTTGTTCCCTTTCCAGTCATGATTTGTTGATGATTCATCTGTTGCTGTTGCTGTTGTATTTGTTGTTGATTTGTTGCTTTTGTTGTACGCATCTCGGGCTTTGATTTATGCGCATTCTTCGTGTTATTGATTAGCTCAATATTCTTGAGTTGGGTTATCTGAAGAGAAGAAAACGAATGAAAAGGAAAATGAGATGCGGTCTTTCTACAACATATTCTAGTTAAGAAGAAAACAAAGGAAAGAAGGTTTAAGTCGGGTGAAACTGTTTACATAATACTCGTCTACAATCTTAAGAATATGTTCCTTAAGTTTAACTACTCCCTCTCACCGAGGAGGGATACACCTCAAGTGGGCGTAGAGCTGTAGCCTGTAGAAACGTCAAAATTAATCTTAAGTTCTAAGGTCCTAAAACTCTAAAACTCTGAAAGATAAAGTTTTTTTTTCAATTTACACATTGCAGTGAGCGAAATAAAAAGCTTTAATAATTTAAGTCTCTAGCTTCAAATTGGACTTTTACACAGCACTAATATGCCCTCTTCTCATTTTGCGAAGGAGTATAAGAAGCGTGCAACATGTTTCTGTCATCTAATACAGTTATCACTTGATTTCGTGCCCCCGAAAAATAAAACGAAATTGCCAATTCATTGTTATAGAAGGTATACAACTTGATACATTTAAACGCCAACAGCAGGTCGTTGACCCCCACGAATGATGCCGAAAGCAAGAGATCTATAGAACTCTCGGACAGGCCCAGACACATCTAGAACTTATTGTTATGCCCAGCGTATTGTTCGTGGCAAGCAGCATAAAAATAGGCACAGACATACAAAAGACTGTCGCTGCTCTTCAAAGGATTGGATTGAAAACTATTTGGTTTTGGACCTCAACCAAATAATTCTAACAAATAGTTTCTAGCTCTATTACTAATATGTCTCTATTATCTTTATAATTTTTCTTTTTTCTTTGCGTTTCATGAACGTCTAAATTCTATTACCGATTTAAGTACATTTTGTTTATAAATAAAGCATTATATGTACATATATATATCGAGTATACTCGTGGGTATTTTCCCGATACGTCCACTAGGGGTGTGCCAAATCTGTAAATACTTTTTCCGGTATCTCAAAAATGCTAAAATATATAATACTTATATCTAAGCCCTATTCTTAAGTTTTAGAGCTAGAAACTTAGAATTTGGATAATTGAACTACTGTTAACCTACTCTATTGATGACCTAAAAATAAATATCACACGGGGCATATCTAAATTAGCCTGTACATTTAGGTATATATATATATGTATATATGCCTTTTAAAGGAGTGGCAAATCGGATAAAACTATATCTCCCAATGCCACAATAAAGTAACTACAGACTGCTTCCTTCCTAGCTGCCTTACAAAAAAGATTCAACTAATTTTGGGCCGAGTATGAATGTGTATTATGCAGTCAGTAGAGCCCAACTAAAAAATTTTTACTATACAAAGTTTAGTTTAAGTTAGTTAAATTTTGTTCTTTAACGCTAAACTATTTGTAACGTCCCACTGTGCCATGTAAAAGTAGTTATAGTTTACAGTTATATGTATGAGTATATATGTGTCTCTGTGTATATATGCTCATGTATGTGCATAGCTATCCATTACGGGCGTATGTATATATGCATGAGTGTATCGTGATTCCTTTAAATCAGCAGCTACACGCATGTTTCGGCACTTTTATAGCCAAACATTTGGTATACAATCACTGTTAATATATATATATATATATATATATATATATATATATATATATATATATATCTTTAGATACATACAAATACTATGCACCATTCGCTGTTTATCTTTGGAGCATGTCACGAATTTCACGGTCACGAATCGTGTTGGCCAAAGCAAAGCAAAGAGCCCGACTCCTAGACCCCCGGCTTGTGTATCTACATAAATATACAATACAATTCGGTCGGACAGGCTAATTGACCCCACAAAAGTAATAAAAATTTGAAATCACTTTCGAATCAAACACGCCCATTTTCGTATCAATTCACCAATGTGGCGTGTGGTATATGCATGTATATCTGTCTATCTCTCACTTTCATATCAAATTGATTTTTATATAACACCGATTATGGTCATGTTATACGCATATAGCCAGGCATTATGCTAATTTGCAGAGCTCAATTGGAAATGGGTATGCGCCACAGTGAAATCATTAATCAATTGTGAAATGAGGTGGGCTACACCCAAAAACTAAAACTAGTAAGAGTATCCGACTATGAGATACGCTGAATCCCATTTCGAGAATCTACTAGAGCCATTTTAGTTTTGTCTTTACAGGCATTACAATTCTATATATGTATTACTATATTGATTTCTTGAAAATGAAAAATTTATTGAAAACTTATAAAGAACTTGTGTCGACTCTTTAGTTATCCTGAACAAAAATATATTCACTTAATGGGTTCGGCCATACTTCTTTCTGGCTCTTTCAATGAGATAATACCGAGCTTACACTTTTTCAGTGGGTTCAGGGTATAAAAATAGCAGAGCGCAGTGCAATGACCAATCGACTACCTTATCGCATTGTTGTTTCACAACAGACCGACCCATTGGGCCGTTGTAAGAGCCATGAATACCTAAACAGGTCCGAAGTTCCAGGCCCCAAGTGAAGTCTCGCCTGAATGCCTGCACGTCTCGTTGACTCTTGTCTCGGTACTCGGCTCAAAATTGAAATGATCGCTGATGGGCTAACCGTTATGGTAATTTCTTGAATTGATTCCAAAAGAACATTTTGCGTAACGGCACAAGTTAACGAACGAGCCCAATCGAACCAACGTGCCAAGCAAATTAAGCAATTGATTCAGACAGACCGACAGACAGACACTCCGACATACGCGGATCTCTAATGGGCTGCGCCAATCAGATAAGGTTGGAATTAAAAAAATGCCCAATAATCTTAAAAGCTTGAAGAAGGTTTTCAATTTGTACTATAAATAAATAAATATATCAAAATGAATATTCAAAGTCTGTTCAACTAATATACTCTATAGTCCATCTCTACTCTAGCATCTGTGAGTATTGAAATAGCAAACGATCATTCGAAATGAATGATTTTCTCTATTTGTAAATAATTTAAAATATTATTTATAGTTTTGTAAATGAATAACAAAACGGCAATCCATACAAAGCTTAGATTGTTCTAAATATAACCTAAGTTATTCTCTTAATACCATGCAACACATAGATCGAATTTCTAGGGCTTATATCAACACATTAACACACCCTCAACACAGCTTCTTACTTTCACGAGTTTCGCATCAAGCAATGTGACCTCCCAGCCATAACGTCTAGTGAGATCGAGGCAGATAGCAGCTCTCTCTCTCTCTCTCTCTCTTAACCTGTCACACATCAACTACTCTCACTCTCTGGAGAGCCCTCTCTCTCAGTAATGCGCATTTCTTCCCTTCTCAAAGAAATGGGTCTTGCAAAAATAGTAAAAGCATCCGCCACGTTCACATCAAATAATCATTTTTCAATGATTATTTTTGGGAAAGGGTAGCAAAGCGCTGACAAGTTTCAAAATTACTTTTTTCGGAGCAAGCATGTGTTGTAGAGATTTGGTTGTCCGATCGGCAGTGCAAGGCAATGCACAAGTGTTTGCTGGTCTTGCGGTTTGGGCTGCCCATGTTTGTTGTGAGAGAGTCTGTTGTGTGTGTGTGATTTGTTTGTCTCGACGTCAGTTGTGTTGTTTGTTTGTCTGTTTGTTTGCACAAGCCACAAGGGGCCGTTGCGGCAGTGATTGTTGGTGTGAAAGATTTTCCTTTCTGCCACAGAGCGGACAGGTTTCATTCGATCGAATGCAGTTTTTGGTAGCGTTCCGGGTTCGAACCCCCGTCCCGTCGAACGATTACGTGTCAAGAGCTGCAGCTCCAGCGATGCTTTATATCCGAACACAAACATATATATATGGACTCTCATATGTCTGATAAGTTATTTATGTACGTATTTGCATTTGGCATTGTAATACAGGTTTGTCTGCATAAGAAATAACTACGAAAAACATACATACATCTGTGTATATAGCCATTGCTTTGATTTGATCTTGCGAAAGCGAAAGTTTTATATGCGCTAATGAATTATATTGTTTATCAGTTTCCACTCGATCGCCGTAACCGAAAACCAACCTTACAACAAGCTAATTGAACTAATGAATAGATACAGGGAAGATCTGTTGACATGATGCCCATTAATTTATATTGATAAACCGTTCCCCCTGCGGTTAATCCCAATGTTTCGTCTTCTGTCTTCTGTTTGCCTTTTCATTCCAAAAATAAACTCTAAAAACAACTATAATTTCTCCCGCGATCGCTTGACGAATGGACGTCAAAATATTATTAATCACATGTCAAGTTTTCCTTTAATCCGAAAGAAAGATGTGAAGTAGCTTGTTAAAGTTTTATCTAATATATAGTTATATAGTGTATAGCACGCTTTAAATTTACTAATAAATTAAATTATTGGCGAAAAGTTCGTCACCTTATAAAACTTAATTAAGGAAAGGAATTCAAAAGAACTAAGATCTAGTCCAATGGATGAATAAGTAGAGGTTATGCCTAATGTTAAAGTCCATGATCTTAGCTCCGTAATAGTGAAAGTTCTTGTTTTTCCTTTAATGAGCATAAGTATTGTAATTTAGGGAAGCTTAGGGGATATTCCAATTGGCCACGATCCCCGTGGGTGCATTTTAAAACTGTTAATAGTTTATTAGAATATAGAATATATTTGAAATTTCTCTCCAACCTCAATAAAAGCAAGATGCTTCAGTGCATAGAGACGGAAGGATAGCAGTACAAGCATAAGAGATATAAGACTAAGTAAATGTTGCCTTATATAATTTCATATTAAATTATATTTATTTATTTGAATTCAGAACGCATCCATTAATGCGTGAATATATATACATATATATATTTATATATATATATATAGAATGCAAATGAATATACGCAAAGAATGTGACAAACAATGATCTAACAAATTGGGTAACCAAATTGCTTTATAACTAAAGTGAGGAAACGCAAACATAGATTCCTCATCTATTCGCATAGTGCGAGCTATGCATAGACATATCACATTGCCTCTCTCCAAATTCATCATATCCCATAGCCATTGTATGCGTAATGAGCATGAATGAATGAATGAATGCATGAACAATGCCGAACAATGGGACGGTAGTCGGACATTTAGGATTTATTCTGCATAGACTGCGCTTAACACTTAAAACTTAACACATAGAATAAATTTGAATGATATTTGATTTGTATTTGATTGTGTTTTACCTTCACGTCTCGACACTCGTAAAAGTAATCCATTGTTCGATTGATTTGGTTATTCATTTCAACAAAATTACGTATCTGATGCGTTTTACAGCATTGTCTCACAAAATTGATTTCACCACCGTTATTTTCACTATAATAAAAACACATCAATTTATAGACCAAAACACTTTTGCCAAAAGTCTAAAAAAAATTGCCTAAAAAATGGACTGAAAAAAGGCAATTCACAGCGATTTGCATATGGTTCACATTTCACACACCCCGTTTATTTTCTAATATATGTTGTAGTTACTTTGCATATTGGAAACTTGGATGCTTTGGAAGCTTGTTTTTGTTTATTTTTTAGCAACATCATCATCATCATCATCATCATCATCATCGTCATGATCATTAGCATTACAGCTTCATTTTTCGGAGGGGGCTACGCTTTTACTGTCGTTTGACGATGATGCTGAAGATGGGGCTACAGCAATTTTTTGCAGTTTGTCTGTGTGTGTGTGTATCGTATTTAAAATAGCGTCAACATTTAAAAAGATTTTCACTGACCCCAATTGGTGGTGCACAAACACACATACACACACACTCCCCACTCAGGCACACACACACACGTATTGATGTTGTTGCTAGTTGACATCTTTGTGCTGTAGTTGCTGCTGCTGCAGTGGCTGCCTGCACTTGGCCTATGCAAATTGATTGATCCAGCCAGCTAGCTGAAAGCCTGCCTGACAACTGCCCAAAGAACTGTTAAGCAGTTAATAAAATTCAAATCTCGATCTCAAGCTTCGACATGCTTCGATAACGCAAATCGAGAGGAAGAAGAAGGCATCAATAACAAAGGCAATAACAGGCGGGCGCGATTAATGAACTGTAAAATTGAATTCAATCAGTGGAACGAAACGGAACGGAACGCTGCATAGACAATTAATTTTCCCAATGTTTCGTTTTTTTCGCCTTAGTTAAACTGTGCTGCAAATTTGGTGAAATTATGAGTGCTCCCTGCCTCCCTACCTCCCTGCCTCCCTACCTCCCTCCATTGCCTCTTCTCTCTTCCCTCTTTGTCCGCATGGCCCATAGTGCGTTAAACTTAACAGTTTTGCAAAACAATGGGAAAAAGTGAAAGACAAACTGTAAATATGTACAATGTTTTGTTGAGCGATTCAAAGGTTCGAAGCAACAGCAACAGCAACAACAACAGCGATTGTTGTGTGTATTCAATGATGTACCAAAGGTGTTTTATATGTATAAATATATATATATATGTGTCTATGTATATATTGTATTTGATTTCGGCGCGCAAACACACACACACATACAATTGCACCTGATTGACTCTTTCACATTTTGCGGCACTTTTGAAAAGGCCAAACAAATTTCACCTAATTATTGACAATGGCAAACGAGCACACGCGTTGGCTTCCACATTTGACGCGAGAATAATTTTATTTTTGATTTCATTTGCTTAGCATGGGTTGCATTATTTTTAGATGACTCCAACTCCGCCGACGCCCGCAAAACATAAATAAATATAAATACTCAGTACACTTGACTGGCTGCTGCGCGAATGGCGACGGACGAGAGCGACGCACTGGGAAACGGGCCATGCGCACCTGCGTTGCCTGCGTACTAAAACGAAACTGAACTGAAGCTGAAGTTGACGCCGACGCCGACGACGACGCGTCGCTTGCTTGCTTGCGGCTTAGGCTTAGGCGAGCGCAGCAGCGTAGCGGCATAGTGTTCTCTCATCTCTCGCGCTCAGGTAAGAGAAAGTGAGTGTGAGTGAGTGCGACTGCAGCTGTTGTTGTTGTTGGTTTCGTGGTTTATGCTTATTTTTCTTTCTCCCTCTCTCTGTGTTTGTGTATGCGTGTGTGTGTGAGTGCAAAACCGGCTTTTGTTTTACGCTCTCTTTTGCTTCGCCGCCCGCGCTCTCTGCTGCTCGCTCTCTTGTTCGATCGACTTGCAACACTTGCGCTGCAATGCAGTTGCCTGCAGCGTGTTTGTCGTGCGTTTTTTTCGTTTCTATACCCTGAATCCATTGGAAATGTGTAAACGGGGTATATTGATTGAGTTCAAATTAATGTTACAGGCAGACGGAGGCGTGAAAGATGACAAATATAAAACACATACATTCTAGATCAGGATCAATAACCAAGTCGAGCCGGGCAAGACAATCCATCATGTATTCGAATATCAGCAAGAATGCATGACGCTGCTGTTCGCCACGGATTTCAGGGTATCTCCTAGCCGGGTAATGCCCACTAGAGTACTCTTGATTTTTTTATCGGTCTCACGTTTCAGCCGCGTAGCAGGTTTTTATCGCGAGACGGCGATTGTTGTCTTCGGCCGTTCTCATAACTAACGCAAAATTATATCATAGATCATGCCAATCGCGCATAACCGAGAGCACAAAAAAATGATACACATACAGACGGAATGCATATATCTCTTATAAAGTTATCTGCAGGTAGATCTTAACATTTAACCTGGCTATGTTTCACTGAAAGTGTTTTTATTTCGTACCAAGTTCAAGTACCTGGACTTAGCCACAAGAGGTCAAATGACACTTGGCTAAAATGGCAATTACACTTGGAGTTTGTACAGTAAAAATGTAGTTAGGAGAGACTTTTATATCCAGTTGTATGGAGCACTCTAACTTTCAGTGTAATCCAATTTCTTGAATCAATATAATAAAGCTTGTCAAAAGCTATCACATCCAATCAAAATAAGTGTTATAGAACGTTGAAATGGAGATTAATCTGTTTTTACGTTTATAATCTAGACTTCAGGCTATAGTCAAATTCTCTTGTAATGCTTCGATTGGTAACAAGAAGTTTTTTACTTACACCAGCTTGAGATTCTTTTTACATTTTCTAAACAGCTATTAATTTTGAACCAGTGTTGGAAAAAGTCCCATACAATATGTGCCTAATATGACAACATATACACGTGTTGCTCAACACTGCCGAATCGACAGAATTATAAGAGATTTAATAATGCGTACTACATTAAAACCTTTCTCTCTTTACTTAATCAGAAGTATATATAATTTTGAAAAACAATGAATATTTAAATCTATATATATACATATATTTTCATATGTGACGAATCATACAGGCATGCGCAGGTTGACAACCCTAAAATGTGAAATATTTGTTACCAACTCACCTCAGTTGTAACTTGAGCCAGGTGTAGGGGATTTGGTAGTAGAGTATCTTTGATGTCTGTTTCGTTTTTAGCATTAGCAGTTGCTATTGTTATTGTTGTTGCTGTTTTTGTTGTTTTCGTAGTTGGCTTCTTAAGCTTTTGGCTTGATTCGTTCGTTTTGGGTTTCGTTTTGGCTTCACATTGTTTCTTGCCATTTTGCAGTGTCTGCAAATCCTTCTTCAGTTGTCCTATATTACGTTCTTTGGTTTTGATTTCCTCTAGCTGCAATAACACACAGGGGAGACACAAGTTAAACACACATATTCAACATCGAGACACACTTCAAAGAGGTATATATATATACTAGATATGTATAAAGTATGGATATAAAAAATATATGATAAACAAGAAATACTACTCTAGTCGGAAGTGCCCGACTAGTAGATACCTTGAACTCTGATCTTTCAAAAATTATCAGCATGATAACCAGAACTTTGTTCTTACATTTAATGAGATATATCTTCAATTAACTTAAAGGGGTCTGCAGTTCATGAATTCACAGTACTCTTATTGATAAATGGGTTTCTGTCTACAATATATGAGAGTTTCACGGATTTAGCTTTTGTTGTTTTCGAGAATGGACCATTTATGCGGACAAACAGATAGACAGGAGAACGGACAAAGCTAGGTTGACTCAGCATGTTGATCTAGACCAGAAATATATATAAACTTAATGATCATTCCTCTTTCTGCCAGTTGCATTCCATCTCAAGCAAATGCCGTATACCCTGCCTCAGGCTTTTCGAACGGGTGTAGGGTACAAAAAGTTGCCCATCCGCTTCGACGGCATCGACGAATTGCGTTTGGGTTCCAAATTTCTCGCCATCGTCGCTGCGTCTGTGCGTAACTTACCAAACGTGTTATTTCAATTTTGGCTGACTTTTGTAACTGAGTCAATCGGTTTTCATATGCAGTTTTCAATTGGCGCATATCAGCTGCCTTTCGTCTATCAGCTTGCCCAATGATCTGCAAGAAATCGTCACGTATACCATGTATCTATGTTATTTCTTCTACATATATATGTGTGTGCAACCAGCTTATCGCACATCAAGAGAACCAAAACAAAAAGCTCATTTGGCATGCTGTTAGTTGCACTTAGTCGCACTTTCCATTAGCAAAACGTGACATATAACAAACAATGCAGTCCAAGCAAACAAAAAATAATATTTGTCGGCTGTCAGCTAGGTGAAGCATTAATTAAATTACACCTGGCGGCTATAAAAGCAAGGATATGTGCCCCAAATTTTCGCACTAACTCATAATGGCAGCTACGCTCCACTGGCTGTTTGTTCTGTTCCTCCTCGTGAAAGGAATACACCAGCTAAACGCCGCTGCCAATCCACTTCTATTGCCCTGGGATGAGGAGGACTCGAATCTTATGATAGAGGTTGGTAAAATCCTATGTCGTGCCCATATCAAAGTACTCTTCGTCTACTTTGAGAACCAAACGACACATGATCATTCCGGCGAAATACTGCGCGAGGTTACCAAATGCGATACATCCTATATATCAATCAGGTAAACTATAAAAATTGAACTAGTTAACTACTAAATAAAAGTTCTTAATCATTCAATGTTTTTTCCTAGTTTAGATTCAAGATTAAATCTGCTTCTCGTGCTGTTCAAAGTCAAAATAAATAATAAAAGACTTCGCTATTCTGCTTTAGACGTTCATTAACTCGAAAAATAACTCTACCTTCTCAGTTAACTTTGTGTTTTTAATTTTTGCGAATCTCGATTAATTTATTCACAATCACAAAATTATTTTAATTTTGCTGCTTTTTTATTTGTTAAATGATGTTATATATACATAAATCCTTTTATTATCAACTGTTCCACTTATCGCAAATGTAAATTTAAATCTCACTAACAGAAAGAAATCTGTTCCGCTCGAGGCAATCAAGGATGATGGCATATTGATGTACATGGTCATGATAATCAAGGACATTTCGCAGCCGCTAAAGCTATCTTTGATCAACAAGAAGTCCGCTGCCAAGCATCTGTCTCATGTCCTGCTGCTCGTACGGAATGCAGAAAATCTCTCACGTAGCTGGATGCGTGCGAGCTTTCGTCAATTCTGGAGCATTTGGCTGTTGAACATAGTTATAGTCTTCTATCGGGATGACCGACTCCATATCTATCGCTATAATCCATTCACGAATGACTTTCTACTGCCTGTGGACGTGTCACAGAACCAGTTGCCAACTCTGCAGCAGCTGTTTCCCAAGAAAGTTCCGAACATGCATCGCAAGCCGTTGCGCATGTGCCTCTACATGGACGAAGTGCGTGCAATCTATGGTCGAAAGGGCAAGCTCATGGGCACTGATGGACTGCTCGCCAACTACATAGCGCAACGGTTAAATGCGACTAAGATAATCACACGCCCGTTGTCCTACAACCAAAGTACGGATATATGCGCCAAGGAGATAGCCAATGAATTCGATGATTTGGCCATGAATATACGTTTCCTTGCGCCGGACTCGTTCAAAAAGCGCGTCGAAGCGACCATCGCGCACAATCGGGATGATCTGTGTGTGATTGTTCCTAAAGCCAAGGCGGAACTATTGTTTTGGAACATATTTCGTTCGTTTGGATGCTGGGTTTGGCTCGCCATAGGCAGCTCCGTGCTGCTCTCCTATTTCTTCTGTCAGTTGCTGTTCTCCTGCACCTCGTTGCTGCCCGCGCACGGACGATGTGAGTGCTTTTTCTTCTCAGTCTTATCTTATTTTCTTTTCTCGGCTCGTCTTCTCCTTATCAAGAAATCCCTATTTAGTAATTCCCTTCTTTTCTCCACTCTTCATCTTTTATTTGTTTACTGCTTAGACTGCATAATAATGCTTTCTTACACATCCTACCAACTTCTAGGCAGACGTCGACCTGGCCAAGAAGGAGCCCTGGAGCTGTTCGGCTGCACCTTGTCGCAGCCCGTGCCGCATGTGCCACGTAACTGTTCCGTCTGCATGTTCCTCATCTTTTGGCTGTATTTTGGCATGCTGATTAGCACCGCATTTCGTGGCAATTTGACCAGCACTATGGTCTATCGGAAGTCACTGCCGGACATCAATGATCTGAGCGAGCTAGCTGATTCGTCGTACAAGATACTCATACGACCGCGTCACATGAAGCACATACGCCAGTTCCTGAGCAATGGCCACGAGCACGAGGCGAGGATCAGACAACTCATGCGGGTGGTGCCCGACACGGAGCTCGTCAACTATTTCAATCACAACGATCAGTCCTATGCCTATTTAGAGAAATATCACATTGCCTCGTTCCAGGTGAATGCCAGGCAGCACATGCATCTCGGCCGGCCGTTATTTCACCTCATGGACAGCTGTCTGGTGCCGTTCCATGGCGTCTACACTGTGCCCTATGGTTCGCCCTACTTGGGCTTTATCAATCAGCTTATTCGCGGAGCACATGAATTTGGCTTCGAGCGCTATTGGGATCGCATTATGAACGCGGCGTTTATTAAGTCTGGGACCAAGGTGCTAAACAATCGGCGGCACAACAACAGCGACGATCCGGTCGTACTCAAACTGGAACACTTTCACGCCGTATTCTTTCTATGGGCCATTGGCCTGGCTCTGGCGTTCTTGATATACTTATGGGAGTTGCTGCAACATAACTGGGCCAAAACCAAGCGCAATTGCTAGTCAACAGCATGCATATAAGCTTCGAACAGACATGCAAACATATGTGTGTATATAAAGATAGTAGATAGTAGATATATATACCTGGGTTTTCTCCTCTTTGGTTTTGTTTGCTTCCTTTAGCATGGCAATTTCATTAGTCAGTCTTTGGATTTCATAGTTGATTAGGCCATCGGCGGCCACATGGCTGCTGCTGGCCTCCGCGGAGGCCAGCTCGTTGGGTTTCTTTGTTCCATTTGATGATTTTCTGGTTGTGTCCAGAGTCTGCTGCAGCTTCTTCACTTCGGTTCGCCATTTGCGGCTGTCAGCATCGTTCTGTGCCCTGTAAACAAGCCCACGGTTAGAACATTTGATAATATCATTTAGTTTAAGTACTTGTGCTGGGATGACACTTTCTCTTTAAGCTATGCAACTCTGTTATGCAAAATGAAGCTTAATAAATATCACTTCGCATGATCCAGCACGCTTAAGCTGAGTGCTACACTGATGGAACATATAGAATAAACTTTTGCAATAACAACAAATGTGTGCGGCAAATGTGTGTTCCATCTGAACTTTGCATGATCACATTAGTCTAGTGCATGGGGAGGATTGTGACAGATAGCTTTGCTTAACTTTGCTTAACTAACTTTGCTTAATCTCAACTGCTGCTCTCGCTCTCTTTCACACTCTCTCTATCTCACCTATCTCAAACTCTCTCTTTCAATCTTTCTCTCTAACTCTCTCTTTCTTTAACCTACTCTCTATCTCTTTCTGGCACAATCTCATTCTATATGTCAACTTCTCTCTCTTTCTCTCTCTCCCTCTCTCTCTCTCTGGCTCTCTTTCTCACTGTCTCGCTCTCTCTATGTCAATCTCTCTCACACTCTATCTCCCACGCTTTCTCTCACTCTCTTCATCTCTTTCTCTCTCCATCTCACTCTCTCTCACTCTCTCTCTCTCTCTCTCTCTCTGCCTCTCTCTCTCTTTCTCTCTCTTTCTTTCTCTCTCTCTCTCTCTCTCTCTCTCTCTCTCTCTCTCACACTCTCTCAAAAACTCTCTCTCACTTAAGTACTACTCTCTGCGACTTAAGAGCTAGCTAATACAAAGATAAATCATTGTGTAGCAGCACAGAGAGTAGCATGTGTCATCCTAGCATTGAATCGTACATACCTTAGGGCGCGCACAGCACCACGTTCTGTTATCAGGCTGGACTTTAGCTGAGAATAGAAATAAAAACTAAATAGCGCGACTAATTATTTGTTATACTATATATGCACCTCATTCACTTCCAAACGCAGCTGCTCGGCGAGTGCGTTTAGCTTTTGTATTGTGTCCAGATTCTCTTGAAGCTTGCGCTTGAAGCGCTGTGGCGCAGCCGAAAGCACATTGACGCCGCCTATGATAACGGGCCGCTCCACTTTGGTGGGCTGCCTGGCTGCTGCCGGCTTATGGGCACTCGAGTCGTCTGTGCCGTTATTGTCCTTGTAACGGGGTTTAATATTCAAATTGATGCCTTCGATGCGTGTGCGTTTCTCCTGATTGACGGCATCCCCAACGGAGGTGAGCGAGGCGCTCAGCTTCTTCTTTCTCTTCAATTTATTCTTTACCAAGTCTTCTTGGAAGCTCTGTTTCTCATTGGATTTCCTTTCGTGCTCCAGTTTACGCACTGCCCCATTGTGGGGCAACAGGATGTGTGCGTTTCTCTCATTTAACCCTTTGCTAGAGGTCGTTATAATTTGATTTTCAGCCATTTTTTTGTTTTTTCTGTTTTTTTTAGTTTTGTGTAAACTTCATAAAAAAATATAGCCGTCGTTTAAATGTTTTATTAAATAAATATATTTTTATATATTTTTTTTAGGTATATGCTGCATATACGGTGTGGTCCGACCTACGACAAAGTCTCCTCGACTCATGGCAATATATGGCATATATATTGATCAATTCTGCACCCGCTGAGTACCATTTAGGATTTATCTGCAAGCAAATTGGAAAAATACTTGAGAGGCTTCTTCAGCGTTCGTTTACTTCTAAGCGCCTTTTGTTATTTGCTTATGCTCCTACTCGTTGCTCATGTAGGAAAAGAGTATATTAGTTCCGGCTTTCTGTCTGTCTGTTTGTTTTTTCGTAAGTAAAGATCGTGATGGGAACTTAAAATTTATAATGTATATATTCCCTTATCAGCATTATATAGCAATGCTGATTCAAGGCGTGACAAATCCGGAAAAAATCTAAATCAATAAAGATTGCTTGTAGGGGCAAGCTATAACTTCTATAGATTGATCAAATCATATATATACATCATACATCTTAGGGTATGGCAAATCGGTAAAACTCTATAGCTAGATCTTTTACTTGAATTAAGAATGATATACATGCGCCCATTGCCAAGCGTAACAAATCGGAAATCAGCTTATCATTAGAGCTATATAACAGGTAAAAACTAATCGGAAAACATAAATATCCTAATTGCGCCAACTATGTTTTGGAACGTAAACAAGTATTAAGCAGTCGGTTGCCTCCCTCTTGTTCTTCTTGCGCTTTGTTATGTTGTTCTATCAACAAGTTTAGACCCCTTTTATTGATTTATACAGCAAGTGATATAGCAAGTGCCACACTATTGTGGCTGGCAAGTGGCATGAGGCATGTGGCACACATGCAAGTGCACAGATAAACAGACTAGTTAGCGTTACTAAGTAAGTTCTGACTACATCTGAAATGACGTCAAGCGGCGCGCCTCATAACACGATATATGTATATATGTATGTGGAGCCACCCGTTGGGGCGTTGCTGTGCCACGCACATGAGAATCGTATTTTATGATGGGCAAATGGAGCACCACACAAAATTCTTTACATTGTTCATGCATCCGCTTGATGCTAACAATACAGAAATATATATATATAGAGACTATATAGTATATATAGCAGATTGAGAGCGGTTCATAAGGCACATGCTCTCGAAACAAAATATTAAATGATCATCTTTATCAAGGCCATCGATCTACATAAGCTTTGTGTACTTTATATATATGCACTATATATATATATTTATTCATATATAGTAGTAGTATACAGTCGATAAGGCTGAGGGTCTATAAATTGAGCTTAAGTAACTTCTGGCTGAAAAATTCAAAATGAAACAAAGTAATTTTAATTAAATTTTTAATTTAATTAAGAAAGTGCAACTAGATGAATGAAGTGTTATTCGGGTTGAAACACACGACATGGTGACATCAACCTCAAAAGGCAAGTCAGGCCGCCTACAACAGCTCTAACCACGGAACACGTAAAATTGCCCGCGTGCGCGGATGTGCACGACCTAAAGATACCCAGCCAAGATATGGGATGGCTTAAGAAACTTTCATTGAACGGAGAATGATATCAAGATTTAAGCTTTTATAGGATGTACGATGAATGATATAGTATAGATCCACTATATATATATATATATATATATATATATATATATATATATATAAATATATTAAATAATAAATATTCTATGTATGAACATATGACAATTTCTATTATAGATTTAGCATAACGCTCATATGACGCTTTTTAGACATTTACTGAATACAGGGTATATCCCAAAAGAAACAGAAATTAGTGCACAATTTTTGTTAATTTTAAAACCAAAATTTCTGTCGAACATGAGCAAAAGATTTCGAAATGATGAGTCGTTAAAATACTTGCACAATATATTTATATATATATCTATAGATAATTATAATGCTGATTCATTCAAGATCATACACATATATGAATATATATACACACACATACGCACCATTAATGTTGAAAACCTTGGATATCTATTAACTAGAACAAACAGTTTGTATTTGATTTGGGCTTTGCCTTCGCTGGCATCTCGTAATTAACATAAAAGAAATTGTTGCTCCCACTCCTCGAAAGTTTCGTAACATAAGACAAAAAACACGCACAAATGTTTATTTACTTGTCGGTCTCTGGTGTTTCTCACAGTGTATTTCGCAATGACGTCAATATCTATACTAAGGTTAATTTTAGTATAGAACGCACCGCGGACTAGTGGAAACAAATCTACATATATATTCTCGTTCAATATGAATATACTACTCAAATTGTAAATGTTTCAATAAATCATCTTTCGAATATATTTTTCACACTTTTCACACAATTCGTCGTGATTCGCTTTTCTTACTTTTTGGAGCTCGATTTGCTTTCGTTCAATAATATTTCTGCTGCTGTCGAGTATCTAATGAGTATTATTCTATTTATTAATTTAATTGAATTCCTTAATTATTTAAAACGTTCTATTCTAGTTTCGTTTTTGCTTAGCGGTTGCGGAGATCTTTCGTTTCGGTCGGACACCGATTGACTAACTCGGCGGAAAGCTTTTCTGTAGCTTTTCACATTTTGTTCCATTTAATTAAAGAAAGCTTTGGCATTTGTATATCTCTCTGAATGTGTGTGCGTGTGCGTGTATGTGTGGGGGGTTGGGGCCTGGGGTCAATCGCCGCCTGGAGGGGTGTAAAGCTTTTCGACCAAACCAACAAAAGTTTACACCAGGCGCAGCCGGAAACACCAAATTGTTTAAGTCTTAAGTATTTGTTTTGACTGCATTCATAACAAAAACAAGTAAGAACGTTGCAGTCGGGCGCTACCGACTGCGGGATACTCATTCACACCCCCACAGATCACGCCCATTGCCACGCCCACAATTGGTTTGTACATATATAATTTTTTGGAAATCAATAGAGGAGATCAGCAGTAATATCTGTATATAATTCTGATTTTCTCACTGAGAATCGGAAAAACGCATAGTTTTTCCCCATTTGCCACGCCCCCAGTAGGCGTAGACATATAATTTTTGGCCAGTTCTTAGAAGTAGTGAAGGGTAACGTAAGTGTGAAATTTGGATGCTTACACTCAAAAAATGCGAAAATTACAGGGTATTTTTTAGCCGGGCATACCCCATAAGGGGCGTAAAATTTATTTTTGGCGCATCGATAGAGGAGCTCACCAGTAACTTACCATCCAATTTTGAAGCTTCTAGCTCTAAAACTGTAGGAGCTACAAACTTTTGCGGTTTGCCACGCCCCCTATGGGCGTAGAATATCCGCCATACTTTTCCAACTTGGGTTGTCAACCCGAGTATATATACCAAGTTTCAAGTCTCTACATCAATAGTGCTCAAAATATTACAGAATTTGAAAAATCACTATATAGTCAGATCCGATTTGCCACGCCCCTAGTAGGCGTGGATATAAGATTTTTGGTCGATCTTCATAGGATCGTATCAGTAACCTACGTGCCAAATTTGGGCGTTTTAGCTTTAAAACTGTAGAAGATACAGTTTTACCCGATTTGCCACGCCCCCAATGGGCGTAGATATATCCGCCATAGCTTTTTGATCTTGGGTTGTCAACACGAGTATATATTCCAAATTGCAACTCTCTAGCACTTCTAGAAGTAGTGTTTCTGAGGTATGGGCAAATGCATTTTCCGATTTGCCACGCCCCTAGTGGGCGTATCGGGAAAATCTTGACACTTTATAATTCGAGGGTATACACGAGTATATATTCCAAATTTCAACTCTCTAGCTTCAAAACTGTGCAAATGGTTTGCGTTCATACGGACAGACGGACAGACGGACAGACGGACAGACGGACAGACGGACAGACGGACAGACGGACGGACAGCGTGACGGACATTGCACAAAACCAATATACTCATTTCACTTTGTGAATGAGTATAAAAATCAACAAGAAATATGAAAACTAAGAACGACAGCTCGACGGTCTGATACCCTGCAAAACTGATTCTTCAGCGCAAGATAAGATAACCTTAATAAAAAAGACATTTTCCTAATTTGTCTGTACTACTAGAGCAGCAACATTTCTAGCCAATGCTTAAACTGGAATCCATTATCGATATTTATCGATTTCATGAAGTTTTAAGAGATTATACAAATGATAAATAAAACTAATTAAATCCACTTGGTTCGTAGACTTGATCAAATATAAATATGCATCATTCGTAAATTAAAAAAAAATTTTTAAAAATGCAAAATGAGTGTCCGAAGAGTGGATACTCTGTAAATTTCCCCTTTCGCTCAGTATCAATCAATTAATACCTTTCAAATGAAACATTGTTGATTTGTTTATATCACTAAGACTCGAAAACGAGCCAGCATCGTTATTAAATACCAGCTAAGACTGTAAATATTTATCGATAATATTCCAAAATACTGCGTAAACAATAATCGATTTCGAGAATTTGAAAGATGATCATATATATATCCATGAATAAAAATTTCAAAGTTATTGCTCATATGATAAGCTCCAAGTAGACTCGACGATATTATTCTAGTTATTTATCGATATTTGTAGAATCAAAAAGATATTATTTAACTATGTACATTTATAGTATATGTCGACTTCAGGTCAATAAACTTCCTAATAGGGCATAACTATATCTTATTAGCAAAGCAGAATCTTTAAGCATGTCACATGCTTTCTTAGCAAGTTTATAAGACACCATTTCTGGCAATATGTAATGGGTATAAATGCTATGAAAACTATTTGATGCCGGCAATAACACCAGCGACGGCAGCAGCAACGGCAGCAGCGGCAGCAGCTGGAGCTTTACAAATGACACATAAATTTTTGACAACGACTTAACGACATGTTGAATGATGGACGCAATTAGGACAGCCAGATTTTACATAAATAGAACTCTTGAAGAGAACTCTATGCCATCGAGTATTATTATATATACATATATATATATATACCAAGAAATACTTACTCCTTGAATGCAATTACATTTCGTTATCCAAGTTCGGTGTCGTAATCACTTTAATTTGCAAATTCACTTGACATATTTCGTTCTTTATTCGATTTAGTTAATGTTGAGCAACTAAAATTCCAATTCCATTTTCCCGAATTAGATTTAGCTGAAAACTATTTGAACATCGTTTATAGTTCAATTGGCTTTTGTTTTTCTTTTTCTTTATTTATTTATTTATTTATTTCTTAATAGCTCCGCTGCTCGAAACAAACAACTCACTCAAGTTGAGCGGTCGGAACAAACTAAAAACACGCAACACATTCTCAAATGGAAAATGTTGTGTGGAAGATCGCCAATATTATAAAAATAGCTAGAAAATAACATAGCTATATTTGAAGTTTGTATAAAAGGGGACAAATACCATGCCAGAGCTGCACAATTTATCTATAAAAGGATATTTACAACTATCGCTCTCATTAATTTATTCTAGTTACAAACATTAGTTTATTCTACTTTCATTTCAAATTTAACTTGCTTTTGTAACGGTTCCATTCAAATCATCATGTCACAGGCCAACACTCGATATACAATTATCGGCATTTGACTTGCGATAAATATAAGGTGTAGTATTTTATGTTCGATAAAATACTTTTTTTGCCATACATTATTTCCAGTGAGTTAGCAGCTCCACTTAAATATCGTTATTGTTATCGATAGCACGCTGGTCTGCCGCTTACTCATTGCGGAAAACGTGAAAGAAAATCGTATTGCCGCCTGTCTGCTACCAAAATTGATTCTTTTAGCTAGTATAAACGTACAACGGCAAATTCCATCACTCCAATATGGTTAGTAGAGATGTAAATTAACATGTCAAATGCAAATGCAGCGAGTTGATTAATTTATTAAAAAATAATGACATACACCAAAAGTTAAAACACCATGTGCGCCGCGTGACTACAGTTAATTTGTATAATCTTTCAAATAAGTGCAATTAACTAGTGATATATGCAACAAGTTCTTATTGAACTGCATTCAAATGCAGCTGTCCATCATGCGGCACACAAAACATAACCTTCAAAATGCCAGAAGCTTCTCGCAAAACCGACAGCCCCTGCAGTGCCCTCTCTTTCGCTCTTGCTGCAAGCGCTGTGTAGAATGACGGAACGGCTGACTAATTTACTGTTACATTTCATTTCCATCTGCAGCAGCCACAAATCGTGCTCCTGAAGGAAGGCACCGACACTTCGCAAGGCAAGCCTCAGCTGATATCGAATATCAATGCCTGTCAATCGATTGTGGATGCGGTCCGCACTACGTTGGGCCCGCGCGGCATGGATAAATTGATTGTGAATTCACAGGGCAAGGCAACAATATCAAATGATGGCGCCACCATCATGAAACTCTTGGATATTGTGCACCCTGCCGCCAAAACATTGGTAGACATTGCCAAGTCACAGGACGCCGAGGTAAGACTCAAGTGAAACATTTTTTTGTTGGTCACGTGACTTAGAAATCAATCAACAGGTGGGCGATGGCACCACTTCGGTTGTGCTGCTGGCTGGTGAGTTCCTCAAGCAGGTGAAGCCCTTCGTTGAGGAGGGCGTCCATCCTCGTATTGTGATCAAAGCCATACGCAAGGCGCTGCAGCTCTGCATGGAGAAGATCAACGAGATGGCAGTCCGCATTGAGAAGCAGTCGAAGGAGGAGCAGCGTACGCTGCTGGAGAAGTGCGCTGCAACAGCGATGTCCTCGAAGCTTATACATCAACAAAAGGATTTCTTTTCGAAAATCGTTGTGGACGCTGTCCTGTCGCTGGATGAGCTGTTGCCACTGAACATGATTGGCATCAAAAAGGTTGCTGGCGGCTCCCTAGAGGAATCGCAGCTGGTCTCTGGCGTTGCCTTTAAGAAGACCTTCTCGTATGCTGGCTTCGAGATGGCGCCCAAATCCTATGAGCAGTGCAAAATAGCCCTGCTCAATATCGAACTGGAGCTGAAGGCAGAGCGTGACAATGCTGAGATTCGTGTGAACAATGTCAAAGAGTATCAGAAAGTCGTAGATGCCGAGTGGCAGATCTTGTACAACAAATTGGCCAAGATCCATGAATCGGGCGCAAATGTGGTGCTCTCCAAGCTGCCTATTGGCGATGTGGCCACACAGTATTTTGCCGATCGCAACATTTTCTGCGCTGGCCGCGTCCCAGAGGAGGATCTCAAGCGCACAATGAAAGCCTGCGGCGGCGCCGTCATGACCACGGCCAATGACATCAAACCCAATGTACTCGGCTTGTGCGAGCGCTTCGAGGAGCGACAAGTGGGCGGCGAACGATTCAACCTATTCCAAGGTGGGCATCAATTATGATCGCTTATGCTACAAATCTAATCATATATCTTGTTCTGCAGGCTGTCCCAATGCTAAAACCAGCACTCTGATCCTACGTGGCGGAGCTGAGCAGTTCCTCGAGGAGACGGAACGTTCATTGCATGATGCCATTATGATTGTGCGTCGCACCATTAAGCACGATTCGGTTGTAGCCGGCGGCGGCGCCATCGAAATGGAACTGTCCAAGATGCTGCGCGACTATTCACGCACTGTTGCCGGCAAGGAGCAGCTGCTGATTGCCGCCATTGCCAAGGGCTTGGAGGTGATTCCACGACAGCTGTGCGACAATGCTGGCTTCGATGCCACCAACATTCTCAACAAGCTGCGCCAGAAGCATGCCCAAGGTAAGTGCAATTCCCATAACAAGCTGATAGTTAAATGCAACTCTTTATTTTGCTAACTAACTAAAAGTTAATGCTGTCAGTTAGATTTAGCTTATACTAAACGAATATTGTTTAAGAAAAAGTATTAATTTATTAATATATATTAATTTTAGATTTATTCTTGTCAGATTAAACCAGTTTAGTATTTTCTGCTATAGAACTTAGCAAAAATAAGTCTTTGGCACAAACAAGTCATTTGAAACTCTTAGGCCCAATCCCTTTTGGCTTATTCGTATAGGCTAATATCCAAATTCCAATTAATGCCTTCCCACAAATCGAATACTTAAACCATTCAAACAAATAATATATGGTTGTAAATAGTTTTACTTTTAAATAGTCTCTAAAATGCCTATGAAACTTGATAGGAAAAACCTTGCATTTATTTAAAAGAGATCAAAGATTTGATATATACAAGCGATATAGAATGTAAACTTTAATTGTTGAATGCAAGATCTGTATAAAACGTTTGTTTAGGCTTTTAACAAAAAAGAATCTCATAATATTTGTCATTAGATTGCAATCCCTTCAATTATCAATCATTAGGAATATGATATAATAATTTATCCATATCTTGATCTATCAGAAATTAGTTAAATAGTTCTACGTCATTACAGTTCATCATTATGCTTTTATTCGTCTTAAGTTCAGTGTGAATTATTCGGACTCTTCTGTTGCTGCTGCTGGTCGAGTAGCTCGTGCCAGAGGCGAAAGCAGGGATTTAGACAGAGACCCGGCATATCCGGGCAGAGCTTGCACATATACTTGGTGAACTGTAGCATGCCTCCTTTGTGGCAATGTCGGCAGTTCTTGCGCGTGGGCTTTCCATTTCGCTGGATGAGTGTCAATTCGTGCTTGGCTTCGGGTTCAGGTTGTGCGTTTGTTGATGGTGTGCCTCGCTGGTGAACGGCTCGCTTCGACTGCTGTTGCTCCTGTCGCTTGCTGTTTGCTTGAGGAGTTGTGGGTGAGCTCGGAGGTGCAGCGGCAGCTGGCGACGCCTGATCCTCCTTGAGCAGAGACTTGATGACGCTCACCCGGAACTCGGCGTACGTCTTCAATTTGGTGGCATCGAAGCCGCGCGCCGGCTGCGCGTTGCTCACGTAGAGCACATGGGCATTGAACACCAGCAGGTTAAGCAAAAAGATGGCCAACTGCTGCTGCTGCTGCAGGCCCGCACAGCTCGGCTGGCAGCTGATCAGCTGCTGGCGTGCGGACTGTGCGGTGGGTCGCAGCTGAAAGTCCAGCTCCTGTATAAGCTTCGGTCGAGCGTTAATCTTCTGCATGGACATCTCCTTGGCATAGATGGCCAGGCAATCGGAACTGTAGAAATACACGCACTTCTCCCGCCGCCGCCGCCATTTGGCCATCATTAGGGGCGTGGCGTATCTGGTGGCAATGCTATTGGGCGACAGCGGCTGATAGATGAGAGCCTTGCTATTCCCGTAACGATTCCTGTCCAGCAGTCCGCTGCAGTAGGTGCCCTGCTTGGCCAGCTCATGCGCCAGTCCATAGCTGCCATAATACTTGCATGCATAGACGCTGTGCCCGCGATGGCCATGCGACTGGAGCAACTGCAACGCCAGCTCACAGCGATGTGCCACAAGCTGGCGTGAATTGCGCGCCAGCTGCCGCTGCGGCTCTACTCGCTCGGGTAGCAGGCGTATGATCAGACCACTCTGCTCGCTCAGCAGGTGCAGCATGAGTGCATTGTTGCGTTGCTTCAGCGGCAGCTCGTTGTGGTAACTGAACTTGCCCTTCCACTGGACGATAGGCTCATTGAGCACCAGCTGCTGCCCGCTCGCATACAGCTCCGACATGCGCGCATTGTAGAAGCTCATCAACTTGCCCGCATCTCCGGCAGCTTTGCACTCATTTGTGCCCGCTCCTGGCAGCTGGGCAAAGCTGAGCGCTTGCAGCAGATCTAGATATCGCTGTAGTCCCATTTTGGAAGCGAATCCCGAAAATCCTTGAAATGTTTGGTCGCTCCAATAGTCGCTCAGCTGCGGCAGTTTCATATCACAGATCAGCAAGCTAAGCCCCATAAATGTCTCCAGCTCCTCGGCGCTGGCCTTCAGTGTGGCATTGCGTCCATTGCAGCCGCCTGCCAGCTGGCCAAAGAACTCCACTCGATTGCCCAGCAGCTGGTTAAAGTAATACAATAACGGGAAAGTCAGTTTCCGCAGTGCCTTGAATCCCGTTTGTCCTGGCTGCGCGTAGAACTTGAATATCAGTCGTGGCGTTGTCTGCTGTGCCGTCCACTCCGGATCATAGTCATCCTCTTCATCTGCAGCAAAAGAGATTGAGATTCTTATAGAAACAGTATATAGTCTATGTGTATTCTTAACGGATTAGGTGTACGAGGGTAGTCTGATAAATTTCCGTGCTTAGTGCGTTGAATACTTAAATCGGAATATATCGTATAATAATTAAATTACCTTTTATAATGATAGACATATTAATCAATTATAATCAATATATTAGATCGATTCAATATATATGTTTATATATATTAGAGCAGCAAAATTTCGAAATATTTATCTAATTACCTTTTATATACTTATTTAGTATCATTTAGAATGATAGTCAAATTAATCAATATATATTTATATATACATTAGATAAAATCAATTATAATCAATATATATTTTTATATATATTAGATCAAATCAATTACAATCAATATATATATTTCTATATATATTAGCTCAAACATATATCAAACTTCTTACGGTGGACAGAACGTAAATTTTCAAATTAATAATTTTACAATTTTTTTGTTTGTTTTTCAAATTATAACCTCACTTATCTTATCACTAACGGCCTATATAACATACCACAAAATCATATTTAAAACCCAATCACAAAATTAGCTATTTTGAATCTATTCTTGATATCCGCCAATACCCGAATATAGTCATTATTTGTCAAATTTTTACCATCACAAAAAACATCGTGCGCTGCACCAAAATTAATCTCCGAGTAACCATCCTCATCCGAATCGCTCTGCTGCTCCAGCTCCAGTTTCTCATCCTCAGTTAGGGATGGCACAACAGATGCTGTTGCTGCTGCTGTCACTGTTGCTTCATTTTGGCTTGCCGCCGCCGCCAGCTGCAGCTGGAGCTCGGTCAGATCGGGTTTTATGTCCACACAGTCGTAGTCGGCCAGGGGATAGCTGCAGGTTAGCAGCGGTTCCGTTTTAACATCCAAACTTTGCCGCTTAACCGGCGAACGGTGCACGTCCTGGCGCGGCTTTAGCTGCTGTTTACGTTTGCGTCCCGATGTTGACATTTTGTTTTATTTAGTTATGTTTATTTGTGTATTATTATATAGAATTTTCTGCTCGAAATAAGCGCGTGTCTGTCTTGGCAGCTCTTTCGTTGGGCATTTGTTGTACCTAGTGTGTGCTCTTTCGCGCCCAATGCCAGCCATTGTGTGCTCTTTCGCACCAATTGCCACCATAACATGTTTGCTGCTCTGTCTTGCGCGCGGTCATTTTTACAGCAGCGATGCCAACTTGCTCAAAATTGTAGTTGCTTCGTTAGAGAAAGTTTGGAGATGGGCGATTAATTTAATGTTTCGATATATTTGTAAGTTACATTTTCAAATAATTTTTTGTTTTTGTTTCTTTTAAGGCGGCCAATGGTTCGGCGTTGACATCACCAAGGAAGACATTTCCGATAACTTCGAGCAGTGCGTGTGGGAACCGTCGATTATTAAGATAAATGCCCTCACCGCTGCTGCAGAGGCCGCTTGCATGATCCTGTCCGTGGATGAGACAATAAAGAGCCCCAAGGCTGGCGAGCCACCCATGGCTGGTGGAGGCATGGGTATGGGCCGTGGTATGGGCAGGCCCATGTAAAGCAAGAAATACAATTCAAAAAGAAAAAAACAGTTAAAATCAACACTAAACATAACATCAAACACAACACAATGCGTTTCTCAAACATTCACTTGCATCGCTAGCTTCACCTAACCCTCAGTCACCTGTATTAGTTGTCATATAAAGCGCAGGCTTCTTTTGTTGCACCAATTGAACAATCTATGTAATAACTGACCTATGTCTAATAAACAAAAATGAAACATTATTTTTCATAACACAAAGACAAAAAGCATTTTATAAGAAAACTAAATGGTTTCTAGGCATTTTTACCTAAATAAAATAATTTCTCAATTTAAAGTTTACAGATATGTAATCTTTTTTCAACCATCTGGCAGCACCATTAGCGATTGTCGTGCGCTTTGCTAGCGTTTTTCGTACGCGCCTCGCATCAGTTCTTAGCTGTTTTTCTAGCCAGCACGTTGTTTACGCGCGCGTTTTCTGCACACACTCACACACACATACAGACAAACAACCGTTTGCCGCATAAACAAGGGAATTTTTATTGCGCGATGGGCAATCACAAGGTGCTGAAGACCGCTGGCATCAATCTGAGGTACTCCATGTACGATTTCATCGAGGCTGTGAAAAAACATCACATCATTTGGGATCGAGAGCATGAAAATTTCCACAACCGCGAACTACGCGATCTCGCCTGGCAGCAGATTGGCCAACAGCTGTGCAAGAATTTCGAGGTGGCCAGCAGCTCGGAGAAGCAGGAAATCGGTAAATTAGGCAATATAATAATCAATTTGGTTATTTATATTTTTCTGTTATAGCAAAAACTTTGCTTAAGCGCTGGAAAAACACACGCGACAGCTATTTGCGTGTGAATCGGTTGCGACAAAGCGGCGAAGAGATCTGCCGCGCTTCCTACATTTACGAGAAGGAGCTGAACTTCCTGCTCGATGTCAAGGCAGAGGACGAGGCAGAGATAGAGACGCTAAAAGCTGAACCAAAGAAACGTAAACAATTTCGCATATTACGAACGCCGCTAAAACGCCGTCGTCCATCAGAAAATCCTGCCCCAGAGCAAGATCAAGGCCATGAGGCGGAGGACGCTCCCCACTCGGTGCTGGATCACCTGAATTACACAACAGACGCCGACTCATCCCTGCCTGCCGCTAAAGGAACCGAAACGAGCAGCTCCTACGCTGCGGAACTAAATAGTTCAGCTGTGCCGCCTGCAACGGCAATCGCTGCTGATCCGGATCCAGATCAGGCGTTTTTCGATAGCATTAAGCCGCATATGCAGCGCATGAGCAGTGATCAAAAATTGGACTTTCAAATCGAGGTGCTGAAGATACTTCGACATTTTAAACCAAATTAACAAACATTGTTCTTTTGAATAGAAACTACAGCTTTAAGATTTTATTAGTTGTAAGCAAATTTAAATATTCCTGAAAGAATTACACTGTATTTATTGAAAAAATTAAATATAATTGGCATTTATATTTTTTATAATGTTAAAATGTAAACAAATTTTTTTATTCTGTGCAACAATAAAAAGCTTTACATAACAGCTATCGATATATACAAGCTAGGCCTTACTGTCGGCGCATGATCACAGTAGAAGATAACTACCATAAAAATTAACATTTAAATAAATTAAAAAACAAAAACTGAAAAAATCGATAAGTTTTGGTGAACAATATAAGATGGGGGTGCAAAGGACAGTTGTTATCGATGTATGCTGTTAATGTTAGCAGGGAAATGTTATGTTATGCTCACGACCTGAATTTCAATTTAATTGCAGTTACTAGTTATTCCATGTGATATTCATGATATTTATCATCATTATGATAATTATCATACTCTGCTTAGATATTTTGCAAATTCTATTACTCTCCCAAACATATAAGGCAACCCTCGCTCATGTAGTTGAAACTTTAAAGTGGTTCGATCAGTTTTTACTCAAACCTGTATTTGGCTACAACATTGGCCAATCAAGTTATTTATATAGACTTACAAATGTACCGATTTGCAATGCTCAGCAGGACTTGTATATATGTGCATACATATGTATGTATATACTTATATACAAAAAATATATATAAATTTTGCTCATGGTAGTGTTTCTTATTGACAGCATAGCAGACAAGTACACCAAATTTAGTAAGTGATTGAGCATCACATATTTGAGATAAGAGTTTCGCTGCACGCATTTAAGTACCTACCCGCATAACAACATACATACGTACATACATATGCATGTAAGTATGCACATACATACATATGCAGCAAGCAGTGTTGACAAAGACCCCTGCTGTTCACGCCAAATACAGCCCTTTTAATTGCGCAAACAGCGGCATTTCTAGCCATTTTGTGCTGTTATAGCACTATTTCCCTCCCTTTCCTCACTCCGCACTAAACTGCTAAAGCTAGCCTTTTTTTAGTGCGCAACTCTGATGTTCAGCTTGTGCGCTTGTGGTGGTGGTTTCAGGTTTCGGGAATATCACAACTGAGGAGGACCCTATTGCGCCGTCTGTTCTCTTCAGGCACATTGGCAACGGCTCTGGCAGCTGCTGCTCGGCGCACTTTGTGTGCGACTGTCTTTGTCTGCGACTACCTGAGAGGTCCTCCACTCATAACGTATTCCCAGCGTGCGTAACGTATTTTCCATGGGACCAGCCCAGGGTAGATTTAGGTCAGATGAACGTCTCTTTCTCTCACTCTTGCTAAGGCTAAGGCTTGTACCTGTAGCACTATCGAGCATTGAAGTGGAACACCAAAATGCAACGACAGGAAGTCCTTTTTTTTCTGAATGCCACCTTTACTTATTGTTTCACTTTATAGAAGTCGGCCCTTTCCTCAGAATATATGCATAAAACTTCTGAATATAGCCATGTATTTAACTGCTGAGCTGAATTTATTATTTGAAAACCCATTGTTAAGAGTATATTCATTAATACTTATTTACTAAATATAACCCATGTATTCTTGATCCCTTTGAAATACGTTCTTCGAGACTAATTCATGTGAATGTCCTAAAGTTTGGTGCCATGTAACATATACAGTGGTTCACAGCTTATTTGGTATATAAAAACAAGTAACAAGAGTGCTCTAGTTGAGACTGCTCGACTGCTCGACCCTGAACCCTGACAAAGAGCCGATATTCCAAACATTCTATGCTTATTTTACATATATATTACGAGTTAAAATCCAAATATGAAAAAATCAGTGTTGTATTAAATACACATGAAACTAAATACAAAATATAGAGACTCTAGCTTTAAAGATGTACGAATTATAATTTTATAACTGAATTTCGATAACATTAAAACGGCAATAGTTTTCAGATTTTTGAAACAAGCTCGATCTGCGCGTGCTAGGGACCTACAACAAAATTTCAAGTCTCTAGCTCTTATAGGTACTGAGATCGACGGGTTCATACTTATGGTTTGACGGACAGGCGGACATGGCGGACATGGCGGACATGGCTAAATCTACTCAGCTCGTCTCTCTTATCACGAACATGGGGTCTAATACGCCTCCTTCTGTCTGTTACATACATTTCAACATAACCATGTTTTACCCTGTTTTCCCATTTTCAATGGGTTCAGGGTATAAGAATGAAAATGCAAGTTGCTAGTCTAATGTTTTGGCTTATAAAATATGAGCTCATTTATTTGTAAAATATTTTTAAAATATTTTATAATAATTGAAAACTAAAAATTTAACAAAAATCAATTCCATTTGAACCACTTACTTTGCTCCGAGCAAAGTGGAATTTCTGTTGAATTTTGGTAACGGATCTGGCAGATCTTTTGTATCTGATATTTTGTGTTCTTAAACATAACTATTGCTAATCTTAATACACTCAACTGTGTGAATAGATACATTTCTCTGATAGTCAGGAAGATACCTATTCATTGCCTGGGATAAAGCAACTAAGGAGTAAAGGAACATACATAGTAAAGTGTATTTTGCTGGATTCAGCTCTCTGCTAGAACGATCTGTGTATTTTTGTATCTCGTCCACGCAGCATCCGCTCGCTGCAGATAGTCGCCGACCTGCACTTGCTTAGCTGGCAATTGGTACTTCTCCAGGGCCAGCTTGAGCACCACAAACTCCAAGGTGCGCACTCCGCCCGTGCTATTGGGCGACTTCAGGGTATCCACGAGTGCGACATACTTGCGCAGCTGCTCCACCTGCTGGGCGAAATGTCCGTTCTCTAGGCAGGCATCCACATCGTTGACGTAGCGCAGGGTTTGCTTGAGCCGAGCGGCCAGCTCATTGCTTCGCCCCACCAAGGGGGAAAGCTCCACATTCAGTTGCTGCATCGCTCGCTTAGTATCCATCAATAGGTTAAAGGCCTCCTCAGTATATCGATCCTGCTCCAGCCACGATGAATTTATTTGACTGTCGTGTATGAAGACCTGGTTGTGATCCACCAAGATGGTTTTATCTATGGGCTCAGTTGAGTTTTCCGGCTGTTTCACATTGAAATCCAGCGAAAAGTGAAAGATAACATTTGCCTAGGATTCAGAAGATATATGGAATGTTGACAGTATTGCGATTAGTTGGCTTAGTCAATTTCTCTTGCCTGGCACAAGTTTAAGGCGCCGATGCACAGTATTAGCCATGTGGGGGACATCTTGCAACTTAGCTGGAAACAATTCAACTGGAATCTCAGTGCCGATGAGCGACTGATCACACCATTTATTACTGAGCCCGCGGGCTTATCATCCCGCCACACAGCGAGTTCAATTGAACTGATAATAATTTTACTACTCAATGAATGGCAGCATCCAGCATCCAGCAGGCAGCTCACTGGGTTCAATTCCCGATGACCTCTCTGCCAAAGACGCTCCACAAGTCACGTGGATTGCATTTCGTGAAAATGCTGGACCTTATAACCCTATAAACCGATCCAGTTTGACTCGGAAATAATTTATTCTTTAATATTAAGCAAACCGAACTAAACAAAATCAAACCAATTCCAAATAAATCAAAATATTATTATTATTATTCTATATTCTTTTTCTTATAATATTAATATAACTCAATAATAGTTTTGGATTCATCAGTTATATGTATAAGAGTCGCAATGTAAATGATGTCAGTTGATCGACACTATTAAAATATCCAGTAGTGTACTTATTTACGTACATCTGTACGAAACATGTATAGGTTATGTGTGTGTGTGTGTTTGTATATAAATCAATATTCACACATACAGTGGTTCACAGCATATTTAAAGCAGCACCTATAACAAAATTTAGGCGTCTATAAATTCTAAACTAGAACTAAAAATTTTTAATAGAGTCCATGCCAAAAAGGATCAAAAGGGTATTATTTATTTTAGCTACTTTTGAATAAAAACCTTAAATTTAATAATGTAAGTGTTGAAATAAGCTGTGAAACTGTTTATTGTTGATTTATTTTAGTTTTCAATTCTTATAAAATGTTTTAAAAATATTTAAAGAATAAATGAGCTCATATTTTATAAGTTTAAGCATTAGACTACCAACTGGCACTTAAATTTTTATAATATCTCAATTAGTCTTTTGATGATGGTTGAAATAAGCTGTCAACCACTGTAAGTCTATGTATGTATTTGGGTAAGGTTCTATGTATGTGTGCGCTTAAAGCGTTTGTTTTGAATATAGAAATCACTGGAAACGTGATTAAATACCGTAAAAGCTTTTTATAACTGTATCTGTGTGAGTCTGTGTGGAAATATATATACATATGTATGTATGTACGTATGTTTATTAATATACATACATACATATATGAAATCAAATAAATAGGATAAGCCGCATGACTTGGACAAATTTATCCATCGAAACAAAAGTACATACATATATTTATATGTATATATGCATACATATTATGTATGTATATAAATAAAGAAATATATTACAAACATATATGTAAATACATACATATGTATATTGTATATACTTGATTGTTTTAAATACGATTATGATGGCTCTGCTTTGTCTTGCCGCAAGTCACGTAGGCCATCTAAAGTCGTTGTTTTTAATATGAATACGAAATTCAAATATTGCCCTACTATACATATGTATGTACATGTACATGAAACATGCATACATATGTACATACATGTGTACACACATTCATATATGTATGTGTATGAGTACACATACATGCATATATTCATGAATAAGTATATATGTACGTATGTACGTATATACAACTGGATTAATACAATTTCCCGTTAGTTTACGTTTCATTAGACCTTTTTTATTTGGTAACTGGGCTTCTGTTTTTCTCAGTGTATTTCATAAGTGATTTGATTTGCTTAGCCTTTTGAGTAAGTAAAATTTACGTGAGTTTTGCAAAAGTATTACGATAAAAAAAGACACAAGTGTACATATATAAACACGTAGATATGTATGTATGTACATATGTTATGTATATACTGTGTATAATATGCATGCATGCATGCGACCAAGGGTTCTATGCCACATTACATATGTACATCTACATACACGTATCAACACAACATATAAACTACTTCTTATGCAGTACATACAGTCCAAAGTTTTGATCATACAGCGCTTTATGCAACTACATATGCATAGACACAAACAAACATACATACATATGTACATACACACATACGTATACTTACACGCATTTGCATCGAAACGTTGGCTGCAATGCCAACAGCGCTGTCAGCGCAACTTTAAGCAAACAGCAAAAAAGAAGAAAAAAAATACAAGCTAAACAAAAAAAAAAAACAGCGGGCAAATCAATAGTAGAAATTGCGCAGTAAAATAAAATAATTCCATAGCTTGAAAAAGCCGTTGGCAAACGCGCCTGCAAACAAACGTACATACATACATACACACGCATAAACAAAATCATACACACAAACACACATGTACATGGGCATACATACGTATTTGTGTTCCAAAAAATTATTTTTATATTTTTCAACGCTTACGTAGTAGGTATGTGTGTATGTGCATATGTCGCACATATACATGTACACATATACACACACATATCATAACAAGTTTGTATGTATTGGCGAAGCTTCGGAGACCAACGCACAAAGCTTGTAAACATGAGCGACGCGTCGTCCGACTGCGAGTATGCGTGCGTATCTGTGTGTGTGCGTGCACGCGTGAGGGCATATTATTAATTACATACAGACGCACTTACAAAAATACGTTTGTATATACATACATATATACGTATATAAAGGTATGTATATATTAGGGTGACCAGATCGGCCTCAGGCCATTCCGGGACAATCGACGATTTTGTTGCCAAAAACTGATTATTTGCGCTGCTTTCCTCAAAAAAATTCTTCGCTTCTCTTGACAAAAGCGGGACATGTCCCGGAATTCCAGGACGTATGGTCACCCTAGTATATATGTATGTACGTATCTATGTAAGTGCGTATGCCTCTATTTATCTCAGAGATACAAACTGCGTAGGCAAAACTACGGACCACCGCTTTGCGCCCGTCATGTTGTTTTCAGTTAAAGTTTTTTCTAGTCTTTTTTTTACGTGAACTCGTATTCGCTATCATGGCTACAGCGCTACGGCCAATGGGTCGGATGGAAGGAAGGCGCGCGGCAGACGCAAGCATTTGCGATTCCAACGTCAACGTCAACGTCGCGCTATGTCTCAATACATATGCACACACTCGTATACATGGATACACATGTACATATTTGCACGACTATATGTGTGTGAGTGTATCGCGGCTATTCGCGCAACTGTATTTGTCTGCACGGTTGCCGTTTGATTGCAATTATCGCAAGTAGAGCCCATAAAAGCAAAAATAACAAAACATAAATGTTGTTTACGCGTTTTCTTTCAAATGACATACATATGCATGAGCTTGGTATATGTGTGTTTTTATATATTAGTGTATGTATATATTAGTGTATGTACATACATAAGTATATATGTTTACTCATGCATAATTAAACGCAAGTGCGTGTTCGCATTCGCTAACATACATATGTACATACATATATGCATAACATATAGAGCATACATATAAACATATGCAGTACAGTGAAAGCTCTACTAATAGCTTTCTAAAGTGATCATCTCTTATTAGTTACATCCTTAAGCTTAAGGAGTTTGGCTAAGCATACGAGAGCATAAATATGTATGTATGTATGTAATTTTGTATGTGTATAAATATAGAAATCGATTTCGAGAGTCCGCATGTGTGTATTTCCACAGGGCATGAAATTCGTTTGTTGCTCAGTGTTATTTCTTTGTTTTGTTTTGTTTTTTTTTTTTGCATGAAGTGGTTTCGCATGTCGAAATTAATGGGAAATACACAGTACACATATGTACATACAGTAGGCAAAATAAGTTTACGTACATTTGATCTTTTCATTGGTGCACGTAAACTTTGTTGACATGCTTTTCTTGTTTTTCTTTTTCCATATACTTTAACTTAATTCCTGTTTTTATTAAAATAAGTTCATGAAGACTTTTATGTTGCCGAATATCCAATGAAACAAATCTAAATTTTTGTTTATTTCGTGTTTTTTAAACACTAGTAGTTTAGTTGAAAAATCGTTGTGAACGTAAACTTTATTTGCCAACTGTATGTATGTATGTATGCGTGTGTATATGTATGTTGGTCTGTCTGCCTGCCCATACACGTGCATACGTGTGTATGTATGTACATTCAAACATATACATACAAACATACACCTTTGCTGTAAATCCAGTTTTTATTTCGCGACAACGTTTAATAAAAACAACTTTGAAGCGATCAATTCTTCCTCTTCTTTACAGTAGGCTGCGCTTATTTCTTTAAGAATGACGTCGAGGGGAAGGTGCTGCTAGGAGCGTTTACAGTTTGTTTGTTTGTTTTTTTCTTTTGCTGCCTTTGTTCAAAGAGACGACGAGCAAGCACCAATAGCGTTCACGAGCACCTATGCAAATACACTCACGTACAAACTAATACATGTATATGTATGTCTGTGTTGATGTGCGTGCGTGTGTGTGTTCATACATATATTTATAAGCAATCCAGCTAATACTAGTTAAAAGAAACCGTGTGAAATGAGTCATGCTCAAACATATTAATATACATACATACATATGTATGAATGTATGCTAATATGTGGAGCGTAGTAGACCAG
Source organism: Drosophila nigricruria (assembly GCA_037075265.1). Lineage (NCBI taxonomy): Eukaryota > Metazoa > Arthropoda > Insecta > Diptera > Drosophilidae > Drosophila > Drosophila nigricruria. The sequence goes on along the minus strand of JBAMCI010000160.1, from coordinate 3,798,325 downwards.
TTTTGTCTGTTTTTTTCTTCATTGTATTATATTTTTGTTTTCATTTGACACTGAGTTTTTAAGGGGTATTACCCACCTACCTTTGAGTAAAAACTCAATGATGTTTGCATAACCTCCATATCGTGTCACATCACATCCGCAAAAGTGGTCGTGTGGAGTACCATTGAAAAATTTCTTCATCTCTTTGTGTCATTGTTTTGGGGAGGTTTGGTTTTTGGGTTAGCGGGAATGGTTTTAGGGTTGTTGGTCTGTGCATGTGGAAATATGCTTTGGTCTCCATATTTATAGATAATAAAATTGTTGCACAGAAAAGTAGAGAAAATAATAGAAACTAAAATAATTTGTTAACTCAAGGAGGTAAAGAGAGCTTTTGCCTTATATGCACAACTAGTTTTAAAAATTTAACGTTTGTTTATCTCTGCAAGGGTGTTTTAATTTCCATCATACCCAAAAATAAAGTTCTCGGTCTCTCTCTCCATCTCGCTCACCACTGTGTGGTGCAGAACTGCTGTTCTCTTTGCATGCAGATCTTGTGCATTACAGTGCAAGAGAGCTATATTTTCACACATACACGCATACATATGCAAATAAGTGTATATGTATGCATATGAACATACTCAGAATGAGAATTTGTGCTCCACGATGTCTGGAACAAGTGAGAATGTGTGTAGAACACACGTGGAAGCCATGCGTTTATCTCATTGTGGAATGTACAGTTATAAAGTCTGCTGTGCAGGAAAGAGGAGGAAGGGAGGGTTGCTATAAATAAATCAAATAAAAACACAAATATTCAGTTTTTTTTTTGTTAATTATACAAAGCTTCAATAAATTGCTTTACGAAAGCCGTGTATAATTGTTTATTCTTTTTTTTTTTTTAGTTTTTTTCTATTGTTTTCTTTTTTTGTTTGTTGGTTGGGTTCTTCTTCTCTTTCTCTCATTTTGTTTCATTTCTTTTCGTTTGACTTGATTTTAACACAATTCCAAGTATTGCTTTTACAAATGTTCTTTTAGTTGTAACTTTACAAAGCTTTTCTTCAGTTGGTACAGTGGTCCATTTATTGTAATTGTGTGTGGGTGAGGTTTATTTTTTTTGTATTATGATTTTTTAATTGTAATTTATATATATATATGCATATCTATACACATACATATTTATATACATATATATACATAAATCGGATTTAAAATTATATAGCAAAGTATCACAAAAAATTGCAAATTAAATTGTAAATTAGATCAATGAAGAAATTAAAATATATATATATAGGTAAGACCGACGAATCTCTGCTTAAAATGGTAAAATTAATATTCGAACTCCAATACAAATATTTTTATTGCTGATTTTACATTTCAAAACGTCATATTAAATAAAAAAAAATAAAAAATGAACGATTCTTTAAAACTTTTTTCATTTCATTTCTTTTCCTCTCTTTTTTATTTAACTTCGAATCGTGGGGCGCCAGACTTTGCAGTGGGAGCCTGGCTCTTAAAGGCTCCAAAACTTTAAAATGGAAATTAATTTGTACTGATTGGTGTTTTTTTTTTTGTATTTAAAAAGTTATCAAAGTTTGGCGCTCGTTCGACTCGAAGGTAAGTAAAAAAAATGCACATTCTTGATGTGCTTCATTTTGGTTCGGGTACAGTTTTTCTTTTATAGTATTTGTGTGTTTTTATTATAGGTTTTTCTTTTGTTTTTGTTTTTCATATTTATCAAATGTACGTTTTCTTTAAATTGACGTCCAGTAACAAATGTTTTTTTTTCATCTTCTATTTTTTAATAGCTTACACTCTTAAAAAAATGCAAAATTCTGCGCGACAAGTTCTTGAGTTCTTCTCAGCTACCTCAAACTGTATGTATGTATGTATGTGTGTGTGTGTGTGTGTATGTATATATGCATGTGTGTGTGTGTTTCTGTTTAGCTTTTAGTTTATTGGCCTAGTGTTGAGCACTGCTCGAGCACTGTGGCTTCATAAAATACTCTTAGTAGTACAGTGTAAATGTGTGTGTGTATGATACATGCATATATGTATGTGTGTGTGTGAATGTATGTGTGTATAGTAACTTGAAGAATACAAGCCTTAAACTTACATGTGTATGCATGGTACATGCTTTATGATAATGTGGGTGTGTGTGTGTGTGTGTATGTATAGTAACTTGAAGAATACAAGCTTTAAAGCTACCAATATATTATATATGACAACTTGCTCTCAAGTAAACCTAATCAATAATGCATGACTTTTTTGGCTTTTCTTTTCAACACTAAAAACTAACATCATATTTTCTCTTTTCCTTTTTCAAAAATTTTGTTGTAGCGAAAAGTTAACTAATAAACTATTCATGTAGAAAAAAAAAACAAAAAACAAAGAATTTATCAAATTGTGCGGGATTTTTTCTTTCTTTTGGCATATCACGCAAAAAGCCAATTCAAGTGTAAAAAAAAAAAAACAAAAATATTTGAAAAAGAAAAGGAAAAGAAAATATTTGAACAACAAAACTCACGCTGCTTTTTGACATTTCCTTTCGTTGTTGTTTCTCAAGTTTTTCGCAAAATACAATTAACTTTGGGATATTTGTGGAACGGGGTATGGGTGGGGTGGGGTATACATAGACATAGGTGAGGTTGGGCACTTTATGCTTAAATAATTTACATACATATTAATTATTAACAATTAATATTAAATGCTAATAATGAAAATAAGGTACTGGGTTCAAGTGTTTTTTTCTTATCTTTCATCTTCTTTCTTGCTTTTGTCTCTCGTTATTTTTAGTTATTTTCAATATATGAGCATAGTTTTACACAGAAAGTAGTATTGTTTTCAATGTTTGTTTTATCACCCTCCTCTCTAACTCTAAGCATATCTTTAATCTTACGTAAAGCGTATTTTTCGGGGGGTGTGGAGAATTGCAACAAAGTTTCAACTTTTCGAAATTGTTTCCTTTAGCCAAGGCGCAAAGACAATTTATTTTTGCAATTGAAATAAATTGTTTGCGCCTGCGCTAAAAAATGGCTCATCGAATATAAATTGTATTTAAACATAGGCAATTTCGTTTAAGATATATTTTGGTTGTTTTTGTTTTTTACAGTTAGATTATATACAATTCAAGAATGTTTAAATTAGAATTTTAAAGCCATTTGTTTTTGTGTTTAAATCATTTTACAATGTTTTCGTTTTTAAAACTAAAATTAATGGAAGTTTTTTATGCTATATACGCACATATATAACTATATATGTATGTATGTGAGGCTGGCGGTTGAGTGTGTGTGTGTGTGTGTATACACATATATATGTCTATATACATGTGTGTGTGAGTGTTTTTTTATATACCCAGTGAGGCTGGCGCTAGTGTGTGGGTATTTGTGGTGATTGTATTATATGATATCTTAAGGTAGAGAGGCCGTTGAGTTTCTTTATGTGTGTGTGTGTGTGTGTGTGTTGGATGTGTGTGTGTGTTTTGATATTAGGCAAGTTGAATGCATTTTGCGCTGCTTTTGCTTTAGCTGCAGCGTTGAGTTTGTCGTCTTTCTTTACTTTCTCTTTCTCTTCTTTTTTCTCCATTTTCTTTTTCTTTTTTTTGTTGAATTAGTCTTTTGTGATTTGGTGGGTGGTATTATTATCATTTCATTATTATCGTTATAAATGTTTTCTTTTTATTTTTGTTTAAGATTTTTAATTTAAATTTTATCCATACTCCTTCTTTTCGCTGTTCTCTATGTTTGTGTGTGTGTGCTCATCTCTCAACAGTTACTCTTTCTTCTTTAAGGTACGTTGCACATGTTGTCCGCTTGGGGAATCATCTATATATATGTAAACATAAGCTGTACTTATGCGTATGCGCTTCTAGCGTCATTTGTTTAATTACTCATAAATACAATCATACATATTTTATATAATTTATAATTTTACTTATTAATTACATTTACATTTTTCAAGTCTATTTGCGTATCACGTTTAAAAAACAATGTTCAGTTGTGTGTGTGTGTTGTTGTTGTTGCTGTATCCGTTATACATACATATAGAGCCATTCTCTTCTCTCCAAAATTCCAACTAGCCAAGCGTCCATATATATATTAATTTTAATTTTGTTTTTTTTTCTTTTGTTTTCTGTTTTTTGGGTTAAGGTTTTCATTTTTGAAATCGTCGATTGGCTATTCAAAGTTTAAATATTGAAGTTAAGAGCTGAATTTTGTTGCAGTGTGTTGTTCTTGTTGTTGTTGTTGTCAACGGGGAATTTTGCATCTTTTTTGTTGTGTACCTTTTGTCGTTGTTGTTGTTGTTCTTTTTCATTTGTTTACTTTCCATTTGGAATTTTTCCTTTTTTTTTTTGGTTTTTTATTTTTAGTTTCCCAATTTTGTTGCTGTTTTATGATACATTTGAGATCACAAACATTACTCATCGTTTTTTTTTTATAATTTTTTTTTTGTATTTTTTTGTTTTTGTTTTTTTTTTGTTAAAAAAGTTCAAATTTTCAGTTTAAATGATTTGTAGTTTTTTTTTGTTTTTTTTTTTAGTGTAGTTTTTACAATTTTTATATTTTTTGATTCTTTTATTTTTTTTTCTCATTTCGTTTCCTTTCTCATTAGCAAGTCTGACGGGTTCGATTGGTTGTTGGGTCCTCCATGTTCAGTTTATTGTTGTAGTACTTGTTGTGGCTCCTGCGTTACGACTGCATGTTCAGCAACAGTTTCAGATTGTGCGTATCAAAGTCATCCAGGAGATTGCGCTTGGATGACTTCACCACGTATCCGCCGATGCCACCGTGACCTGGCTGCAACTTGGACGCACTGCATCTGTCGCCGCCGCGCAACAAGCTCTGCAAGGCGGTGCCAGCACTGCTGGCCACCAGCTTCTCCTCGGACTTGGACAACGTTGTCCAGTGCTGCGGCGGCTTGGGCAATGCCGTTGGTGCTGGTGCATCAAAGCATTTGCTGCCGGCGAAATGCGTCAAGGCGGTGGGTATCAGTTGATGCTGTGGCGATATCTTGCCGCCCACACCAAAGCTATTCGTTGGCGTTGCAGTTGTAGTTGTTGGACTGCGACGCTGCTTGCGCGCGGAGCCAAAGGCAGCCGGTGAGAAGCCACCACCCAAAATGGTAGCCGGCGATTGACGCACATAGCCGTTGCAGCTGCTGGTCGTTGTTGCTGCCCCTACCGCTGCTGACTGTGGCGATCGGCCACCGCCGCCATTACGTCGATTATTGTTCGCAAAGAAGAAACCGCCGCCGCCCATCTGCTGGGGCGATTGTCGCTGCTGGCGACTGCGCTGATTGGCGCCTGCGGATTGGCTTTGCAGACGTTGTTGCTGCTGCTGCTGCTGTTGCATGCGATTGTTCGGCGTGATGGGGGCGCAGTGGGTGGGCGACGTGCTTAAAACTTGCTGCTGGAAGTGCTGATTGCTGTAGTTTGTACTGCTGGCAATACTGTTGGAATGTGCATTTACCGTGGGTGTTGCTGTTTCTATTGTTGTTGTTGATGTGGTTGTCGATGTTGTTGTTGTTGGTGGCGGTGTTGGGGTTGTGGCTCCCTTTTTCAAGCGTATGGACTTTGTTGCTGATGCTGTTGTCATTTTAATGTTGTTTCTAACACTATTGTGCGAGTATGTCATAGTAATTTCTTGCTTTTCGTTGCTTTCACTATCAAAAGCTTTTCCAACACTGTTGCGGCTGTTGCTGCTGCTTTTACTTTAATTCAAACTGAGCTTGACCCAAAGCGCTCTCTCTCTTTCTCTCTTCTCTTTTTCCTCCTCCTTCGATCAATCTTTCTGCTTGTTAAAATTTCTGCTTTTTTTGCCTTTTTTGTTTTTGGTTATTGGCTAAATTAATGCTTAACGTTAAATATCACACGCACTTAAAATCAATTTTTATTTTTAAGTTTTGTTTTTATTTATCGATAACAAACGCGAACCTGCTGCTACCTCGCTCGCTTCCTGCACTCCGTGTCCGTTGTTCTCGTCGTTTCTTTGGCTCACTTTGACGATGCTACTGCTCGCGCGTTCTCTTCAGCTTCTGACAGTAGCGGCTAACGGGCTTACGGTTGCTCACGCTAGTCTCCTCTCCTCTTCTTTTTTATTTTTATTTATTTTTGTAGCTGCGCTCGGTTTGCGTCTCGTTATATATATACAGCTTTAGTTAATATACTTCATATAGTTTAACTTTATGTATTGTTTATCAGTCTGTTGATTTATCTCTTTTTTGTTAGGCTATCCTTCTTAGCTCTAATTTTCCAAACTCTCTTACTTTTCTTCTTTCTTGCCTCTTTGTCGTAGCTGTCATCCAAGCCGGGGTCCCGGGTCCTGTTCGTTTTTATAAGTAAAAATGGAAAGAAAACAAACGGGAAAAATTGTTGAGCAAAAACGTAACGAGTGCGAACACAAATGCATACATAAGTAAATTACAAACATACATTGTCTACACATACACACACATACATGCGCATGAATACATAAAGCTCGTTGCACCCCGCATTCATGTACATGCATTGTGTGTGTGTATGTGTACAAATATATACTATGAGTGTTCTATTTACGTCCATAGTACACTTTAAAAAAAAAAAAAAGTTGTACACTTTTAAAAAGTTTAAGCAATGATTCGACCTCATTTATGTCAAATAATAAACTTTTATTTATTGAGTTTCTTTTTGATTGTCTATCGAAATAAAACATTTATGTGCCGTCTGCAACGTGTATTAATGAATCAACACACACGCAAAAAACACATACACCAATACTTTTGCGACTTACTTTGAGTTGTAAACCTTTTCACACGAATATTGCTGTTGTTGTTGTTGCTGCTACTGCAGTCTAGCTTGCTCGCACACTCACTGATTTCGGTAACGCGGTGTGAGAGTGAAGAAGACGACTGTATGTGTGTCGCAGTTACTGATTGCTGTGCAGCTGTGGGGGGTTTTTTCTTTGCCACTTCTGTTATATACGGATTATTACAAATTATTTGAATTTATATTTAAAGTTGCCTTGTTTTCACTGTTTGTTTAATTAATTTTGCTTTTGCGATTGTTATTCTATTGGGATGGGGGATCGTGAATAGTTTTGGTTGTTGTTGATTTTCTCTGATGGTTATGTGTATGTGTATGTGTGTACGTATATATATTTATATTTGTATGTATATAAAATCACTTTCAAAATGGCGACGGGATGTTTGCTTAAAGGGATTCCGCTTAAAGCTTTCTCCTCTCACTTACAGACAAAGGTTCAAAAAAATCACACTATTAACTGATTCTGATTCGGTTCTGTTTAACGTTGTAATCTTTACAATTTGTTTAATTATTTTCGCAAAGTACACGGCGACCGCTCGCAATCTTAATTTTGTAGTTGTGCCACACACAAGAAAAGTTTTTTGCTTTTGCGTTATTTTTTTTATTTTTATTTTTTATTGGTGCTTTTTGCTTTTGCTTTCTTTGTGTGCGATTAGCTTCACTCGTTGTACTTTGACGCGTATTAAAAATATTAAACGTTACACAAATATATGATTTATATCACTTAAATTAAAGACATTTACAATATATAATTACATATATATATTATTTTTTTTGCAGAAATTTTAATCAATATTCAACTTTTTTCTTCTTAGCTTATTCTTGCGCATAGGTACGCTCTCCTCGAATTTTCCACCATGACTAACTGACTGTCAAACAGTGTGCCCAGACTATGACATGTTGAAAGTATAGGGATGGAACCGTGTCACACAATACGGATATTCCTAATATCGAATGTTGAACACAATATTTAGTTAACAGTAAACTTTCACAATTTTGTTCTTGTGATTTTTTGATACTTATTAGCAAAATGTATTAATTAGGAAATCAATTTTAAATGTTTGGAAATATATCAACCTCATAACGAACTGTGGTAAATATTATTAATAAAGTTCAAAAAGTCGTGTAGTTTTAAAAAACGAATTAATTTCTGTTGACGAAAAAAATTTGTGTTGCCGATTAATATTATTTTTTTATTCGAATATGTTATAAATAAATATCGAATAACATTGCCAAATGAGTAATTTAAAAGAAATTTGTGGCGAATATCGTTTGCTCTTAGAAATGTGTACTATCGTAGATTGTAATAATGTTAGAGATTTCGATAAATATAAATGTTTGGTTTGACTGAAAAATATTTTTTATGAATATTAAATTGCTTCTTTTTTTTTATATAATGGTGATATATGTTATTATAAAATTAGAATACGTGTAGTTTTGTTTGTTACATTCACATTCAATAAATAAAAAAATATTTTTATAACAAATATTTTAAATATTTATTTAAACCAACAAACTTATTCAAAAACTAAGAGTCAAATAATGTATTAGCCACTAGCCACTATACATTTCTTTTAAGTATCAGCTGCACGTATTTGAATTCTATTTGCAGTGGCGGTTTTTCCATTTACTTATCGAGGGGAAGACCTCGATATGGATTATCGGGAGTAACCCATATTTATTGTTGTCATTTTGTATGGGCGCTCAATTTAAAATCCCGGTATTTTTAAAAAATAGTTTTTATTTTGAGGAAAACATTTTTTTTTTGCTTAAATAGTTACACATTAGAAAACTTTGACTGAATCAGTAACAATCAGATATCATATTATCATCACGTTTTATAGCATTCAGTATGTCATCCAAAAGACACACCAAATTATCGTTGCAATCAAACCACTCTTCCTGTTGTTTGACTAGCTTATCCAAATCAAATTTACTAATTTCCTGTTTCCATTCGCGCACAGAAACTGCAAACTGTTTGTAATAGAACTCGTCGATGTGGCGTTTCGACTTATCCTCATTATCGATATGCATTTGCTTTTTAAATGTATTCTCCAACAGTTGCACATCTTGTGCATTCAATATAGATTCGATAATATCGTCCGTCTGGTCAGCATTTACATTTGGCTCAGCCTCATCCACTGCCGGCTCAATTGACATTGGCTCCTCGATCGTCAGTGACGAGTTGGAATTGGCACTGCTTGCTGGCTGGGTTAGCGTTTCAATATCATTTAAGATGACCTCAAAATCATATTCATTGAGTTTATCATTCATCGCTTTGATGCCAGTCACTATTAGGTTTAGCACCTCCTTGGCATATTCCTCGTGGAGACACTTCAGTATGATGCCATAGTAACCGAATTGCTGTACTTCAGCCAAGACTTTAGCTACTCGCAGCTTAATTTCACGGCTGGTCAGTGTGACAATCTTTTTGTGCTCCTTGGAAAAGGTAACGGTGGGAAAGGCGCCATCGATCATGCCCTGATTTTTTAGCTGACGATTGAACTCCATGCGCCAGAAGCATAGGGCATTCACCTTCACTTCCCAATGATGATCTCCAACCACGCAATAGTTGAGCGTTGAAAATAACGTATTCTTATATTTGCTGGGTATCTTGCGATGATCATAGATCTTGCTAAGCGTCAATATGGCCTCGGAGCGCACAATGTCCTCATTGTCGCGATAAAGTACATAGAGCAAATGATCCTGCAATACAAAATGGAAGTTTATTAACATGGGAAGAGTCACCAAATTTGGCTTATAATTGAAATAGAGTATTCGCAGATTACCAGTCCTCTGTTATTTCTTTATCGGAGCTAGAATGCTTCCCTCTCCTACTTATTCTATAATAAATATCGAGTCTTTACCACCATATCCAGTTGACTAAGTCCGTTCTCCCATATCGAATTGATGGGCACCATTTTCGACAGACATTTGTAGGCGGAGGCACGTACGTATGGCTCACTATCATGCTTGGCCATTTCATAAACGATTGTTGGCATTTTGCCATCAATGAGAAATTGTTGGAATGCGGGAAACTCTGGTAAGTATATGAGGATTAGTTAGTCTTAGGTTATTCAAGAGTGACAGAATCGCTTACTTATGCGAGAGATACAGGCAATAGATGTGGTCAGCTCCAAGGCAGAGTCGCGCACCTCCCAAGCGGTGTCGTGCATTCGCTTGATAATTATCGGACCCAGGCAAACCAATGCCGAGCCCTGTAGATTGTCGACAAGCAATGCCATATTGGGAGACAGAAAGTGCTCCACAGCCAATTGAACAAGCTTCAGGGCCTGTACAGTACACTGCAAGTAAATCAGAGTTAATACCTAGTTTGGTTGTGTTTCCGACTGTTTCTACTCACAGTTGGATCCATGTTACAGTTCTCTAGCACAAATGCCAAGCAGTTAACCAGACCAATTGTCTCTACTGACTCCTTCCACGTGATCTTAAATCGTTCGATGAGTGTGCGCAGTCCAACCATAACGGAATGTAAGACTTTTGGATCCTTGATAATGGCTTCGGAGCCACGTGGATATATGTCAGAATAGTTATTCGATGTACTTGCACCATGGCAATCCTCTGGCTCCGTATGAGCGCTGGCATGATTGAGTGCCACAACCTCTCGTAGGGCATACAGCAAGGCCTGGCAGACGGTGACCGCCTGCTCGCGATCCAGTATATGCTCCAGTGAGAGAATGCTGTGCACACATTTCCAGGCCAATTCAGGTGTGAACAAGTTGTTCGTGCGACCTTCAGGTGTGATGAAGGCATCTCTTAAGGAATAGCACAGACGCAACGTTTGCTCACAAGACATTTCCAACAGTTTCATAATATACGTATCGAATAATTCGCTTTTCGACTCGTCGGCCATTTTCATGGCAAACTTCATTGAGAAGAGCAACGGCATCATGTGAAAGCAAATTAATTGATTCTCAAATGAAACACGTTCGTCCTGTATAATAATTTCCTTGGGCACTCGATCGCCCAGCTTCTTCCACAGTATGTGATGCAATTCTGCCATTTTGACAAAGTTGATGCCATCGCTTCGCTGTATACAGAATTTCATGAGATTAAAGAAAGAGAGTCCGAACTCGGTGAACTGCTCCGGTGGCTCAACACAATCGGGATTCAATATTTTCTCATGAACCAGCGTAGCAAAGTGATAGCTGCAAAGCGCGCTGAGCATCTTTTCCATAAAGTAAGTGTTGTGCGTCATTTCGACGAGCTTCCAGATGTTTAACTCTATGTTATGGTGCTCTCGCAGCAGTGCCACAAGCCTCGTGCGCTCCTCACTGACCAGCGTCTGCTGAAGTATATAACATAGTAGATCCACCGTTGAGGATATCTTGTGCAGCAGTTCATTGTCATCCACACTGACATGTATGCGCTCCTCCTCCCCGCTGGCACTTTCGCTGATATTTTCTGTTATGTAGACGTTATCCTGTATAGGCTTCATAATCTCTGCTAAAATCTCTAGGGTAACAGCCTCGTCCTGCATTTTATCGCAAAATTTGTATAGCATCTCGTAGAGCAATTGTCGCGCCTCTCGCACCACATACAGTGTATGCTCGTTGTTGCTGTAATTGATGAGCAACATCCAGGTACGTTGCATGCGCAGAAATGCCAGACCCATGCTATACTTTGTGACGGCCTTCATCACGCGAATGCCGCTCAGTTTAATCGAAGGGCTAAAGTTACGCTCCTGCGCCTGCATGAAGAACACAACCCTGCAAAAGTTTACACAATGATGTCAACCAAGTTGTAGCTGATATTACGGCATTACCTATGCATAATATCCAGCTCCCGCAGCCGCAGCACCATCCACTCATTGGATGTCATGAAACTGATTAGATTCAGCATGAACGATATCACTTTGGGATGCACTCGATGAAAGTCGGCGCTGATTAGGGTCAGACACCTGTCCACCCAATCCGTGACGAAGGGCACCTGCAGTACAAAGGCATTCTCTATGGGAAAACAAATAAAGTTACTAAAGCCGCCTGTTGCACACACGCACACACGCGTGCACATGCGCGCACACACAAACGTACCCTTTGCTTGCAGGTGCGTTATGAGCTTTTCAAAGTAAACACTGTCGGTGGTCGAAAAGTTGTCGCGCAGAAATAAATCGAAGATCTTCTTGAGGCGCGTTGTGATCTCCTCTTGTTTTTGCATTTTTCAGTTGGAATTACTTTCTCTATTAGTTCGTTGGGCGCATAGTTTGGTACGCAATTCTACAAAGAATAATGAAATTTGTCTCCTTATCACACCAAATAATACTCGTTTCAATAATAGTGTGACCGAATGACAAAAAGCACTTCATTTTTAAAATACTCAAATTAATGCCAAAAAGCGTTCAATTCTTAAAATTCTCATGTCCTCGGATTAGTGACAGCTATGACAATTTGCATTTACAAAGAACAAAGCCATCTAATATAATAAATTATTTGTTACTAACTTAAATTGCTTAAAAATGTGAATATTAATAAATGCAAGTCATTGGAGTCATTTAGAGTATCAATCATTACAAAAACATGCAAAACCTGCATAAAACCTTACTTCTAATTGAAATTTTTTCAACTACAATTGAAACATATTAGTTTTATTTTAATGGCAACAAAATTGTTTGTTATTTAGATTGATGACCAGTGCTACCCATTCACTAAAAATAACACAAATAACAGACCGTATTTTAGTGCTTTAGCATAGTTGGTCACACCGTTTCAAATGCAATGACGCTGACACTGACATCGGACTTCGATATTTATTATGGACAATAATGTAGGGCAAATAGAAGAAAAATCAAAAATTGCAACGACAACAGCAAATTCGAACGAATTAATTGCGGCGACACATAGCGCTGCAGTTGGCGCCAAGTCAGTCACAAACATTTTGACCAACTCAGCATCGTTCTGGAAGAACAGCGGCCGAGCAGTGCCCGGGCGGCCCAGTCCAAAACGCGATTTTCCTCTTGACAATACAAACACAAACACAAACAACAGCAAGTCGGGCGGTGGTGGCGGTGAGACAGCGCAGCAGCGTGCCGATCGGGCTGGCGCTGGCGGAATGGTGTCAACCTTTCGGGACTATCAACAGTCGGTGAGCGATGCCTGGGACACCGGCGACGATGAATTTTGCATAATTAGCAGCAGCGAAGCAGCCGCCGCCGCAGCCGTTGGAGGTAAACAACAAATATATATATATAGAAGCTGACTTATTCATTTCAAAACATTTACTTTCTCAGATGCCACACGCATATCGCGACAGGTGTCACAAACTGTAGCCCTTAATGTCATTGAAACGCACTCGCGCAGCAATCAAAATCACGTCACAGCCAACAGTGAAATGATCGATGTGCAGGTTAGCAATGCGGATCTCATGGCAGGCGCTGCTAGCTATGCGGAAGACATTAAACAGGATCGTAGATCATCGCACGACAGCAACGAAAACAGGTGGGCGTCTAAAAGTCAACATTCTACAGTCAATGGCCTCTCACAGTTGTATCAACAATCATAGCTTCAAGCCGAAAAAAATATGTTAATAATACTTCTTTAAATTGCACAAAATCATGTTAAAGTAGCTGATTTTATTAAGTGTTCGTGCCCTTAGGTAACTGCGCAATCTCTTTCTGGGTTCGAATATCATTCTATTGTGTGTATTTAGTATTGTCTTAGGCAAAGCTTTTAGTTGTCAAATTGTTTGTACATATATCCTAAACTTATTCAAATTTAATTGGTTAAAACTCCTTACAGATCTCGATTGCGTAACTATCCCGGTCGGCCACAGTTGCAGAAAATCAGCACCAATTCGCAAGATGGGGAATTCGAGACAAAGATCGAGAAATTTCAGTTGCTGCTTGATTCGCCGCAGCTGGATTTGGTAGCGCTCAAAAAACTTAGCTGGTCGGGCGTGCCGCGCAAGGTAAAATCACAAAGCAAACGTCAAAAACAAAGCAATTAACTCTAATTAGCTTTGTTTCATCCGGCAGATGCGTGCAGTTAGCTGGCGCTTGCTATCCAAGTATTTGCCGCCATCGGGGGAGCGGCGAAACGCGGTGCTGCAGAGTAAACGGCAGGGCTATCAGGATCTGCGACACAACTATTTCAAGGTGGACAGCCAGGATGAAACGCAACAGGACACGTACCGTCAGATACATATCGATGTGCCGCGCATGAATCCACAAATACCGCTCTTCCAGCAACAGCTCGTGCAGGAAATGTTCGAGCGTGTGCTCTTCATATGGGCCATACGTCATCCTGCCTCTGGCTATGTGCAGGGCATCAACGATCTGGTGACGCCTTTCTTCATAGTCTTTTTGCAGGAGGCACTATCACCGGACACGGATCTTGAGAAATACGACATGTCACAACTGCCGGAAGAGACGCGCGACATAATCGAGGCCGATTCCTTTTGGTGCCTATCCAAGTTTCTTGACTGTATACAGGATAATTACATATTTGCCCAGCTGGGCATACAGGAGAAGGTTAATCAACTTAAGGATCTAATACAGCGCATCGATGGTAAGTTCTTTTATTAGGTTGCCAAGCCTTGAATACCCTTTTAAGGGAATGGCAGTTCTCAGCGTCAATTAGCATTTGATCCCTGTCTAAAATGCATGTATGTGCATACAGTATATACATTAGAGAATATCATATATAATTATCATATTTGTTTGTTGGTATCTCTGCTTCGCTAATCATATCTTTGCTATAACAAAACATGAATAAATATTAATTGTTTTTTGCTTTTTTTTTTTCTTACAGTGAATTTGCATCGTCATCTACAGACACATGGCGTTGACTATTTACAATTCTCATTTCGATGGATGAACAATTTACTGACACGCGAGCTACCCCTTCACTGCACAATCCGATTGTGGGACACATATCTGGCCGAATCGGATGGATTTGCGCTCTTCCATCTGTATGTGTGTGCGGCATTCTTGCTGCACTGGAAGGAGCAGCTAATGCAACAGAATGACTTTCAGGTAACTATAATCTCTTGAGAGAGAGAAACTTCTGTGCGAGTTAAAGCAGAACATATTATTACTTTAATATATTTTATATTATGCAGGGTCTGATGTTGCTGCTACAAAATCTGCCAACGCATAATTGGTCCGATCGACAAATAAACGTGCTGCTCGCTGAGGCGTTTCGCTTGAAGTTCACATATGCGGATGCGCCGAAGCATCTGGAGACGAAAAGTTGACAAAAGCAATCTGGATCCGGAATGATGCATATACGATACGTAAAATAGAAATTAGTTTACAAACTTTTGCTGGTATATATATATATATTCAGACACACAATACACATACACAGACGTAATCTAACATATACATTATAAATTATATATACAATTTGTTATTAGCTCTTGCTCTCGTTTTTTTATGTTTGCGTATTTCGTTTTTTCTTCTTCTTTTGTTTTTCTTTTTTAAAGCTGAAAGTTTAAAATACGCATTTTCTGTATATAAATATAAAATTCGAAATTCCAAATACGATTTTTCCACATTTAAATAGAAATCATATTCAAGCTAGAAAAACTTCCACAAAGCAAAAGGAAACTAAAAATAATGAATGTCCTGTAAAAACTGAAATGACTCGCAAAGCCCAAATGAAAAATTATTTAATACTTGATATGTTCGACGCTCATAATAATAACAATAAAGTATAGTTAACCAAATTTATACATCGAATATACCTTTGTGTATTCCATAACTGAAATTACAGATACAAAAATGTAAAAAAATGGAAACTCAATTAAATTTTGTTAAAGAAAAAACAATATTATTTTGAGGCTTTAGTTGATTTTTTAAATATCATCTCAATTATACGATTTGCTAATAATAATGAAAAAAGTTTTAAAAAATAATAATGAAAATGGCTTTATTGTTTTTCAAAATGTTTTCCTTGCAGGTCAATAGACTTCTGCATTCGCTTAAACCAATTTTTAAAACACTTTTGACTCTCAGAGGTGGATAGCTCCAAAGCGAGCTATTTAAAGGGTTTTCACAGCCTCTTTAGACACTAGAAACGTTGAAATCGGAATTTGCTTTTGATTTTCAATTGCAAAATGCAATCATGTGGCGCCAAATCAGTTCTGAAAGGCGAATAATAAATTGATTAAAGCTTTTAAGTCAAAAACTCTCTTTTGTAAGAGATTGTATTGTCTTGGCAAATTCTCTGAAAATTTCTGGAAAATAAATGTTTGTTTAGAATTTCTCAGATGGTGCAGGTGCAGGTGACGACCAGATTTTTCGAAAAAACACGCGACTTTTTGCTTAGAGCTGCATCATCCACAAAAAACTCCTCTTAGAACAGCCATAATGTCGATTGCTGTTACGTTTCGGGCTCATATGCATAGATCCAAGATTCTTCAGCTGTTGCGAAGTCAAAGACGTACCTTGAACCACCACGGTTGAGTTCCTTTACAGCAATCGTCCTTTTTTGAACAATTATCAAATTATGGACTATCTAGCGAGAAGAAATCTTAGCCACTAAATCTCCATGTAACATAGAAAGTGTGCTGGTCGAACTTATTCTCAAGGATTCTTCCATTTCACGATATGCCACATGACGATCTTATCAATTAACGCATTGATTTTTCTGACAGAACAACACTTTTTGGTCTTCACGAAATTCATGAAATTGTGGCTAAGTAAGGTGCTTCAAAGTGAAAATAAGTTGATCAACTTTTACTCCTTTCTTGTTAATCCACGTCGAAAATTGTAAATCATAGCACGAAAAATTTTATTAGCTAATTACATATTTTTTGCCAGATGGATTCAAGTAAATAAAATATCAAATTTATCGCTTGTTAAGGCACAAATATATAAATATAATTAGATACCCTTGTAGATATTTAATTGTTAAATTTTTGGTGCTCGGAACAGCTTTATACATATTACTCTACTTGTTATTCCCTTAACCCATTAAAAATGGGAAACCAGGGTATAATGGTTTTGTAAAAATGTATGTAACGGGCAGAAGGAGGCGAGGCAGACCCCACAAAGTTTATATATTCCTGATCAGCTGGACGAGCTGAGTCGATATATAGTCTGACTGTCCGTATATGTCAACGCGTCAATCCCAGAACCTATAAGAGCTAGAGAATTTTGTTTTGCAGGTCCGTACGTAGCACTCGCAGATAAAGTTGTTTCAAAAATTCCCGTTTTAATGTTATCGATCAAAAACTCTTATCGAATTCAGTTATAAAATTATATCTCGTACATCCTTGCAGCTAGAGTCTCCAAATTTTGTATTTCGTTTCATGTGCATTTTATACAATTTTTACTTTTGTTATATTTGTATTGTTGCTAGTAATGTATATGTAAAATAAGCATAGAATGTTTGGAATATCGGCTCTTCGCAGGGTTCAGGGTATCTTCTAGTCGAGCAGTCTCGACTAGAGCATTCTTATTTTAGCTGTAGCTTTTAAGCTACATACATAATTATTTAAGACAAAGTCTTATTAATAATGACGACTTAATCTAATGTATAGTAAAGCAAGAATCAGATCAGATCACTTCAATCTCGTAGACTTAATAAAAGTTCAATGTTGTTAAACAGTGTTATTGGAGTTGAAGCTTAAGTCTGTCGCTCCGCTATGTGCCTCAGCTGTTTAAGAACAGTCTCGAGTAGCTTTTTCTTATCGTTTTTACGCACCAGCGAGAAAATTGGCTTTTTGTCCGCTTCACGTATTTTCTCCAGTATTGTGATTATAGACTGCGGCTGCACCAAATGGTAGCGATTCTCCTGCTTGCCATAGTCATGGAAATACGTGCTCCATTCTTCCAATATCAGCAAGTCGAGGAGCTGACGATTGCGTTGAAAGTATTTGCTTAATTCGCCTTCATGCAGGCCTGGCACTGGTTCCGAAGCGGCGAAAAATTCGCATTGCATCAAATCCAAATTGATTTGAGTAAGTGCACCCGTAGATATTTGCTTGACCTCTTCCTCGAATAAGATCGAATAGATTTTGTCGGCAATGTGTTCGCAGGTGCGACGACAGGCAGCCTGGGCGATATGAGGCAGCTTGTACGAGAAGTTGTCGAAGGTGCTCTTCAAATAGGAGATCATGTCCGTGATGAACGCGGAGGCTATGCCGGGCGGCTCCACCAGCAGCCAGTCATAGGCGCTCAGTTCGAAGAACTCGTCGATTTTAAAGCATATACGCACCGCCACCTGCTTCTCGGCATCTTGCCGGGCCACATGAAACATGGCTGAAGGCGTCTGCGAAATGCTACGTTCCGTATTCGTCATATGACAAACGAATTCATCAAGGAAAGGCCCGGCCTTATCCAAATACTGCGTGTCAATTATAATTTGTATAAGCTGAATAAGCGTAATGCTCGGCTGACGAAAGACCACTGAGAGACAGCCGCTAAAGCTGCGGGTGAGCAGCAAATTGGCCGCCTTCCTCACCATGGCGGCCACTTCGTTGGGCGACAGTGTCAGCTCCTCGGCAAATTTCATGCAAGCATACATAAACTCCTTCGCCTGATGGTAAACCTCGGGCACCATGCGTGAGAATGGAAACTGTTTTGGGAAGGGCGCATTCTCCAACTGCTCGGAATGGAATGGAAATCGTTCAATAATGCATTCATACTCCTCTATAGTGTCGACAACCATGGGCACGAACTGCTCTTTGTCCAGGATCTCACGAAAAACGTGAACCCAGCGTTGCAGCAGCACCTGTGAAACAACATAATTACGACTTTAGTTATTTAGTTATTGAATATCTAATTGAATGGGCTTACCTCATTGTAATGATCACGCATATCATGCAATAGTTCCCACAGAATTTGCACCGTGTAGCCATAGCACTTGAAAGTGTTTATCGACAGCATAATGAGATTTTTGATGCGTAACAATATATTGGGATCGGTGCAGGAGGAGGAGCTCATGCTGATCTCATTGACAAACTTGGTCAGCGATGTTGACCAGAGCTCTTCGAGATAGCTGTTCGTGACCACATCACCAGCGGTGTTCTTCACATGATCCTCAACCACAAAGAAGCCGACAATTGCGCATATGTAGGTTTTGTAGGCCTCCAGATTATCGTGCATATTCGGCGGCGGCTGCAACACCAACTTCGACTGATCGCGCCTTTGCTGGCGATAGTCCTTCTCGAAGTACTCACGCTGACCGAGCACCATATAAATGTGCAGGCAGCGATAAATGGGCGAGAAATCGATTAAATTCTGTGCGCTAACATTGCCACCGTCATCGTCGCCGCTACCACCACTATTACTTTGCTGTTTATGCTCCAGTATGATGGCATTGATGTCGCGCTTTTGCAGTTGCTTGGTGTGGGTGATGGCCAGCTCACCAATGCGTGGAGAGAATTTGCGTATGTTCTCCAGAAATTCACGAAAATCTGCCGCCGATGAGCGGCGAATGTTGTCCTTAATGATGGGTATTTGTGTCTGCATTTGTGTGGCAAAACGATAGTTGTGTCGCTGCAGTCGCGATAGGTGCTCCGTTTCCAGGATCTCTAGCGTGCGCAGTGCCTGGTAGTATTGCTTATTCTTCGCCTGTTGCGTAAACTTCATATAGCATTCCAAAGCAGGCAGGCAGGATTTGAGCGCCTCAATAGCACTGGCCACATTCGATTCGATTTGACGGGCTCTCACCAGCTCGTTTCCCTGCTGTATAAGCGAGGCGCTTATGGTGCGCAGCGATGTGTCCAGTGAATGGACTTCATCATGCAGCTGCTTGGCTTGAGTGCGCACCTGTAGCAGCTCTTGTATGGAGTCAATAAAGCCCTGATAGTACAAATTGCATATACGCTCGATCTCCTTGTCGTGGCTGCGTACGCGTTGGTCCAACTGCTCACTGATTACTTTGCTATTGTTGCCTGCGCCGAGAAGTGGGCGTTAATCATACGGCTGAGACTGGAAAATTGCACACTTACCTTCGAGTATTGATCGAAATGTGGGCCCCCAATAATCATCTACGGCCTCAATATCTTGCACCGTCACTTTAGCCATTATTTCTACTTGAAACTTACTTATTGCACTTTTTTAATATTTCTTTTTATTCTAGCTGTTTGTTGCGTGTTGATCAACGCACTTGGCACAGCTGTTTGTGCGCATTTCACAACACTTATTTCGAGGGGCGCATAGACGTTACAACAACCTGTTGATGTTATCGATAATTGTACAGTGAGCTTTGATGTGATAAGTAGGTTTTTTTTTTATTAAAATTTATAATAATTTCATTTTATTAATTTAAAAGAATGTTTTCAGCTAGCAAACATAAAACACAAAATTGCACAATGTAAATACTCATCATACTGTCTGAACGTGTTTGTTGCCGAACTCGTATTCAACTTTCACTTCTGTTGCTTCTTAGCGGGCTACTTGGCGTACTGCTTTTTGTATTCGCCAAGTTACTGGTTGGGCGGGCGTATAAACAGTTATGCGGTCGACGCCGTGTCATCATATTCAGCAATAATACAGTCAATTTATGTACACGCACGCAATCCAGCACCCGTAACAGAACAACATGGCCACTATTCGGAATCGCCACAATACAACCACAACAATAACAGAGCCGGAAACGGAACAACCGTTTGAAAGCAAAGGCAATGATAACAACAATGGAAAGCCTGCTACGGCCACAAAGGAGAAAACTGATCCCATGATATACATAATATTCCTATCACTCCTCTTTGATTTGCTTGCATTTACCATCATCCTGCCATTATTACCTTCGCTCCTGGAATATTATCGGATAAATGATAGTTCCGGTCTTTATGCCTGGTTAACGACGCGCGTGCGCTGGTTCCAGCAGCTCCTCGGTGCACCGGAACGCTATCTATCAGTGCTATTTGGCGGCTTCTTGGGCTCAATGTTCAGTTTCCTGCAATTCCTGGCCAGTCCCATTGTCGGCAGCCTCTCGGACTACTACGGACGGAAGCCAGTTTTGCTCATTTGCGCCGTATGTTTCCCACTACCATTTCATATTCCTACAACCATTCATTATTCCCACTTTCAGTCTGGCATTGCTCTCTCCTATCTGATCTGGGCCTGCTCCCGGAACTTTGCTCTGTTTGTGCTGGCGCGCGTTGTCGGCGGCATCAGCAAAGGCAACATCTCCCTCTCGATGAGCGTCATAACGGATGTCTCCAGCGTACGGACGCGTGGCAAGGGCATGGCACTCGTCGGCGTTGCCTTCTCGCTGGGCTTTATTGTGGGTCCCATGATTGGAGCCATGTTTGCAATATTCTCAAATAAGAGCGCCAGCGGCGGTGCTTGGTTTGTTTTGCCCTCCCTCTTGGCTCTGGGCTTGGCTCTAGGAGATGTGCTACTTCTAGCTTTCTGTTTGCGGGAAACCCTACCTAAGGTACTATAGTTATTCTTTAAATATACATTTAATTTATTGTTCAATTTATCTTTTTTATTTCTGTGTGCAGGCGAAACGTGCTCCCGAAATCTCATCTGCACTGTCATATGGGCTGCAGCTGCTCAACGTTTCATCCATATTCAAGTGAGTATTATTACAATTGCTATTTGATTTTATATTTATTTATTTAATTAGCATATCTGATAAACAAGTCGCGTGACTTTTTGTATATGCTCTGCCCAACTGCCAGTCCAACAGGTTATTCAGCTGGCCCTCTTCGCTATCTTTGTCCCACTTGGCCACGCTTTTAGCCGGACTTTATTTGATTTGCCTTATCAATGTGCACGAACTTGTTTCGGTTAATTATAAAAGTGGAATGACTAAACATTCAGTTGCATTTAATTATCTATATTTTTATCGATTTTCCACGATCGAACTGTTATTCCACCATATACCTCAATATGCCCTACCTGTAACTATATTAACAATATTTATCTACGTAACTAATTTTGTTTACTTAAATTTTCAAAGCTCTTTCTCAATATTGAAATCACAGTATTCTCTATATGTGGTTATAATAATAGACCTTTTTAATTTTAAATCAACACTCCCAAAAATGTCTGACTTTAAAATAACTATATAATACCACTACTATATAACACAAAGTATTCAATATTTGGCCACTTTCTAAAGTTTATTTCGTTTTTCATAACCCTCATTGGAGCTTTCACAATTTTCATACCCTAAACCCATTGAAAATGGAAAATCAAGATATAATGGTTTTGTATAAATGTATATAACAGGCAGAAGGAGGCGTGGCAAATCCCATAAAGTTTATAACCTTGATCAGAATAACAAACTGAGTCGATGTAGAATTGTCCTTCTGTCCGTCAGTATAAACGCAGCGATCTGAAGTTATTAATAATCGTTTCTTTTGCAGATTTGCTGCCATCAAAAATGTGCCTAGAAAGGATATACAAGCACTACGCAGCATTGGTCTCATTTACTTTCTGTATCTGTTCCTCTATTCGGGATTGGAATTCACTGTTACGTTTCTAATGTATCACAAGTTTGGATACACATCGATGGATCAGGCCAAGATGTTTTTGACCACAGGTCTTGTCATGACTCTGCTGCAGGGGTCTGTGGTGCGTCGTCTGCCAGAAGCGAAGATCAAAAGCTATGCCATATTCAGTCTGTATCTGATAGTGCCTGCATTCGTTTTAGTCGGGTTGGCGGAAAGTAGCCGTATGCTCTATGCGGGCATGATACTATTTGCAGTCTCCACCGCGTTCGCAGTTACCTGTTTGACTACCTTAGTGTCCCGTTATGGCAACGATGACCAAAAGGGTTCAGTATTAGGGATATTCCGTTCGTTAGGTGCACTGGCCCGTGCCCTGGGCCCAGTTGTCGGATCTATAGGTAAGTCTAATACATTTCATTTCAGCTATATTTTAAATATACTTATATTAAATCTTAAAATTCTTTCTAGCATTTTGGTGTGTGGGCTCAAAGATCACATATATAGCCGGCGGGATGCTGCTTGTCTATCCGGCATTTGCTTTGCAACGTGCACGTATTTAAACCGTATTTCTAACTGCTTTAAGTAGACTAGGAACAAGTATATTTATATATATATTTACTGAACAAATAGCAACCATTAGTATTACTTGCCCTAAATACTTAATCTACTGTTTTTCTCTTTGCATTTGCTTTATATATTTTAATAAAAAACATTTTTATATCTTTTTCTAAGCAAACTTGTGTTGTTTTAAGTAAATCAAGTTACAATGCAATTGAAAATTTGAAATTTTAACGTATTTGGTCTACACTGACGTCATCAACATGGCGTTACAACTCGTATGGTATCGAGTATCGAGTACTCATTGCTGTCACTTGCATTGTCATACATGCCGCAGCCTACTTCACGTCGTTGAATATATTGGGAGTGACTAAGTCTAAGTGAGTGTGTGTCGCGACTAAGAAAATTAATAATAGATGCATTAATACGCCACAGAAACGGGCAACTGTTATTGCAGCAATTGTCGCACGACGGTTACCTTGCGTGGAAACAAGATTAACAAACGAAAACGCCCATTTGCAATCGAATTGATATAATTTTTCTTTTCTTTATATTGTCCCGATTACAACTACAAATAAAAGTGTACAAAGTGTGAGAGCAAAATACACGGATAAAGAAAACGCATTAAGAAACGGCGGCGCGTAAGGATTATTGGATTTTACATTTACACAGACACACACACGCGAGTATCCCAATCAGTAGGAGCAGGAGGAACCAGTCATTTAAACACACAACAAAATGGGTGCAAGGGAAGACGAATACGATTATCTTTTCAAAGGTAAAAATTATAAACATGGATTAAAGGTTGCGCTGCTTGTAATTAATTATCAACTAGCCGGTGCTGGTTGGTTTGACTAGTCGTGGGACCCGACAACTTTTAACAGGAGGCTTACAAGGCTTACAATTTTAATGTGGCAATTATGACGCAGTAGTTCAACGGCACTAATTAAAACTAATTGGCATAACAAATGCAGACATGGTATTCATACGTACATACCCATATGCTTGAAAGTTCCTATGTTTATTTTATTATTATTTCCGATCGCATTATTTGGTGAAATGCTCACAAAATACGCCCCCTAGCGTTGTTTAGCTGAATTCTATACGACTTGAAAATTGTTTTATGTGTGCTTTTGATGTTGTTGTTGTTGTATGCCCTTTTGCTTTCTCGTGCTCTCTTTACACTCTCCACCGTTCCCTTTCTTTGTCCACATACACCCGTAACTACTTTGCCGTTAAGTGCTGTCAGCTTGTCATTGCGTTTCCATTGCCGTTCGTTCTTCGCTTCTGCTGGTGCTGGCAGCAGCCAGCGTGACACGTTGCATAAATCGTAATAATAATCATGATAAAACTCAAATAGTAAAAACAATTGTTTTTACTTTGATTACGTTTTCAGTTATATTAATACTACAAAAAATATAGTAGTGTATATGTATGTATTTTTTTCTTTTCTATTTTTGCGATAGGCAGCGATTAAAGAGCAGCGTATATTCATTTTTTTTTTTGTTAGCTTTTGTATTGAATTTTTGCAATTTCTTTTGCATATGCTTATTTCGCTCACATCTGTTATGAGTTGGCTTTGCTTTTATTGTCGCTCTCTTGCTCTCTTTCTCTCTCTCTCTCTTTGCCCACACGCTCAATGAACACTACAATTTACTGTTGTTGCAGAAAGTTTATATGAAGCTGAATATGTAGACGCTGAGCGGATGCTCAAGCCGCTCTTTTTTGCTTGCACTGTGTGGCAAGATCAATTTTTTTCAAAGAAAATTCATCAACAATATGAATACGGGCAGTTAGGCACACACTTCTCACTTATTCTTTGTTTGTCAGCTTTTAATATATAATTGTATTTGTGTGTGCTTAGGTATTTTGGGGTCAGCATTTTCTCTTTGTACTCTCGTTTGCATACGAGAGTACTTTGTATAAATTACTAAGCTTTCAAAATGCTCTATTCTATATATATATATAGATAAAAACTTTTGAGGAAGCGATTGCATTAAGCGTTTTTTTTTTTTTTTTTTTTTTTAACATATTTAAAGTCTGACGCATAGTAAAAAATACAACAAAAAAACGATAAGCGATTAGTTACTAAGTAAAAATGACTGAAATCCAAAATTTTCGATTCATTTTTCACTTTGCGTAATTACATCCGGTTATTTCTAATGATCAGACAGAAACGCATTACAACAATAACATCTGCTTCAAATTAAATGTTATTGTCATTTGCTTTTAGAACCAGAGCAGATCTGTAAAAAGAAAAGAAACAAAGCTATGAATCACCGTTACTCGTGAGCAGCTGTCAAGCAATCAAAAGCAATGCTGATAACTTCAGACTGAGCGCTAACATTTACAGCATGAAAAGTATCGAGAGCGAGAGTCAGGAAAAGAGAGGGACAGAGAGAAAGATAAAGAGAAGAAACAGATAGAAAAAGGGAGAGAGAGAGAGTGAGTACAGAGCAAATATTATCACATACCAGATAAACAAAACACGGACATAGTGTCAAAAGTAGAACCTGTAAATGTGACAATCACAATTATGCCAAAAATGTTATCAATTTGTAAACAGTGTGGCCAAATGCAAATCTAGGAATACACAAATTGGACAAATGAGAGTGGGTTGGGTTGGTTCGAGTCATTTTATCACCATAACTAAAAGGCTATGAAATATATAGCAAGAAATTTGTTGACCTTCAGGCACGCACCGCGTTTTGCCAATAACTGAATAGGAGAACGTGACCCATGACACTATGCTCTCTCGACTAGCCAATCAACCTGGGCAACCAAATCAATTATGCAACTGCAGAAACCAAACTGAATTATTTGTTTTCTTATGTTAATGATTCCCCATTTAATCTTTATTTTTGCAGTTGTTCTGATCGGCGACTCTGGCGTAGGCAAAAGTAATTTGCTATCACGTTTTACGCGTAATGAATTCAATTTGGAGTCCAAGTCAACGATTGGTGTGGAGTTCGCCACACGGAGTATAGAGGTAAGTGTTAGGTGCTTAATCTATTCTGCAGGTGGACTAAAAAGTTTTAACAACTGTGATGAAGTGGAGCTTGGATTCTACTTAGTAGTCGTTCAAGATTCTGGATGCATATCATCTTACATTTTATGTATACATATTTTCTGTTGTTCATATGCATCATTATAATATGGAAATGGAGTATGTGAATCAAAGAATAGTTGAGAATAATCTATAAAGATTATTTATATCCTGTAACTTGTAAAGTGTTGGTGTTAATTATATATCGATGTCGTCTGTAGTTGTTTATAAGTTGTTATGTTAAGTGCTTTCGACCAACTCACTAATATTGGTCTTTAGGTGAAAAAATGATCGTTTTAAGTGTGAAGCTTCATTTCTTGATTGAAGATCGTCGAGTGTTGAAGTATTTTCTTTGATGAGAGTTTTTCAAAATGGAATTTAGAGTATAATTTTATTGTTGCAATATGGAAGGTCTGCCAATATACAGGATAGGGCAAAAGTAATCAGCCGATGTTTTTTTCTTTCTGTAATTTTTTTTTTCTTTTGGAAAACGTTAAAACTTGCCTTTGGCGCCAAATGTCATTTGTGTATATTCTTATTTAAGGCCATGGCCTATGCTGATCTAGTCTACTTCTCGTTTTTATGATAAAGGACTTAAAGTTCATATTTAAGGAGGTGACACTTATTGATCTAAATATATCTAGAAATGTTAAGAAAAGGGAGTACGTAAAGAGAGGATGAAATAAGTATAAAATTAAGATTAATTAATTGTCTGATATGGAGAGACAAGTTAAGTAGCCATAAAAAAAATAAGGCAAATTTTACTTTCTTTTACAAAATATATTTGTCAATTCTTTTACTTATATTTTCTAAAATAAAAAACCTTTATAGTCCTTTCATCATTATCATATTATTTGATTTCTTTCTTTTTTTACTCTCTTAGGTTGATGGGAAAACAATTAAGGCGCAAATTTGGGATACAGCCGGACAGGAGCGCTATCGAGCGATCACCTCTGCATATTATCGTGGTGCTGTTGGGGCTCTGCTCGTTTACGATATTGCCAAGCATTTGACATATGAAAATGTGGAGCGATGGCTGCGGGAGCTGCGCGATCATGCCGATCAGAATATTGTAATAATGCTGGTTGGCAATAAATCTGATTTACGGCATTTGCGCTCGGTGCCGACGGATGAAGCGAAACTGTTTGCGGAGCGCAACGGTTTAAGTTTCATAGAAACATCGGCCTTGGACTCGACGAACGTTGAAACCGCATTCCAAAATATACTCACAGGTGCGAAATTCCTGTTATTGTACCAAAAATAGTAAATCCTTAACGAAATTATATTTACAGAGATCTATCGCATTGTGTCGCAGAAACAAATTAGAGATCCTCCTGAAGGTGATGTCATTCGTCCCTCCAACGTGGAGCCCATCGATGTAAAGCCCACTGTTACAGCCGATGTTCGTAAGCAATGCTGTCAGTGACCGCCCCAACGATTCACTGCGGCAGGAGCAGCAACTGCCGCCTGTAACAGCCAGAACAGCAATAGCAAGAGCAAGAGCAAGAGCAACAACAATTACAACTATAACAATGGCATAAGATGTTATTTTTTAAACCACAGCCACAAGCAGTTTGTCATATATGCATAAAAAATATACCAACAACAAAAGAAAAGAAAACAAAACAAAAACAACAATCGCAACATCAACATCCGGCTGTAGTTAACAGCAGTTTAAACTGAAGTTTTAATATATATCGCATAATATATATCGCATAAAGCATCGATAACTTCGAGGTCTGATGAAAAAAAAAGTTACAAAAGCATAAAGGGAAACACTAAAACACTCCAAATTCAGTTTAAGCTGTAGCTGTAAACTATAATTTATATAAATATACATAAATGCTAATATTAAATATATTAATATTATTAATTTTCACAACATAAATACATAGTTGTAATTTTCAAGAAAGAAAGAAAAATTAAACAACTACAACATTGCTATGTAAGTTCTATTAGTTGTATTGTTTTTCCAGCAAAATTAGGTATACTTAACATATATACATATGTAATGAATACACTCTCGACCTGGCTCTTATTCATTATTGTCTATTTATTATTAAAACTTCAAAGTTTCCCTTGCCTCAGCCGATTTCTCTGCGTCGGAGCTGCTTGCGTCGTTACAAGTTCTTTTTTTATTGGTTAATGTAATACCTTTTTTTACGTATGAAATAAAAGTGAAACTTAAATCTACACGATTATATTTAGTTTTAAAATTAAAAATTGACCACACGAATTTCTTAAAAACTAGCTGATAAAAAAAAAACAGTAGTCAAACTTTAAATACACAAACACACACATAGAAAAAATTAAAAATCAGCATTTCGGTCTGCTTTGTTGATAAATATATATAATTTAAATAAATCAAGCTTACGCTTGTGTATCAACTGTTGATTTGAAACTCTAGTTTTTGCGCCAAAGTTTGTTATCGTAAAAATGGTCGTGAATGGGCACTCTAAATTGTGAAGTGAAAATATCGAAAATTTAAGATAAGTATTGGATGAATATTACTGCTGGTTGGCAGTAAATTTTGTGATGTTAATTATTTTATGTATGAAGTATAATTTTATGCGTATATATATAATAAATTAAAAAAATAAAATAGAAAAAAAACTACGATAGTTTGGTCACTTTATAATTCTAAAACTTATCGATATGTCGAACCGATCAGCTGAGTGTTTCAGCAACTCGCAGACACGTGCGGTTGTGTCGTTGATTTTTGTTTAAATATTTTATTGAAAGAAAGAAAATGGGAGGCGCTAAAAAGAAAGTGCATCCAAAAACGCGCACAGCTGCGTTCAAAGCCAGCGAACCAAGTGAAATTGTTGAGGCCCCGCACTCCTTCGTTATACATCGCGGCCTGTCCTGCCCGTATATTGCGGATCTAACAATTGACTTTCGTCGAATAATGGAGCCGTTCACTGCATCCAATTTGCGCGAAAAGAAAATAAATCGAATTAAAGACTTCGTTAGTCTTAGCAGCTTTTTCCATGTCTCGCACATGGCCATCTTCAACAAAGCCTCCACACAGTTGTCCTTTAAAGTGCTGCGCTTGCCGCGTGGCCCGTCTCTAACATTCAAGGTATTTGCTTGGAATGGCTTTGCCTGTACCATGAATGAATATTAATGCTTAGTATTATATCTCTCGTGCGCAACAGGTGCATCAGTTTACGCTTGCTCGCGACGTCATTTCCAGCAGTAAGAGGCAAATGTTTGACGTTGATTATTTCAAGCATCCACCGCTTGTGATCATGAACAACTTTAGCGGCGAGGGAAAGCACTTAAAGTTGATGGCCACAACGTTTCAGAATATGTTTCCATCAATCAATTTGGCTCAGGTTAACATTGAAACCATACGCCGCTGCCTTCTGTTCTCTTACAATCCAGAAACAAAGCTCGTGGACATGCGCCACTATGCGGTGCAGGTGGTTCCAGTGGGTCTAAAGCGAGCTGTACAGAAAATTGTCAGCGGCAATGTGCCCAATCTCAACAAATGCGAAGAAGTTGTCGATTTTATGACCAGGTAAGGCCAATATCTTCTAATCTTATCTTCTAATGTACCCTTAAAATCACTGTAGGGATGGATATACCTCGGAGGCGGAGGCGGATGATGATGAGCAATCGCATGTGGTATTGCCCCAAGCAGTGAAGGGCAAAGGAAATTTGGAAAACTACAAAAGCTCTGTGAAACTACACGAAATTGGACCACGTCTAACGATGCAGCTAATGAAGATCGAGGAGGGTCTGCTCACCGGCGAAGTGCTTTATCACGATCATGTTGTCAAAACGGAGGATGAGAAGGAAACACTACGTAAATTAATTGAAAAGAAACGCAAACTGAAAGAGCTACGCAAGAAGCAACAGAACGAGAATCGTGAACGCAATTTGCAATTGAAGAAAGAGCAAAACAGAGAAGTGAGACGCAAGGAAGCAGAGGAGAATGCAAGTGATGTAGATGACGATGCTCAATATTACAAAGATGAAGTTGGCGAGGATCCAGACGAAGGTGAGTGTTGCTTTAGTCTTGATGTGCATAAATAAGATTAATCATACATATATCACTTTTTACAGAACTCTTTAAACTGGACAACACGTCGTCGAGAAAGCGACCCAAGTTACCAGCCGGCATGAAGCACAAAAACAAGAAAGCCAAACTGAACCAGAAACCTTTAAAGAAGTCTAAGAAAAAGTAGCAAATACAAGAGCTGAATATATTATAATTACTATATAATGTTCTTTATTTCCGTAATATCTAGCTAAACATGCGCTGCACCAGCTGCTTGTAGTTGGCATTGCTGCTTTTCCAGCTTGTTGCTATATTGTCTCGTAGTTTACTAAATTCACGTTTCTCTTCGTAGTTAGGCACACGCTCGATCAACTGCTGTGCCTTTTCGAACTCCTTCAGGTAGTAGAAGGCCAATGCTCGTCGATAGATGCTTTTCTCGCTCGGCTGCTCCTGTGTATCCACAAACTGTGTGTGGTATATGACGTGCTCGTAACGTTTCTCTAGAAGCATACAGGCGGCCAAATTGGTTTGTATTTGCACGAAGAGCAGCTCCAACTCGTGGTAGTCGATGCCATTCTTCTGCTGATCCAGTTTGTCGAATGGTTTATACGTGATTAGCAATTTAGCTGCACGCGAGAAGTAATCGCATGCAAACTTGGGATGTGCCTTATACATAGCGACGCCTCTCTCTTTGTATTTCAATGACAGATCGTAGATTTCCCCTGCGTTGAGTTTGTCGATTTGCACATTGCTTACAATTCGGTCCAGCTTCAGCTCGAATTCCAAGCGCTCACCAGCTTTGGTGACAATGCTGCAAGCCGAGGTTTCGCCGACTACAAACTGCTGCAACAATATTTCTATATAGCAAT
Organism: Drosophila nigricruria; assembly: GCA_037075265.1. Lineage (NCBI taxonomy): Eukaryota > Metazoa > Arthropoda > Insecta > Diptera > Drosophilidae > Drosophila > Drosophila nigricruria. The sequence goes on along the minus strand of JBAMCI010000160.1, from coordinate 3,767,699 downwards.
CGATGGGGTTGTCAGCGGTGCCCATCTCCAATGTGTACTGCTGCGGCTCACTGGAGGCCAAGTATTTAGTAGGTCTGTTGCCCAGGTTCGCACACGGTTTGTTTACGGTAAATGTGACAGTGCTGATCAAGAGTGGTTTCTCAACCCTTTGGAAATCCAGACTTAGCACCTTCTTTTGCAGACCGCGCGCCGTGTCATTCCATTCCTTGCCAAGGTACCAATCCATAGCTAATAATATCTTTATATCTACTTTACTTTATATTGTAATGTTCTTAGCTTCTTCTGTTAAGCTCAAAAGGAACTGCTTGGAAAAGCAGTGTGACCGCAGTCAGCAATTAAAATGCGCACAATAAAGCTAAGCTAGATAACATTAAACTTTAGCTGAGCTGAAGTTAGCATGCATAAAATACAGCCTAAAAATAACAACTATATATTTTAGTCGGATATGTTTTTAGCTTCTTCTAGTTAGCAACAGTTATCTGTTAAGCTCAAAAGAAACTGCTTACAAAAGCAGTGTGACCGCAGTCGGCAATTAAAATACACACAATAAAGCTAAACTAGATAACATTAATCTTGAGCTGAGCTGAAGTTAACATGCATAAAATACAGTTACGATACATTCAACAGGCCAGAGGCCTTACTCAACTGTTACAGAAAGCTACAATGAGTTCCCAGCCAAGTGTTTATGTGACTCGTCCAGATGTGGACATCAGTGGCCTGGAATTGCTACGTAAGAGGTTGTTTGCTTTCGGTGTCCGTAAATTGTTTTTAATCTCGTTATCTGGTGTTTCTGAACAGTTGCAATGTGACAACATGGTCCCAGACGCTGCCAGTGCCAAGAGACGAATTGTTGCGTCAGGTCAAGGGCAAGGATGCGCTCTATTGCGCCCTTACAGATAAAATAGACGCCGCTGTGCTGGATGCAGCTGGGGAGCAGCTGAAATGCGTGTCCACCATCTCAGTGGGCTTCGAGCATATCGATGTGCAGGAGTGTAAGAAACGTGGCATTCGCGTCGGGTACACACCTGACGTGCTGACCGATGCTACAGCCGAGTTGACGCTTGCCTTGCTGCTGGCCACCAACAGGCGCTTGTTTGAGGCCAGCACACAGGTGTACAATGGGGGCTGGAAATCGTGGGCGCCCATGTGGATGTGTGGGCCAGGCCTAAAGAATTCTCGCGTTGGCCTATATGGATTTGGACGCATTGGTCAGGAGATTGCGGCGCGCATTGTTCCCTTCAAGCCAGCTCAGATAACCTATACGACCCGCACGGCCAGGCCTGCAGAGGCTGCTAAGGTTAATGCGCAGCGCGTGGACTTTGACGAGATGGTCAGCTTATCGGACTTCATTGTGGTTTGCTGTTCCCTCACCCCAGAGACGAAGGAAATATTCAATGCGGCAGCATTTGAGAAAATGAAACCCAATTGCATATTCATCAATACGGCGCGCGGCGGAGTCGTGGATCAGAAAGCTCTTCATGAGGCTCTTCTTTCGAAGCGCATACTTGCTGCAGGCTTGGATGTGACCACACCTGAGCCACTACCACTAGATGATCCACTACTGAAACTAGAGAATATCGTTGTATTGCCCCATATAGGCAGCGCGGACATTGAAACCCGCAAGGAGATGTCCCGCATCACGGCCAGAAATATTTTGGCTGCTTTGAATGGCTGCCAAATGGAGGCCGAGGTGATCTAAGTCAATGTTAAATGAATTGAATTTCGATATACATAAAAATCTCTTATTAAAGCCAGATCAGGTGAAATCAAATTACCTTGGTTCCCTCTGATAAAACAAGCTGGAATGAGTCGAGAGTTAGCCTATGAAAATTACGAATGGCTGAGATTGGTACATTTGTAGGGTGACCAGATCGGCCTCAGGCCATTCCGGGACGGTCGACGACTTTGTTGCAAAAAACTGCTTATCCGCCCTGCTTTCCTCAAAAAAATTCTTCACTTGTCTTGACAAAAGCGGGACATGTCCCGGAATTCCAGGACGTAAGGTCACCCTATACATTTGTAGACTTCATAGAGAGAATATAGAAACTGTCGCGCACATACATACACCTTTCATATAGAATACATGGACACAAAGACATACATATGTATGTATGTATGCAGCAGTGCTGCCAACTTTTTATCAGAAATTAAAGCTGTTTTTAACGGGAAGGAAAGCGAAAAAAAAGCTATAGAAGAAAAAAGAAGAAAAGTGGGGAATAAATCCACCAAAAAAATTCAACTGTTGAGGCAAATTCTCATGATTTTATACCTTATTTCTAAGGTACTTATTCTGAAATCAAATCTTATCAATCACCATCTCACATACAAGTGAACTTCTTTTTTGCTTACGGCTCTTAAATATGAATATGGATACCGATGTTTCTACTAAAATATTGATAAAAAACAACCAGATTTTTTGGAAAAAAAAGCGAAAGTGACATACCGTATGCAGATACGGTATACACTTACGGGGAAACTAAGTCAAAGCCAGTGCTGCCATTTCCGTTTTTTCCCGTCAGATCTGGCTTTTTAAAAAGTCCAATTGCGAAAACGGGAATTTTAGCTATTTTGAATTTATTGAATGGCTAACAACCTAAAATATGGCTATAAAAAACAGAATTTACCTAAATTTTGACTGATTTCAGTGTGCTTTGCAGCTGTCGACATCAAAAGTCATGGAAAAATTGTCTTACAATCCAAAAACCTTTTTTTCTGCATTTGCAAATTTTTGTCCAGCTACTTTATGGCGTTTTTGACTAAAACTCACTCATTTGAAATTAAACGGCCATTAAAATCGGTCTCAATCTCACAAAAAAAAAACCTCCACTATAATCGAAAACTACTCATTTTCAAATTTGTACGATAGTCCATAACTATCAACATACATTCCTAATTACTCATTTGAAACTGTTAGCTTATATTTATTTCTTAAATATTTAAATAAGCTGGCTATATCACTTTATTCCACCAGCAGAAATCAAATTTCTATGCAAAACAACATGTATATAGCCAACACTTCGAGTCCTTAGGAATTAAGTCATTTGCGGAAAGTTAATAAGGCATCAACCAAAAATATAATTTTCCGATAACAAGACAATTGCTCACTGTTTTTAACAGCTGAGCAAAATGTTAAGTTAACAGCATGCGCCATTTTTTTTCGTCTCGTTCCTTCTTTTTACTGTTTCAGCGCGTGGCAGTTGTGGCCCCGGTTCAGTGCAGTTGTTAATTGCAATTTTGCCAGAAATTTGAACTCATAATTTTAAAACACCAACGCCAAGATGAAAATCTACAAGGATATCATTACCGGTGATGAGATGTTCTCCGACACCTACACAATTAAACTGGTTGATGAGGTTATTTACGAGGTCTACGGAAAATTAGTCAGCCGCACAGATGGAGACATTAAGATCGATGGTTTCAATCCGTCGGCCGAAGAAACGGATGAGGGCACGGATGTAAATGTTGAACGAGGCGTCGATGTTATTCTGGATAACCGTCTAGTGGAATCTTATGCCTTCGGAGACAAGAAATCCTACACTCAATACCTGAAAGACTACATGAAGAAAGTTCTAGGCAAACTGCAGGAAACCGCACCCGACCAGGTCGATGTGTTCAAGACCAACATGAACAAAGCCATGAAAGACATTCTGGGCCGCTTCAAGGAACTCCAGTTCTTCACAGGAGAATCTATGGACGTCGACGGCATGGTAGCCATGTGTGAATACCGCGACATCGATGGCCAAAGCGTGCCAGTGCTAATGTTCTTCAAGCATGGCCTTGAAGAGGAAAAGGTCTAAACAGCTCTGCAACCTCCTCTCTGTATGTTTGGTCTGGTTTGGTGGCTTACATTGTGTTGAACGAGCAACGCCCTATGCCGATGCAGGCGGGGCAAAAGCAACAGCCACCACTACCACCAAACATACATATACTAACCAAAACATCGACGGCAGATGGCAGACAGCAGACGGCGGACACACACATACTCACAATTTCAAACGGATTTTTTTAGTTACGGTTTTTTTAATTTTTGGCAGCAGTTCGATGAAATTTATGTTTATGTATAGAAAAAATGAAAACAAATTGTCGAGTTAATTCCGTTATATTATTTAGAACCAATGAATGTAAGTGTTATTTTATGGAACGAGCAAATCTGGAGCTATAACAGAAGAAGAACATCGCAGCAGAAGAACCAGTTCACCAGGAGCCACACTCCATTCATACAGTAGCTAAAAATAACTAAATTATCGTATAAACAACTATTGTAATTGAATTCAGCGTAATTTCATATTTTTATAGCAACAAAGCAATTTTTGTATAGTTTCGTTTATGTTTTCAACACGGAATGTCAAAAACAAAAAAAGAATCGATAACCAGGAAAAAAATAAGAACATTTGTATGTATTTAAAAAAAATATATAAAACGGAAACCATAAAACACAAACTGAAATCTCAAATGAAATTTTACACCTTTTCCTCCCCTGTGGGTCTAGGTAGGCCCAGTTGAGTTGTCATTGCAGCTGCTTTTACTGTTATTTATGAGCACACGCATCGTCTGGGTCTGGCATTGACTCAGCCAAGGTCTGGGCAACCGAAAAGTTATTGACCTTTGACAGCGATACACACGAATGCCTGTTGTCATGCGCAATATACAGTTATTCAACTTGCCAAATGCACCACCGTAAGTAAATTGTCCTACATTTTGTCTGCTTTGAGGAATTCAATATAACCTCAATCAGCTGCATACCATTTTGCTGAGCTGTGCAGTGTGCACGCATACATAGAAAACAAACTTTGGCACATTTGTGCCTGTGTGTGTGTGTGTGCGAGCGTCTATAGTCTAGCTGCTTATCTCATACATACATTCACATTTTCGCACATTCACACAGACGCACGTGTATACCTGTTAGATCGCGTGTGCCTTTGGGTACAGTGCGCACTCCCTATGACAACTAGTACGCGAAAACGTGAGGTAAATAAAAAAAAATATATTTTATGTTAATTGATTATTTTTAATAATAGTTTAAGGAGGATTTTTAAACTCGTGCATGTGTAGTAGTATTATTATAAAATGCATTTATAGCTATGTTACTCTGGATATTTGTGATATGTTAAAAAAAGGAATTATTTGATTGTGCTTTGATTGTGGCATGAGAAACAAGGGCTTTGCAGTCGGGCGCTACCGACTGCAGAATACTCATTCACGGCCACACAGCTCACGCCCTTTACAAGATATAGATTTTCTGATTTTCCGCGTCCCCAATTGGTTTAAACATATACATATAATTTAAGGCAAGTCAATAGAGTTCAACAGTAATATCGTCATAAACTTTGCAGTTTCTCCTGATTTGCCACGCCCACAGTGGGTGCAGATATATATGCCATACCTTATTCATCTTGTGTTGCCAACGCGAGTATGCATTCCAAATTGCAACTCTCTAGCACTTTTACAAATAATGCTTCTGAGTTATTGGAAAATGCATTTTCCGATTTGGGCGTATCGGGAAAATCTTGACACTTTATCAGACGAGGGTATACACGAGTATATATTCCAAATTTCAAGTCTCTAGGTTCAATAGTGTGGAAATGGTTTGCGTTCATACGGACAGACGGACGGACAACAAGACGGACATTACTCAAAAACAAATATACTCATTTCACTTCGTGAATGCGTATAAAAAGTTAACAACTGGGAGTTTCAAGTTATGCAGGTGAATCAGTTATTAAACGGTAAACACAATTTGTTTATATAAGAACTGGATCTACATTTAAAATCATACCGTAAATACTGAAAAGAACAAAAACCAAACCATTCTGTGTATAAAAACGATATTAACAAATTCTATTTTATTTCGTTCATAATTTTGATGCAGCATTAACTGTGGCTTATTGCAATTTTGATTCGCATTTCCATTTGAACAATGGAATTTTGGTAGATGTGTATTATTCAGTCAGATTTCATGAAGTGTGTTCAGTGTATAGGTTTGTTCTCTCGAATCATAAAAAGAAGACTAAATTAACTCCACTCCAATTTAGAATGCACAAGTTTTGGACTTATATATTACAATTATACTAAGTTTCTATAAAGAGTGAATTGTTGCACTACGTTCGCTTCGCTTTGCTTCGCCTTGATAATGTTGGAATGAATCGTTTTAACAAGTTTAAATAGAAAATAAATTAACAGAGCTCTCACAATTAATTCAATTTACATTTTACACATTTTTCTTTATCTTTTTTTTTTGTTATTATATAGCGCACTCGGCCTAGCAAACTAGAATTTGGGTAAATAAAAGCACATAATTATCATCGTACTACAAATACGCACACACAACACACGCGCTGCTCAATATACATAGTAATTAAACATATATATATATATTCATACATATATATATGTGGACAGGAGGCAGTTGGATCACACATAGTCGAGCTGTATGTAGATCTGTTTCACACCAACCGCCTCGAAGATCATGCGCGTATGCGTTACCACATACGTGGGATCCACGTTCTTGGATACCTCCAGCTTGATGGCACCCACATAGACATCGGAGCAGAGCGTCCAGAAGTGCGGCTCCTGCACCGAATAGACTCCAGCTAAGCCAGTCACCTTTTGGTAGCACTGCAGCAGCGAACGATCCAATGCGTTTGGCTGCCGTTGCATCAGTATCAGTATGGATTCCTTAATCAGGCTAAGCACACTCAGTGCAATAAGCAACGCTATGAATATGGAGCAAATCGGATCCGCTATCATCCAGCCAAACATTTGCATAAGTACGGCTGAAATGATGACGCCCACCGACCCGAGCGTATCGGCCAGTATGTGTAAGAAGACGCCGCGCATGATTTGCGAATTGCTTCCACTGCCAAGATCATGCGAGTGTCCATGGCTCATGCCATGGTCATGTGAGTGCCCGTGACCTGGAAAGCAACAGCAGATGAGAGAGTTATTATACAGTGGAAATGGCACCTGTGGTGCCAACTACCTATAGTCGGAACAGGACAGATGAGACCAGTTCTGTCCTCTACTTATTGTAAATATAGGATAGTGCTGCCCATTTTCGATATGTATCAAACAGAGACTAAATTGGCAGCACTAGTTCACAGGACAGATGAGACCAGTTCTGTCCTCTACTTATTGTAAATACATGACAGATGACTAAATTGGCAGCACTGGTTCACAGAGATAGGCAGACTGCGACTACTACAACTCCTTACCATTGTCCAAGGAGATGGCCTGATGATTGTGATTGCTGTGATCGTCGTGGCTGTGTCCATGAGAGTGTCCATGGTTGGAGCTTCCGCCGTGTGAGTGTCCATGTCCTCCGCCGCCGCCGCCATGCGAATGGCCATGACCGCCATGATTAAACGCGTAGATGCCCACGAGATTGACGAGCAGTCCAAGCACAGATACCACAAAGAGTCGCTCATGCTTTACCTCGGGCGGCTCTATCAGACGCTCGACGCCCTCGGAGAGTATGAAGAAGGCAATGAAGAGCAGAAACAGGCTGTTAACAAAGCCTGCTAGTACCTCGGCACGCACATAGCCATAGGAGAATTTATCGTTCGCTTTCCATTTCGTGATGACCGAGGCAGCCAGACCAGCCAGGAGCCCCGTGCAGTCGAAGAACATATGAAACGAGTCCGAGATCAAACCTAGATATAAACATGCCAATTGGCAGTAAATATCAACTGTATATATAGAATATTATATGTTATGCTAACCCAAGCTGTTTGTCCAGATGCCATAGAAGAGCTCAACAAAGGCAAAACTCAGATTCAGCAGCAAAAAGAGAAACAAATTGCGAGAATTGCGATCGGCGAAGATTAATCGTTTCCAGCTGTTCAGCTTCTCCTTGACGCGATAGCCAAAGTTGCTGCGATCCTTGTGCGTTAACGGTATCATTGTAGCGGTGTAAGCGTGTAGAACGTGCTAAAGCCCACAGATAATAAACAATAAAAAAAATCATTACGCTTGTTATCACACATGCACGCACACTCATACACGCACACACACAAACACACATTAATTTTGTTTGTAATTGTTTGCATACGTGGTATTATCGTTGGGCTAAGCCTGAGCCCACTCCACCTGCTGCTGCTTTAAACGCTTTCAGAATTTCTCTGCAGCGTCGGCGGCAACTTTTTTTTGTGTAAATAGCCGCACGCAACGTTTCCTGCTACGTTGACGAGCTGCTCCGACAGCCGTTTATTTACACAGGTGTTGGCAGTAGCGCTTTTGTTGTTGAATTTTTGTATTATTTAACTGAGGACTTGCAATTTAATTCATTTTTTCTCAAATCAGTCGAAAAGACAAACCGCACCAATCTGCCGTGTTGTCATCAAAATAGACGTCTGGGTTACCCAGTAAACATTCATTCCGCCAACAGGGTTGCACAACTAACGAAATTGACATTCACACAAAACTATCGAATGCGGTCACATACAAATATTTCTGTTAACATATTTTTTCATGTGCACTATAGAATACAATTGTTGCAGCTTTTGGTGTTTCAACTAAAACAGCAACCATTCCCTTAAACCAAAACATATGCTCCCATCCCCCCACAAACAAAAATAGCATTTCAATACACGATACAATAAAATACTCTTGTTTCTTACATCAAAAAGCAAGTTTATTCAACATTCTACTACAGGTAGCAGAGCCTTGGTATTTCCATACAATCAATTGTTATATTGTAAAATGAGGTGCAGCACTGTAGATGTCTGGTAAAACTAAATTTACGCCTCATCACCCTTGGTGGCACGTGTGTAGATGACCTGGGAATGATGTTGCACGACCTGCTTGATGAGACCTAGAAAGAGTTCGTGGTTTAAGAAACATGCTTTCCATATATTCCAATCAGTTTATGTTCAATTACCCTTTTCGCGCAGCTCAATCAGAGCACGCTTGGCCAAAGAGCCACGGATCTTCAAGCGCTCAGAGACAACCGAGGGGGTGATCAGTTTGTAAGCAGGCACTTCCTTGTACAATTTCTCATAGGTGGCCTTATCGAACAGAACCTGATTGTTCAGCTTATCCCTGACTTTGCCTTTGGACCACTTCTTCTTCTTGGCCTTGCCGCCACCGGAGCCCTCCTTCTTCTTCTGTGTCTTTTGCGGCTGCTTGGCCGACGACTTTGCGTCCTTCTTAGGCGGCTGTTATGAATAAACAAACACAAATAATGTACAATTTGTAAATAATTTCCACTTTAATTTGAATTTGTATTTTGTATTTTGGTATGCTCATATGTTTTTAGAACGTTCACTTTCGAGGTTATGGGTGTCTCATATTTGTTTGCTGCATGCACGGGGAATTTCCGACATATTTGGCTTCACAAATGCAACGGCTTTTATAGCACACCACTTTACCAGCAGTTTGTTATAGTATATCCATCACTTAAAATCCATATTCATATGCAAAACCATCCAATAATTTAAAAAAACTATAGCAGCCGAACTCACCATCGTGAAAACCCAATGCAGAAAGATGGAGGACGGAAATTGACAGAGTTACCATGCATTGTCAAAATTGACAGAGTTGCATGTTCTAATTATCGCAGCTGGACGCTATTACTTATCGATAGTTAGTACAAAGGCGCAACTAATTAGGCCTACTCGGCGTGTGCTTTGTCGTTTCACCAAGCAATGTAACAAACGTTTTATCCGACATCTGTAAGTTTTTAATTTGTCAAACATAATTGATTCGAGACTAAATCAATAACAAAAAAATAAATAAATTACCTGCACATAATATAGTATATCCAGAAGATCTAAGCAATGGAGCATCGTCACAGTTTAAGCAATTCGCCGCGTTTATCAAAACCCATGGCTGATTCCACATGGATTGGTGGCATGTCCGCGTATGCATAAATCAAACAAATTCACATATTAATGTACATATTAACAAGGTTAAACTTTGTTTATTAGGACACAGCGATCGATGACACAGCAAATGCAAAAGAGTTTCATATCGAGGGAGCACAGCAACTCGAGCATTTGCTTGAGCAGTAGCTACGCAAATGATTCACCTCGAAACAGGAGTCTGCATGGAATATCAAGAACATCGACGAGCGTGTCCAAAACGGCGCGACAACGATTGAATCTCAGTCAGCTGGATCCCAAGTAAGTAATGCATGATTTCAAAATAAAATAATGATTATAATAATAATTCCCTTGTACAGAACCTATGCGGACGTAAACAGCAGCGGATTAGCATCCCGTATTGTTGAATACCAGCGGGACAGCGGCATTGGTGGCCGTGGTCTGCAGCGCAGCATCTCCTATAACAATGTTTATAATCCGCTTACGCAGCCACGCCGTTGCAGCATAGCCGCATCGCCACTCTCCCATAAACCCAGCTTGCCATCGGTGTCCATGACGCGTATTGCGCCGCCTGAGCGAAGTTTCTACTGTGGCAACACGTTGCCCAGCTTGCTCCGCTCGAATTCTCTGGTGGGCGTGGAGAAACGAAGCGACCAGCAGTTGTCGAGAGAGAATCGCCCCATTATGCATCCACCTCCTTTGCAGCACGAAATCGAACCGACGCGCAGTGTCCTTGAGGAGCTAAAGGAGATATCGCGCAAGCGTATTAATAGCGGCGTAAGTCAGAGTCTAACTACTTCTGACCCTGGCGGCAATTGCTTTGGCTTAACTAACATAAATTATTTGCAGGAAATACAACCCAACGATTACAATAGCAAAAAGAGCTGCAATCGCTTAACTGACTATGTGGATCATCATTCACATCATCAGCAGCATCATCAGCATCAACAGCAACATCATCAGTTATCCATGCTGCAACCACAGTCGAGTTCTAAGCGACAGCGTGAATTGACTGTGACAGTACCACGGCGTATGCATCATCCGGCCATAGCGCTGTCCCAGCTGCAACAACATCAGACTTTGCACATGTCTGCACATAATTTTCCTGCGAGAATTTCGCCACAGCAATCACCGGAGCAGTTGGCCAAGCGTCGTAATTGCAGCTACAGCAATGACATTGCAAGCTCCTTGAGCTCCAGTCAGCTGCATAGCAATAAGCGCAAGCTATATGATATGCGGGTGGCGGGCAACACGTCCCATCTCAGTGCGAATGCCAGCAGCGGCAGCAACGCTAGCAGTTCACCCGAGACTTCACCACGCCCACAGGTGGCAAAGATACAGCGAAGTCAGGCGTCTACAACGGATTTACATCTAGAGCATGTGACAAGGACGCAGAGCACTCCCATCACTCCACTGCCTGCGACTCCAGCTCAGCGCACGGCCTCCGCTCCCATAGGACAGGCCAGCTACGAGTCTAAACCTAAATTGACATTGTTCAATGCACAACAACGACAACCGCAACAGCAGCAGCAGCAGCAGAAAGAACACCAACAACAACAACCGCAGCAGCAACAGGTCGATTTGGATAGTCCCGATGTGGACGCCAACGAATATGCTGGTATACAGTTTGTAAAGCCCAAACAGGAGCAATCAATTGGCATCAACAAAAACTCCCATTTGGAGCGTACACAGAAAACGAAATTGGCTTTGATGTTGAGTAGCCTGCGGGGTGAAATCTATCAAGATGAAACATCAGCTGACGAGGCGGACGCTACTAAACATACAACATCTGTCGCACTGACAACAACAAAAAATACAGCCATAGCAACAAATTCAAATGTAACAACGAACACAACATCGACGAAGGCGACTATTCTGACGACGACCCCTACAGTACAAACAGCCCCCGCTCAAGGAGGGCCTACGCTAACATCAACAACAGAAGCAGCAACGATTTCAACATCGGTAACAACAATGCCTGCATCAACAGCGCCAACAACTACCAGCAATAGCACAACTTCTGTGCTGCCAGAAAAATTAGGCGAAAGTTCAACAGCTGGAGCAGGTGCTCTCCTGGGCTTTACACTGCCGACAGCAACAGAGAAGCAAACAACAACTTCGTCTGCAACTGCAACTTCAACGACTGAAGCATCTACACCTATATTAACATTTGGAAACACGGCGACAACTACAACAGAATCAACTGCCCCACCTGCTTTTACTTTTGGCAAGCCAGCAGCGGCAGCGGCAGCAGATGCAAAACTGTTTACAGCAGCAACAGCAACACCAGCAAAAACGTTAACATTTGGACCAGGACCAGGACTAGGGACACAAGCAGCAGCAACTGCAGGACAGGCAGCACCATCAGCAACTCCCATGTTTAATTTTGGAAAGCCTGCAGCAGACGCAGTAACAAATAGTGCGCCTATTGCAATATCAACAACTGCGCCAACAACAACAGCAAGCGTTCCAGTCTTTAGTTTTGGCAAAGCTGCAGTTGCAGCTACAACTACAGCACCTGGTGGAACAACAACTAACATGCCACTCTCATTTGGCAACAGCAATAACGTAGCAGTAGCAGCAACTGTTGCTACAGCTGCGCCTGCACTTACGCTGGATAATGTTGCATCTCAGCCCAAGGAGCCGACGTCTTTTGACAGCAGCAAAAACAACAGTTTCGCCTTTAAACCACCAGCAGCTGCAGCATCAGCCGCACCAGCAACATTTAGTTTCGGCAAAAGCCCAGCCGCAACAGCAGCACCGTCTCTATTCGGTAGTGCAGCAGCAACAGCAACAGCAGCACAGCCCGCGTTCAACTTTGGTGGCACAGCAACGGCTGTTGCTTCTGCTGCTAGTGCAACTCCTGCCAATGGAGCTGCAGCACCAGCACCAGCTGTTCAGCCCTCAGTAAACAACGCGAATGTATTTGCATTTGGCGGTGCAAGCAAGCCAATGGCGAAAGCAACGCCTTTCACGCTGCCCAACAAAAGCGGCAGCAACAATATGTTTAGCTTTGGCGCTGGCGGCGATGAGCCACAAATGATAGTAAAACCAACAACAGCAGCAGCACCAGGTACGGTGACCAACAGCTTCAATTTTAATGGAGCAGCTACCGTTGCACCAGGAGGGGGAGCATTCAATTTCAATGCCACAACCAACCAGACGCCCTTACTCGGCAGCAGTAATGCAACGGAAAGCAAACCCTTTTCTTTTGGTGGCACTGAAAGTGCGCAACAGCAGCAGCAACAACAGGCAGCACCCGCAGTGGGCGGCTTTTCCTTTGCAGCGGTGACTCCAAAAAGCGAGGCCACAAATTTATTTAAATCGCCAATGGCCGTCGGAACTGGTGGAGTGAAACCAAGTTTTAATTTTGGAGGTAACACAGCGCCAGGAACAGCAGCAACCCCTGCGGGAGGAATCGCAGCAGGCAACGGCTTTGGTGGCTTCGCGGCACCGGCTGCAGCATCGGCGCCTTCTGTCGCCAACAATCAGAAACTCTTTACATTTGGGGGCAGTGCCACGCCCAGTAATGCAACAAATCCAGGAGGCAATCTGTTTGCTAGCGCTGTGTCCGCTGCACAGAACCAACAGCAGGTTAAACCTGGCGGCTTTTCCTTCGGCGCTAGCAATGCCACCAACAGGAACAACGCCATCAGCAGTGCCAATGCCAATTCCAACGCACCATTTGCCTTTGGTGGCATCACATCGCCGCAAACCAGCAGTAACAATGTGGCCAATAAACCGTTCACCTTTGGCAGCAACACGGGCAATCCAAGCCCATCGATTAGCTTTGGCAGTCCAGCGCCAGCAATGAACGGCGCTGCGTTTAACTTTGGTGGTGGTGCTAACGCTGCGGCCACGCCGACAACAGCCCCTGGCATGCCTAGCCAGCAGATGAATATGTTTGCACCGCCCAGCACACCGGAAAACCGACCCATAAGACGAGCCACGCGACGACTGCAAAAGTAGAACTCAACTCGACCGTCAATATATCCCCGATTAAATTTAAGCCTTTAGTAATGCAACGAATTCTATGCATGAAATTTAGTTATAATCTGCAACTATAGTCATATTTAAGTTATTTGGCAAATGATAAAATCAAATAAAAATTATAAAAAAAGAAATGTGTAAATAAATGCTATTATCGTCTCGAAATCCGTCGTATATAATGTTCGTCTGACCGGATGAACGCAAGCCATTTCGCCCATATCATGCTAGAGGCATAACAAATTGGGAAATACTATATCTGGTATCTCAGAAATGATACTATTTAAAATGTAAAATATATAGTAGGATTATCTACGCAAATAGGGAACTTGGCAAATCGGGAAAATCTATATATTCTAAAGTTTTAGTCGGAAATCAAAATTAAATGATTTTGTATTGATTTGCAAAAAACTTATTTCTATATACCAACTGGCGGCGTGGCAAATCGTAAAAAATCATGTTTTTGAACTGCAACTCCAAATTGGGACAGTTAAGTTACTGTAGACTCCTTGACTCCTTTACCAAAAAAGATTCAACTCTTTTTGGTCCATGAATGAGTATCATTAACGCCCGACAGCAATACAATATAGGGTAATAGCTAATCGCTCACCAGTCAATAGAGATCTCTTTATATTGATCTGCTCAAATAATCTAAATTGTGTTCTTTAGTATTTATTGCACCATAATTGAAGGGAAAAAAATAAAATAAATTTTATGGGATCAAAAGAACGCCCGAAAGATACGGAAAACAGCAATGAGATAGACCTCTACTTCGCCGCTAATCCGAATATGTAATTTATAGAAGCCATCGGGCAGAATTTCCGGTGTGCCGTGTCCCTTTGTTCGACATAGATCGAATGTGTAAGTTCCTTTCTCCCAGGGTGTTTCCAATCTGTTCTTAAACAATTTTAAATTTGTGCAGTTTTTAAAATTTTCATACATGATAGAATTGTAATGTTGGTCCAAAAAGTCGTTAAATGTGATCAACGGTATACTATAGGGAAGTTTCTTGTAATCATTTTCAGATCCGCTGGTTGAACTATAAACTGTCGTTTCCAACTAACACAAAGAAAAGTAAAAAGTAAAGAGAACAAAAATAGTTTCGTCACTTGTTACCAAGATAGTTACAAAAAAAACCCTATATACAATACCATTGTAGTATCGTCTACATCATACAGCCATGCCCAGTATCCATCTAAAACAGTTTCGCCACGAGAGACTCGTTCGACATGAAGATTTACTTTTGCTTTGCTCTCATCCGTAGAGTTTGCAGCTATAGATACGATTTCGACGTCGAAAGTGCGCTGTTAGGATTATATCCTTGGATTAATATAGACGTAGTCCTGCATTGTTGAGACTTACCTTGCTGATTGAACTGGCACATAAGGATAACAATATGATTGCAACTACAATCGGGAACTGCATTTCACTGATTTGATAAACGGATCGAATGTAACTCAATTCGGTGTTGCATCGATGAGCTTTTATATAGCTAAGATCTGCATGATATATTAATCAGATAATCAGATAGACTTTTAGTCGCAGGGCGTGTTCGTAAAACGGAAATGTGTAATCAAACCGTTTCATGTACTGAATATCACACGCTAATCTATTGTCTTATCCAATATCAGATCCATCAATTTTTTTTCTAATTTCAAATTTTACAACCACAGAAAAAATTAATTATTAGATAAAAATTAATATCAGCAATAATTAAGTTTACGAAAACGGAAATTTGTATAATTTTTCACTTTTATTAAAAGTTTTTATATCCATCTCAATCTGCGACTCCATTCCTTTTAAATATTACGTGTTCGTGCGATTTTTGTGTAAAACTTTTGCGTTGTTTTTTTGCTAACTTAAAAATTTGTTTGACAAAAATTGTTGTGTATTAATTTTACTTAAAATTTGTTGTTGTTTTAAAAAAGTAATAACTTTAAATTTAAATTAATTGTAAATTAAAGTGGACGTGTACGTGTGTGTGTGTGTCTCTGCGTGTGCAAAATAAAAGTAAACGTTAAAGCAAAATTGTACAAGTTCCTTATGAAACAAGAAACGTAAAAACATTATAGATAAAACATAAAAGGTTAAGTAAATTGTATATTACTGTTAATATGCATAAATAAATAAGAATTTCTCTTAAGCTGCTGGTTTGATTTGCTGATTTGCTATATATATATCAGCATATATACAGATATATAAATTTGCAAGAGATTCCATAAACAAGAAGATAGACAGAACAATTGGCGGATTTTACATAGACAAAACTTGCGCGTAATAATTTAAATTTATATTATTATGATTATTATACAATAAACATGCCACATAATATACTAAGTATGTTATTAAGAGTTTAATGTTTTCATATTTTTTTTGTTTTTTTTTTTTCATTTAATTTATGTGTGTATTAATGTAATGCATATTTTCACAAGTGTTTGTTGTTTCTTGTTGTTGTGGTTTTTAAGGACACACAGCCCAAGCTGATAAAATATCGAATTCTTTTCCAAATTTACTTGAATTTTAGTGTTTTTCTTTATATATAATTTTTGCTCATTTTTGATTAGATATACAAATGTAAATGTAACTAAATTTAACTAATTTGCAGGAGCATTTTATTTTTGTTATTTATACTGCTAATGTAGTGGTAGTTGATTTAGTAGTTCAGCAACTTATTAAATTTTTTGTTGTTTCTTTTCGCTCTTGTGCTACAAATAGAAAATGTTTAACAGAAATTATACAAAGCTCAACCTAAAATTTTGATTTACAAATAAGCTGAATAGTTAAAAACAAAAACTATAAACAATTTTAATAATCATATGTATGTGTATTCTATAACATAAAACATAGATTTATATATATATATATATAAGAGAGAGTGAAAGTGTGTAAATAATTAATTGAGTTGGAGGGGCCAAACTATATAAATAGCAAACCTACAGTTAACACGAATATATATATATATATATTTTTGTAATAGTAATAGTAAGCTACACAACGCTGTATGTGTTTATATATATCGTTAGCTGGATAGCAACTTACTAACATTGCTTGATTGTGTTGGGTTTCCTTCGCTTTAGCTTACAAAAAAACTTATCGTATAAATTATATATGTAAATAAATTGTTTTAAATTAGTTATATACGTCTAGATAATTACATATATATATATATATATATTTATATATATATATATATATAGATTGGTACGAAAAATTGTTGCGTTCAGTGTCAGTGTATAAATGAAGCGTTCGCTCTGCCTTGGCGGTTTTTCTTTCTTATTTTCCAGCCTTCAAACTAAAGTTTGTTTCAAACAAAAATTTCCATTAGTTGTTGAATTGATTTCCTTTTAATTTTTAATGTTGTTATTTTGGCTTTCATACGCCTCTCACGCTGTTGCATTGTTTAGCTGCTGCAACTTCACTTTCAGCTCCGCAAATGTTGGCCGTTTCACTGGATTCAAGTCCCACGCCTGACGCATCATCTCGTATATTTCCGCTGGACAACCTTCGGGTGCTTCCATTTTGTAGCCAACTTCAACATGCTTTACCACATCCGCCAATGGCTAAAAGTAAAACTTGTTAGCGATTTTACAAGTTAAAATATTGGTTTTCTATTCTTACGATTCGGGGATAAGGCACACGTCCAAAGGAATAGATTTCCCATAGTAGTATGCCAAAGCTCCACATATCCGATTTATTGGAGAAGCGCTAAGGGAATATCAAAATCAATACAAAAAATTATTAGGAAATTATTGAAAACAATATTAAATCTAAACTAGGAATTAAAGCCTAATCAAAAGATCGAATATCAAGTAAAATTCAATAAATCAACAGCTAATCAAATCGCTCCACAGCTTTAAGCTATCCATATTTATGAACATCCCAATTTGTACATAACATAAACAAATTGGTTATGAAGCTGGCTCATCAGCTGGTTGCTGATATTTTTACTTTAGTTTTTGGAGCTGAAGTGCCTTTAAAATGAACCCTATAAGTTAACTACATTTTCTTAGCTTTAAACAAACGTACGCCATTCTTTAGTGCTTCGGGCGCTGTCCATTTGATGGGCAGCTTGCCAACGTCAAGATTATAGCATTCTTCGCGTGCCAGACCAAAATCGGATACTTTGGCCACACAATCCTCCGAGATAAGAACATTACGTGCAGCCAAATCTCGATGCACAACCTTTTTGGCCTCCAGATATTCCATGCCAGATGCCGTGTCGCTGCAAATGCAATGCGATGCGATGCGATGTATTAAATTTATATATTATAACATATATATATTAGAGGCTTACAAGGCGAAATTGATTTGATCCTTTTTGGTTATGTGCTGTCGTCCACGAGAACGCAAATAATCAACCAGCGATCCTTTGCTCATGTATTCCGTCACCAAGTACAGATGCTTGCTAGTAAAAACAAGGCCAATAAACTTGACTAAATTCTCGTGCTCCAGCGTTCTGTCAATGAAAATAATTGATGTTGATTATGCAATTCGCGGAGATATTTTAATAGATTTATATATTTAACTTACGTCATTACTGACGCTTCGGCGAGAAATTTTTGCACAGCGCCCTCATCTTTGAGCATCTTGACGGCGACTTTCTCGTTGCGCAATATTCCCAGAAGGACATCGCCAAACTCGCCTTTGCCAATGCTTTCGCGCAACTGGAGCTCCGATTCAGGTATAACCCATCCCTTATCCACAAACTCTTTGGAGTTAATGCAAAACTCTTGTTTGCCCAATTTGGGCAAACACTTTATCAGCTGCGTGCACAGTCCGTCCGCATCGGCCTCATAATGCTATAGGGCGTCAAAGAGAGGTTAATAGATGCTTATTCCTTGAGACTTATTTCTGTTACGACTTACCGCAACCAGTTGTCCCAAATTCTCAAAGTATTCCTCGTCGTCGATAGTTAACTTATTCTCCAGATACTTGACACGATAATGCTCTACCTTGCCCTGAAAGCAAACGCACAGCGTGTAATCGCCGGGAAAATTGGTCGACTCGCGGACCAGGAATAGCCCGTCCTCGCGTGGCTGCAGCAAATGTTCCGCTTCATCGCGCGTTATGCTGCCATGAAACCAGCTAATGGAAGAAAAATGAAACACAAATGAGAAAAATTAGTACTTGAGAGTGATATAAAAGTAGAAAGTGACTCAAAAACCGAATTAAAGATGTTTACTTATACATATTAATAATGATAATATATTATATTTTATATTTAAACTCTCATTTAGATATTAATCAAATCTATTATTTATGCTTTTGATGAAAACCTTTCCACAAATGCCACAAATATATATTTTTAAAACATATTGCATAGCCACTAGACCTCAGACATTTGTAAATAAACTTTTTTTTTTATTTATGTAATAATGCATAAATTCTTGATTCAACTTACGGCATTGCATTCAGTTTAACTTCACATTTACGTAGGTGATGTTGCTGCGGTGCTCCCGTAGGCGATAGCGATGCGTGATTCATTGCAGTTGTGGATCCACTTGTCCACTTGTCCATGCTGCCACCGCCGCCGTTTATATCGAAACTATGTAGCGATGTGGACATGCCTGTAGTGCTGTTGCTGTTGCTACAGTTGCTGTTGGCGTTGTTGTTGTTATTGCTGTTGCTGGTGGTGCTCCCACTGTTGGCAACTGTTGGCTGCATGCTGGTGCTGTTGCTGGTCGTGTTGCTGTTGCTGCTGCTCAGGACTAAGCTTTTCGGCGGCAATACGCCAACCGGCGCTTGTAGCGTTAGCGAGGAGGACATTAGATTATTGCTGGAAGCGCAGTTGGCTAGCATTTGCATATGTTGCTGCTGCTGTTGCTGTGTGACGGCGGCAACAGCTGCTGCCGTTACAGACGCTGCTGTTACTGCAGCCTGTTCGGCCTGGACATGTGTTGCTGCTGCTGCTGCTGTTGCGGGCGCAAACGTTGACAATATGCTATGTTGCTGTTGCTGTTGTTGTTGCTGTTGTATTGTCGTCGTCTGCTGCTGCTGCTGTGTTTGATTGGGCGATTTTGGCGAATGATTGTTGATTAAATTATGACTATTTAATGCATGCGATGACAGATGTAAAGCCGTTGCGGCTGTTGCTGCTGATGCTGTTTGGTGCTGTAATGAAATGAGAGGCAAGTTTTTTATCTATTAGTCAGCGAATTCAAATCATTTGCTCATAAGTTGGATTGATAATGTGTTTATTTCATCTCATTGACTGAATTAATTAATTCATTAAGTTTTACGTCTTTTACGGCCGTAGATTACGTTTATATCTAACTACATATTAGATAAGATTGTGCCATATGACGCAGCTGTATATCTAATATATGCACTTATATAACTATTATCATATTTGAAACGTTCCATATCCATTTGAGCCTACTAACAACTGGCAATATAATGCTACTATCTAGGTGAACATTTCTATATCCATTTCAATTGAAGTAAAAGACAATTACTTTCAGCAGTCAGATACCTGTAATTATTGTTATTTTCTGCCTTTGCTTACTCTGCATACTATATAACTTAATTAAGAACGTAATTGAATTTAAATGGAATGTGCTTGCTGATCAAGCAATTCGTTTTTGACATACCGCATTGTTGTCGCGATGATGATGATGATGGTGCGGTGGTATGCTTGGCGGCATAATGTGTGGCTGGGATTGACTCAGCTGTTGCTGATGCAGCAGAGTTGCTGCAGCACCAACACCGACGCCAACACCAACACCGACCACGCCCATTGAATTGGGCTGTGGGGCGGGTCGTTTATTGTGTCTCAGCGGAGCGGTTGGCGGCATCTGATGCCCTGTCGCTTGTAGATACCATGGATCGCCGGCTGTGCCGCCGGACGCGGCTGTCGCGGCGGCAGCAGCGATTGAAGATGGCTGCGAATACCCGCGATGATGACCAACGACCGTTGATTGTCCGTTCTGTGTGGCGGTCGCGTGACTGTTCATATCCTCGACCTTGCAGCTGCCAACGTTCGGTTCACCTGTTGGCGTTGTCACCTGTCCGCCTGCCCCAGCTGCTGTTGCTGCTGATGTTGTTTGGCGTGGTTTCCTTTGTTTTAGTTGGATTTGTTGGCGCTTCCCCTGCTTGATTTGAACGGTTATCAGCGCCTGGTTGTTTGTTTTAGCTACGCCTGCCTGTGTTTCCTTTGCTGTTTCGCTTGCTTCTTCGTCTGTAAAAAAAGTGAAAATTCATTTAGTCAATTGATACGTTTTTAGCACTTTAGTGCTAATCTAATCACGCCACAGCGCTCACCTCAACTGCCATTGTAAATTTAACTTTGGTAGAGGCACCATCAAACACACACACACACGCACACACACACAATAGCAAACATACGCTCATTAAATATTCATAAATAACATTAAATATTCAACTGTTCAACCATTACTCACAAAATTCGCTAATAGGATTTCAAGTTCAAATTCATATTCAAATGCAGCTCAGCATGAAGCAGACATAGCTTTTATTTGCAACTGAGTTACGTATGTCAGACAACGCCCTGGCCATCAAGGGTATTACGATAGTGTTCTGACAAACGTCCCTCCCAACAAATATGTATCCATATGCATATATAAATTTCAGTTAATAAATTTTAATTTTTCTCTTTCTATCTTTTATCTTTGTTCATATTTTCTTTTTATACCCTGAACCCATTCAAAATGGGAAATTAGGGTATAATGGTCTTGTTAAAATGTATGTAACAGATAGAAGGAGGCGTGGCAGACCCATAAAGTATATATATTCCTGATATATAACCTTTTCGATAATTTATCCCATTTCCTTATTACTGATAATAATCGATAAATTGAATTCGTTTTTTAAGCGCGATTTGTACATTCTAAGAGCTAGAGATTTCAGGAGATCTCCTAGTCGAGCAGTCTTAACTAGAGCAGTCTTACTTGTTTATAACTTAGTTTTTGTATTAATTCTGATTCAGGGAACGAGCTTATCTGTACCGCGAATCATTTAGCTGGAAAACTTGGTGATCGAGTAATGAGTAACAATAAATGAACAAGAAAGAATAAACACAATATATAGTTTTAAATCACCTGTAAATTTTAGGATTATAGTTCTTAACCTGCGGACAAAATAGTTTCTATAGATAGGTTGCGATTCCAAACCTCATATATAAGCATATAAGTTGGACACTTTAACAAGCGCATAGTGTCCACGAGTCTATATTTTCAGTTCTTAATGTGTAGGTAAAATAACTCTAAGAATAATAGCGTATTATTATTATTATTAATTCACGCACCCAGTGTTCTATAAGACGAGGATACACTCAAGTATGTATTCCAGTTTTTATATTTAATAGATCTTTTAAGAAAATATAAAATAAAACCCAAAATACACATCGTGAACAAGTACCAAACTATAAATACAGCCAGCTTAGCTATAAAATTGATAAACATATTATATCATAATTTACTTAATTAATTTCTTACAAGTAATCTTGATTAGTATTTAGACACGCGCTAAGATATAATCATTACCCAAAGTATATCAAAAATATAACTAAAATACATGTGTTTATCAGTGTCATTTTAAGTCGTATCACACATTTAGCTAATCCCATGCACGTTTGTTTAATCAGGTGAAATAACTTTACTTAGCAGTCAGCAACAATTACGCAAAGAGCTTTTGAACTAAAAACCCCACATATATGTAATACAGATATACATTTCTTTATTTGTATATTATGGTGTGTGGAAACGTTACTTGCATATTAAATAAGCGATAATAAAACGCAGTGGCAACGCCCACGCACGCACAGCGAGAAAGAGAGAGAGAGAGAGAGAGAGACAGATGAAATGGAGATCGAGTGTGAGCGAGAAAGATGATGAGATTTTGGCAAATGTAAAACATTTGCATGTGACATGCATAATTGAAACTTTTACTGCGCAATTTTGTGAGTGACTTTCAGCTACTGTTCACAATTAACCAAATACCCTATAATCACTGTGAGTCATATGAAAGGCAACTGTAGTTCTCTTGCTGGCTATGTGACATGCAGCATGTAGCATTGAGAGCTGGCCCGCAGCAACAAAGTTAATATTTGAGTTGAAAGAAGGCATAACCGTTAGGTAAAGTTATTATATACAGTTTTTTATTTTTATTTAAAGAGCATTCCATAGTCTAGTCTATACTACTATATATAGGTAAAATGCTTCACATTTAATTATACGATGAATCAGCAGTTGACCAGGTATATTCAAATTCTCAAGGCATTTTTGAAATGAATTTGCCCATAAACTCGCAGCGTGACGAAACTTACTCACTTTTAGTTTCTGTCGCAGAACTTCAATTTTCTAGTTATACTCGTTCACGAAATAAAAAAAGTATATTGGTTTTGGTCAATGTATCTTTTGTCTGTATGACGTTTTTCAGATTGTTGAGTTGCTCTCCAGACTGACCCATAAACTATCTTCAATGGGTACAGAATGATTTGCTAACAAAAGACAGCATTATGCAGTCGGTTGTACTCGACTGGAACGATCTTAATTGTTTTATAGTTGTTTTTGTTTTTGTATATCAGTTGTTAGTTCTCTGGATTCATTTGGTTCGCAATTGTGTTGGAAATTAATTTGGGTTGGGCATTTTTTCTGCTGGCGTTGCCTAATTTTCAAGTTTTATGTAAATTTCAGTGCGGAAACACTTTTTGCATATTTAATTTCTCGATTCTTCTCACTGTGCGGCTAGACAGCGATTTATCGTGAGAGAATCGTCTTTCGAGTAGTTTACTATGCCTCGATTGTGTGAAAGGAGGTGCTGCAACTTCAATTGCTGGGGTAAAAGCCTATCGAATTAGCCAAGTTCAGCTTTGACCTTGCCCAATTCAAAATACAAAAATAGCATTTTGAAACTACATCCGTTGTACATGAGACTCATGCCATTTGCAATTATCCACACTTTTGTGTACCATTTATCACTCATTTATTATTTCTTTTTGATGTTTTGGAAATTATTTTGAGCATGACTTCCCGAAAATAGAGTCTACAGTCATCAGTCAACGTTATCGTCAGTTTCCTGATCGAAAGTCACGCGAATCAATACAAATTTACTTTTATCTAATAACACCACGAATTGCAATTACTCTAATGATTGCATTGAACAAGTGTTTTGCTTGAGCAAAGCAACACTCACATGAAAAGAGACATATTTATATAAAATATATAGATATATATACATATAGAGAGAACTTCTTCGATTATAAAGCATATATAGCAGAAGTCTTATGATAGTCATTAGTCTCTGTACTTGCCCACTCTTTTAATTAAAATGATCTTTGTACTTTGTATTTTTATTCGTTGATATCATTTTAAAATGTCACTTCAGACCATTTTAAGACCCTGACAATATCAATTTTCGATACGAACTTTATACTCGTTATACCCTGCAGTTGACGTGTTCAAGAGGCACCACAGACCTTTTACGATTTGGTAAATCAGTTGAAGTGAGCGTAGGGATACTTAAAAGGTAAAATAAGACAAAATCTACAGGATATATTTTGCACAGGAAGTTGTTCGCGGCGTGGTGTTTACGATAAGTTCTGGTCGGGCATTCTCGACTAGAGCAAACTTATTTATTTGTATCTGACTGTCACACAGGCTTAAAACAAATTGATGCTTGACCTCCAGCACCGTCTCGATTGTAGGATCTGAGAGAGCCTGTCGCATCGCTTCTCAATTTTAATAACTTTACGTGTTTCATTGTCATGCATGAGTCAGACTCGAACAGATGCCATATGGATGCTTTATGCATACATACAAAATTGACAAACAAACAAAGCCAAGTCATTGTGAGGCATAGCTGAATGTAATTACATATTTACATATATGACACACGCACGATAACTCAGTTGCGGGTGGGCGGGGAAATAGTATTCTAACTGTCAACATAAAGATGACAACACCCGCTAGACCTGACATTATAAGGCGTATCTACATTATAAGGTATGCATCATGGCTATAGGTTCTCAATTTGACACTGACTTTTGATATGCACTTGAGTCTTATGCAAGTGCTAATGTCAGTTTAGCTTTTGCAACTCAAATGCCAATGCGCATTATCCATATATTTAATTTATCGCAGCATTAAGTTGGCTGCTCTGCCAAAAGCACGCACGAACTGTAAACATAAACCAAAGATATCTTACGAAATTTCAAACAACAAAAAAGAGATTGTGAAAAGCAACAAAAACAAAAGGCAATTCCAAAACCAAAAGTACATATACATATATAATGTTGTTGTTGTTGCACGCGTGTTTACAAAGTGTTCAATATGTAAATGCATAAAACACAAAAGAAGAGTCTGAAAAACAAACAAGAAACTCGCGACGCTTCATTAAGTGCAAATAAATTGCTTGAAAAATGATCTCAAATATATTTATTAGCTGAAATTGTCGCCTGTCAGGCCGGCTGTTATTATAATTATATGCTATATATATGTATTTTGTGAGGAGTATTTGCATTGTACTTTTTGAGTGTGCAAAATAATCATAAATTTTTAAAGGGTTGGCTTTGAAAATAACGTTAACGATCTGCCGGACATGAGTGCAAACGCATCCATAAACATCAATGATTCATGAACAATTGTTTGCTTTATTCATTTGCATGGGGAATGGGATATAGCTATTCAAATGGGTAAAAGGGGTATCCATTTTGAAAGACAGCATATCTGATATACATATACATATATGCAGAAGTATGTCTAGAACTACTCCTTACTGGGAGTTCAGTATTTCCTAGTCAGACAATGTTTTCTTTTATGACAAAGGAAGGAAAAAACTGAAAGTTCATCAAACAGCTGCTCGCTGCGATTTCTAGGGCATCGTTTAGTCGGCTCTCAGTCGTTAGTGTTTTCTCACACACACACACACTTTAGTAAATCGATGTAGGAAGCGTGCTGTGGGTGTGTGTAAAATGCGCAGTTTGCCAGCCAATAGACGATTGCTTATATGGCTATATTATCGGTTTAGCTATGGCTATGGATGAGGTAATTCTCATTAGGTTGTGCAAATTGCCAGACGAAACCAAAGAACTAATTAAAAATTTAATAAATTCTAAATTAACTACGTTGATTAAATGAGGAAGAATGCATTTGCTGTAAATAACAACAAAAGATGATGATTCAATGACATATTGAGTATATTGGCAATCGATTTTCCTCTATAATAGAGGATTGTTCTAATTCTACATTAGGAACTAACTTGTACGTCCCTCAAAAAAAAAAACAGAAAGTTAATGATACAAGAAATTCTGACGGAGAATACTTTAGCAAGGGCTGAAGCACGTCTCATTAATACAAAGAATTCTTAAAACAATATATATGCATGTTAACCTACATTATAATTAAAGTAAGTATTTTTTCGCTAATTAGCATTGAAATTTGCAATAAATAAAGTCATAAAAACACCCTTCAGAAATTCGTAAATGGTGTTTAACCCATCCCTTAAATCATTCCACTTAGATGCCTTTACTGCAATGAGCTCACCTGTATGCAAGGTGAAAGGGGTCAATAACAGACAGCTCAAGCGTAAAGAAAAAATATCTATATACAAATATAGTTGCAGATGTTGAGCACGAAATGAGAAATATCCTTTTCAAGGGCTTATTCGCATTTAACAAACTGAAACCTCAAACTGTTTCACGGCGCTGCCCACTCGCTGACTGAATGGTCTGCTCACCTGACACACACACAGCTATGTAATTAGTAATTATATAGGAGCCGATGTACATGAGTGTCTCTATATAGGTAAGCATATTGCATGTTGCATATTTGTATGTAAATTGGCTTCCTTCTTCCTGCTGTCTGCTTGCGGTTTTTGCCTCGTCCCGCTTTGCATGCAACACACATGCATGCAAATTGCTGGCCAAAAAGGCAGCGGAGCAGGTACCTCCGTTCCCCAGTCTGCCCGACTGCCGCTTCTATGTGACTCTGGCACGCCATTCATACTATCATCAGCATGTGGCCACCGCTCGGTCCATTCCTCCATTCCTCCGCTCGTTCCGTTCACACCTTTTGTTATGCCTCTCTCAACTGACAGACTAACTGACTGAAGTTACCTCTTTCTTTCTTTTCATTATTATTTTACACTTTCCAGCTCGAAACTAAACAAAATTATTTTCTGGTTCCCTTGCTCCCGTCCAAGCTCTCTCGCTCGGTTCCTTCCTTAACTCTGCACACAATGAGGAAGCAATACAAAAGATTCTCACGTACTTTTTACCTCTACTTTACAAGTGTTGAACTGTATATATATCTTTTTGTTGTTTTTCCTACTCATTCTACTTTCTGCAGCATATACAATTTCCATCCCTCCCATTTGCTGTTGCGAGTTCCCTCTGGGGCATTCAGTCAGTTAGTTAGTTAGGTTAGCTTTATCTTCCTTACTAGCTTGAAAACATATATGTATTTACCCATTGAAAAGCATGGAACTTTAGGGTTTACCCTACTTATTCAACTATAAATCTAACTAAAAATCTTATATACTTTCAAATTAATATATAAATAAACTTTAACAATATAAATATAAGATTAGATTGAAGACATTTTGGGAAAAATTTGGAATAACCTTTGTAGCAGCATAAGAAAGTGTGAAATATCCATTTGGTAACTTGGTTCCATTCACTTCCTTTCCAAAAAAAAATGTAATGTTCGTTTATTGCCTCATTGGCGAGTCGGTTAGCCAGCCCCCTGGAGTTGGTAACATCTTGCAATTGGACACTAACTGTTATGGTTTTGTTAAATCCAAAGCCCAACACCCAAAACCCAACATCAATGTCAACCAAAACAAGGCGCTGAATGTGTAGTTGGTTAGTTGTTGCCTTAGCTCTTGTCTGGTTTCGATGTTTGATGATTTACCAAGCGCAACGATGGTAACTTTATATCTTTATATGCAGCACAGCGCACTTGCGACATTGAGCACAGGGCTATTTTGTTTGGTTTTTTCTTTTTTTTTTTGGCATAATATAGAGAAATACAAATGTTACATTGCGGTTTAAGAAATTTCGACGGCAAAATGCAACGCGAAAATGAAAAAAAAAAAAAACATCAAGGAGGAAGAACCACACAAACCGCATTTTGTCTTTAAAGTTGCTATGCTTTTAAATTTTGATGATATATTCATAAGCTGTCAGTACATCAGTATGATTTTCAGCTAAAATAATAACAGGAACTATACACAAGACAGGTTTTCGGACCATGTTAGTCGTTGCTTTGTTGTCTAGGCCGCTTAAACATGCAATGTTTTTTGATAAAATAACTAATAATAATATCAATTTAGTATATTATAGTTAAGTCATTATCTGGCCAAAAAAAGCAGTTAACAGTCAACACTTAAGCTATTAGTATCCGTAGCTGATCAGTATTATGTTATTAGATTAAGTTAACCATAGACTAAGCAACTATATTCTGTTAATTCAATAGTTTACTGTCATCTGCCATATGTATAAATCTATATACATACATATCTTTAATCATCTTCTGTAAAAGTAAACACAGCATCTTACAGTGCATGTTCATGTTAAGTCAACTTATGTTAGCCATATGTGGCTATGTTATCCTATTGAATCATATATTGCTAGTATACTAACCAAACCAATCATCTGTGCTGATTATCAGCGGTAAGGAGCTGCTGTTATTGTTGTTGCGGCTACTGGTGTTATTATTATTGTTGCTCCAGTTCCTTGCTGAGGCACGTTCTTTGGTGTTGCTTCTGCTGTTGATTTCAGACTTTGGTTTAGTTGTTGCTGCTGCTGTAGCTGTATTTGCAGTTGCTGTTGCTGTTGCTGTTGTCGATGCTGATTGAAATCTGCGCTGTGCATTGCGCAGAAAGTTCAGCAAACGCACATCGATTGGCTGCGCACCTGCGTTAGTTGCTGCTGCTGCCGAGTGGTTGCCTCTGCCACTGCTGTTGCTATTGCTGGTGGAGTTGGAGGAGCCAGCGGATGCATATTTATCACAAAAATAGAACTCCTTGCGTTTTGGCGGTGCATAAGCGGCACTGAGGCTGCTGCAGAGTTGCAGCGGGCGACGACGCGCCTTGGAAATTAGCTGGCCACCGCCACTAGTGGTCGTTGCCGTGGTGCTATTGTTGGCTTCGCGGTGGCTCAGACTGCTAGCGCTGCGCGTCAAGCTCTGCTTGCACCAATAGACATCCTTGCTACCAAAATAGTAATAACGCCTGCGAGTATCCTGCGTAGCTGCCACGGCTCCACCTCGATGTCGACTGCAATTGGTGCGTGTGGATTTGGATTTGATACTGTGGCTGTTGTGGCTCTGGTTGGTGGCGCTTGTGGTTTGACTGCCACTGCTTGTCTGCGAATTGTCGCTGTCGTTGCTCAAACTGTTGCCATTGGCAGTAGCAACAGCTGCTGCTGCTGTTGCTGCAGCTGCAGCTGCAACAGTTGCCGCTGTGGCTGCGTTCGTTTGCGTAGGCGTGAGATACGAATTGGATTGGATGAAGACGCCATCGCAGGTAATCTTTATAGTTGTCACCATGTTCCACACGGCATTTCCTTTGCCCCTACCCACTCACTTTGCACATATATGTATACATATATTAAATATAAATAATTTATATACACACGATACACATACGCATGTATGTATGCTAAATATGATTTATTATTTTTGTATTATGAATATCATTAACTAACTTTTTTGGTGGCGCAACTTTTAATTGGATAATCGAAAATTTAAGAAGATGATGAACACCGCAATTGCTTTTTATTTAAAATTGTTGTATATATATACATATATACATATATATTATATTTTATAGCGGTATTCCAATTTAAAGTATAATTTTTATATATTTGTATTATTAACCATTCGAATGAAGCAGTTTGCCATGTTTAAGAAAACGTTAAGTACTCTAAATGCTGAAGCACAGACCATTGAACTCGTCAAAATCATCATCTGAATCAGTATCATCATCATCTGAAAGTATCATCATCATCTGAATCAGTATCATCATCATCAGCATCATTATCGATACCATTTGCAACAATGGAGAGAGAAGCTTCTATAGAGACAAGCCCAAAAGAGCTCTCGGACCTGCCCCAGTCGAATCGAGGCTAATGCCTAAGGCAAACAAAGTGCACTGCAAAAATTGTATTTCTTTGTAATAATACTAATTAAACTTGGACGTTTTTTTTCGATTTACAAAAGAGGGGAACTAAAAAAATCAATGGAGCGCCGAGGCAATAAAGGAACTACAAATAATGATAATACCCGAGACGCAGACAGAGCAGACAACAAAATGCGCAAATTAAAAATATCTATGGAGAAAATCCAAGTAAACAAGTAAAAAATAAAAAAAAAAGTGAATCAAAAAGCAGCAGCAGAAATTGTGCTCCATATTTGTCATTTAGTCGAGATCAGAGAGGGGCAGGGGGGCACGGGGTTTTTATAGAGCAGTAATAAGAGTAATTGTGAAGTTGTTTTTCTTTTTGGGAGACAATTTGCTATTTTAGCTGTAGTTGAGCTTAAAAAGTAATGTATACTTGGATAGCTCATAAATAATTGTTAGAAATAAAAATAATTGAAACAACAATGTTGTGTTAATACGCCAAGCCCATTAAATATGGGCTAAGAGGGTATATTGTTTTAGTGGACTACATCTGATCGATATTTCGACTTGGTTTTAATAAGATTTAATAACACAAAAGATTGAGTCAGTTTTTGTTTACGTAGATTCATGCCAATATAAAATTCATTTCTATCTAGAATCGAAGTTATTCAATAATTTATTTGAATTATTTATAGTGGGTGGCAGTCTTACAGTATCTTATACTGGGTAGTCCTGACTATTGCTTGTTGTCTACTTGAATTTGTTTTTCTATTTTTGTTAAATTTTTATGGGATGGGAAAACACGAAGCACGAATTCAATTGGAATTTGCGGGAATTGCAACTAAAATATATATATATATATATATATATATATATATATATACATGTATTTTGGGCGTGGGAATTCAGACAACGCCCATTGTTATAGTTTTTGTGTTAATATAGTGCATACTATATCTTAATCAAGGCAGTCAGAAATACGTTGGGAAAGTCCGCAAATAACAACAAGCAGGTGAAATGCTTACAGTTATGTGCAAATCTCGACACACTCCATGTGCAGCTAAAAGTGTTATACAAAAAGGAAAAGACGCTAAATACGAATAGTTGCATAGTTCACGTTAATTGGGTGTGAATTAATGCACATTTGCATTGTTTTTTCTTTTTTTTTTCCTTCAACCAGAGAGTTGTTAAGTGAAAGAGACAACGAGATATGGCAAAAACACAGCGCAAAGTCTAAGTTTATAAAAATTCACTTTCAATATAAGATAAAAGTTAAGTTTAAATAACCAAATGAAGCTTACTGACACACTGAACTAGAGCTTCAATCAGATGCATAAATCAACCTGATCTAAATAAGTGAACTCTAGAGTTTTGCAAGAGACCTGCTCTCTATATATAGTTCATGACCAAAGCCAGATTTAACTAAGATTTCCCGCTAAAGAGCTTTTCACTTTTTACATTTTTTTAAATTTAAGAACAAATGTCAATCGAGAGGGAACAATTAACTATGGAAATGAGTCGAAAGCCATAAGAATTGAGCACGTGGAAAGCGATTGCTTATCGAGAGACTTGAATTCTTCTTCTGGGCAGGAAATAGATGACATAGAAGACGAAGAAGCAACCAAAAGAAGAATTTCAAAAAAGAAGCTAATTAAAAAAACCGAAAACGGAAAAGCAACAAAAACAGAAATATGACACAACAAGTTTTTATTGTGCTGTCGCCTTACCATAATGTAAAATGAAAAGCGAAATCAAAATAAAAGCAAACTAACAAAAATAGAAAAAGAAAAAAAACCTGAACTTGAGTAAAAAACAAAGTGGGCAATAATATAAAACAATAAGGCTATAAAAACACACACAAAAACCAAAAGAAAAGAAAAACAATGGGGATATCCTCAAGCACAACTTCAATTTTGTTGTTTTTTTTTTCTTTGATAGCCTGCAGAGTTACCTGTTGCATGAATATGAATATATAGGTATATATATTTTAAATGTGTAAATATATATATGCGTGTATATATCTGCAATATGTCTAAGTGAAAGTTGCGTTTTTTGTTACTTTGTCTTTCATACAGTGTACGTTTTGTAGGGCGTTGCAGTTAAGATTAATTAAGTATTGAAAAATGCACAATTAATTTGTAGCCAGGCACGCATTAAACAAAAACGTGTGGAAAATGTGAAAACTATTGAAAGAAAACTTATAACAACGTGCTAATACACTAAAGAGTTAGTAATACTGGATCTATATGATATGAATCCTGAATAATTTTGTTGGAATATAAGATGGCGGAGTTTCTCACTATATAAATTCAAATAGCCGAGTTAATCTGTTTGTCTACTTGAGTTAATGAGGGATAACTTAAATCCCACATTTAAAATCGATATAATATAAACCTTGAATATATATATTGCGATTTATATTTTAAGTATACAATTTGTATATACATATTGATTTTTAATATAAAACATCTTAAGGTATAGTGAAGAAGTTTTAGAGTTTTTAACAAATTGTAAATGCTCAAATAAACATGCACTCTAAAAAAAAGAGTGTAAAAGAAAAGAGAAGAAACCCATTAAAACATAGAGGTGAAAAAATAAAATGAAATGCAATTGGAAAATAAAATGCGCCATTGGCTGTTGGCTATTGGTTATTTGTGGGGATCGGTTCCGTTCGAATCGCTTTTTATTCATTTATTATTTTTAAAAATTTTTGTTTTTGTAAATTAAGCGTCGTGTGCAGTGAATGGCAAATTGCCTAACTCGATAGAAAATATGTGCATAAAAAATAACAAAACCAAACATACAAAAATCGAACAAAATAAAACAAAAAGTCGAGAGTGCTCGACTAGGAGATACCCTAAACAACGTCACACACTGCTGTTGTATTTTACGCTATGGCTGTACTTCTTCTTTTACTCAATAGACGTATCCATACATAAACTTATTTACAGAATAAGACGAAAAATTTATTATTGAATAACTGATGGAATATCCAACTAACTGAAGTTAACTAAGATGAGTTTAAAATAGATTTCATGAATATATGAAAACTGCTCGATAATTGAAAACAAACATCAACTCTAGCTCTTATTGGGTCAGATATATGCACGGAATCAGCTATTGATGCTGATCAACGTAATACATACTTGAGATTGACCATTTTCAATACAGCTTGTTACATATATTCCGTTAAAAGCAATATACCCTGTTCACACATAAATAGATGTGCTTGGAGTTTAGCAAATACATTAAAATTTAATTCACGCGTCTGCAGTTGTTGCTGTTGCTGTTGATGTTTTGTCCACTTTCACTTGGGCAAGAGCAACTCTCTCAGGATGATGACGTTTCATGTGGATTAGCCACATGAAAATTGGCAAGGAGCGACGTTTAAGAGTGTAGAGGGTAAACAGAGAGACGGGAAAACTAGTTACAGTTTAAGGCGAGACGGTGACTAATGCGCTGGAAAATTGAAAATAACTTTTCGCCAACGTTCAACGTTCAACGAGCCTCTAGCCCACGAGCTTTTTGTCAAAGACTCTCTTGCCTCTGGTCCCGAGTGCCAGCACGTCGCCAAAATTAGCGTGGAAATCAATTGCGAAAAGCTAATGATTCATGCAATTGGAATAAGTTGAAGCTGGGGTTAACTATGGAGTAAGGGGGAGATGAACAAATTGCTAATGTAAGTGTATATATAAGTGAAAAATATATATATATATATATTTCATTACATATACCATTCTTTCAAATTGATTATTCCTCTTCCACCTATTTAGCATAGTAGTTGCTAAATTTTTGTATAAGAAATTCTTCCTAACGAGACAAACCGAAAGATCCTAGTATTATATTATATTTGCCAAATTATTGTGCAAAAAACTATTTAAGATCCGGGCAAAGCCACATATAAGATTTATGTAATGATCATAAATATTATTGAAGAGATTTGACTGTATTCATTCAATCAATATATATAAACAACTTCTGTTAATATGAAATAGAGCTGGAGACTATAATTAAACAACGAATTGAAAGCCCTCAAACAAAAGTTTATTGCGCCACCAAAAAAGTTGAGTTTAAGCTCATATTAAATACACAGCAAAAACATATATTATATATATATAATAATAACAACACATTTCAGTCAAGATTATGTTTTTTTTTTAACAATTTTGTAATTTGCATATGGAAACAGTTTAATCTTCCCTGCGGGCGAACAAATATATACATAAAATGCCAAAAAATTTTGCATGCATCTAATTAATTATTACAAATTTTTAAAAGATATTTGTTACACAATCGTGTTTTGCATTATTAGGCATTTGTACACACTGCCGTTAGCTTTAATTAATTGTTGCTAGTTGTTGCAAAAAAGACAAGGCAATTGCAATTCGATAATTGGCAATAACGAAATTTGAACACGCGACGCGTCGCGAAAATCGTTGCGCATGGGCGAAACGATCCAAGCTCTTCCAACCGATCGGCTTGCTTGCAAGTCTCAGACTGACTTGAGTCTAACAGAGGTGACCGGCATCAAGTGGCAGCAGCCCAAGCAGCAGAGCTCATAGCCCAGTGAGCGACTGTTAAGTTGAGCTTAGTTTCGCTGGTCGGGTGCGTATGCGGCTTAAGAGAGCGTATTGCACTGTTCTGCTAAACCTGTATTCCGTGCACACTGTAGTCATAAGTCATAGAGAGCGTAACAAGTGCAGCTCTCTCTTGAACGCGGCCTGTGCATATGTAGGCATGTGTGCGTAGCCTGAAATGCACTGGAGGCAGTTAACACAACACTATTACACTCTTCTATGTTAAGCCTATAAGCAGTGTAGTGGAGATAGTAATCAAGAGTGTAATACGTGTAAGTGCAGCTCTCTTGAATTGGTTGGTTTCTCGCATAAGAGTCGCCTCTATTCTTGCCTCAGTTTACATATGCATACACATACATGCATAAGGTCGTCTATTCGCACGTATTTATCGCATGCTACTCTAAAGTTGCTAACGCTGCGTTCTGGTTAAGTTTTAAGTTTTGGCTTTAAAATTAATTGCCAAAGCATAATTAACAATAACAAAAGTTGCTCAATTTTCTGGGATTCTGTTTTTGGGCTTTTTGTCCATTTTTGTTGGCCGACAAAACAAGTCGCTTGATTTTGTTTATTTTTTTTCAGCTTCTGTTAAATGACATTTCCAAAAAAAGGCTAACGGTTATTTTATGAAAACTTTACTGTGTGAGCAAAATAGTTAATAGCCTGATTATATTTATTGGCTGAAAATTGGTAAAATCGAACTATTTTATTTAATAGTTGACAACGTTTTCAATTTCCAAAGTAATTTTTTTTATTCCTTTCTCATTGTGTAGTCTCTCTTTTTGCTTTTTTTCTAATTGTTATGTCTTCTCTCACTGTTGGCAATTTTAATTAGTTTAGTTGTTGGTGTTTCAGTCTTTCTTTTGCTTACGTTTCGCACGTCACTAGCTCTTGCCGTTGCAGCTTACATTGAGCGGGAGTGCCTGACTAGGATACACCCTGAAAGCATAACTGCATAGAAAACAAATAACGATTGGGCTGAATTTTGTGCTTATTCAGGAATAACTTTTGCTCTAGATGCACTTAATGAAATTAAGTAACATTTTCAGAGCATAATGTTGACATTCATGTGTGGGAATTACCAAAGCACAAGTGTCTATTATTTGAAAAAGATATTTTTAAGTTTTGGAGAAAAATTTCGAAAACCTAAAATATTCAAAATCTGAATATTTATCACAAAAGCCTACACCTCCAGCTATTATACTCAAGTTACGCCTAAACAACTAAACCAAATTGTATATTATTATCGAGCATTAGTAACTCGGATGCATTATTGAAAAAATGATAATATATATACAGGAATATATAATTTAAATATTGAAATCTCAAGCTGTTGCAGTTTAGATCGTTGTGTTCAAAAGGAGAAACAAACTGACATTACTATTCGTCATCCTGATCTTGCCACGCCTGGTCCACTATACCCAGAATTCCCGTTTTCAATGGGTTAAGCGTATTACAATCATACAAATTGCAGCTATACATAAAAAACAAATGCGTTGTTTGTTAATTTTGTTGTTATTGTTAGTGCAGTTCGTGATATTTTGCCAATTTTTGCTACTTTGCGTTTTATATGTGCATACAGTTAGCACTTGTAGACACACACAAACACAACTGCCTCCCCTCTCCCACGACGACGTCCAACATTAACTGTACACGCTTAGCACTTCAATGTGAATAGAAATTGCATACGAAAATGAGGAGAAAAGGGAAAGAAAGCATTTCCAGAGAGTAAGAGAGAGAGAGAAAGAAGGAGTGGAATTCGCAATGGAATTTGAGCAAGAGCAATAACAGCAACGTGCTAGACCTTTCCACACATTTGAGAACTTTTCCACTGCAAAAAAGCTGCGGATAGTTCCATATAAAAAGAGGTGAATCTAAAGAAATACAATATTTGATATTTATTTTATTATACTTTATGAAAATTACGACTCAACATTACACCATGGCCATAATCAGCTGGCTTTCAATACATTTGTTTGTTTAGATTCTACCAAATCTGCAATTGTCCCTTCATTTTTTTGGATACATCTAGTGGAAGCCCTACTTAATAGATGAGCAAAATATATCATTTAAGCTTTTCATTTTTATTCACAATCGGACGTTAAGCAAACCAAATTTGACGTTGGAAAAAGCGCAATCAGCAACACTGGGACTATCACAAACAGACACACACACACAAGCAAACAAACAGGCATCAGCTAAAGTGTGCTAAAAATAAGTCTGGGTGCAAATACACGTTAAACACAAACAAAAGCCAAATACAAAGTAAACAAAGGAAAAAAAACGAAAAAAAAAAATCAAAAGCGAAAAGCTCAGGTCAAATATGCAGCGAGAGCAAAGACAAATAAATGAGAAAAAATGAGCACAGCGAAAATACACGCAGCAGCAATATTGTTGTTTTTACTTTGCTGCGTGTCTTTGCAGGTATGTGTGCGGCGATAACGATAACGAGAGCGATAACGACAGGTGCTCCAATGTAATTCCATGAAAACCCACGCGTCATGCGACTGATAAGAAAAGTATATAATGATAAGCGCCTACTTTTGCTTAATTATGCAAACAATTTTAAAAATTCTCACAGTTACTAACTCAGTTAAAAGTCTAGCAAATTTACTATGTAAGATACATAATCAATACTTTCTGATTGGAAATCAAAAAGCCATTTAATCAAATGGTAATTTACTGTTTGATCAACCTTCAAATACCAGTGCAGGCATATACATATGTACAGAGACAGGAGCCTGTCTACAACGCCCACGCGCATTGCAATAACCAATGAAAGCTTCGCTGCAGCAATAACAACAACAACAACAACAACAAGAGCAGCGGCTGCCGCCTTCAAATGTGTGACGTCAGCGCTACGAACACTTTTGCCGACTGACCAGCAAAAGCAACAACAACAACAGCATCAAAGTTACGCACATATACTACAACGGAAACTACGATGCGCTACGCTTCGGTTATTGCCGTTAATTATTGCTCTGTGGTCGGCTCGTTATTGTAGTTGTATTGAGTTTGGTCATTCATGGAGCCGCTTGTTTTGCATGCGTGCATATATATCTGTGTGTGTGTGAGTGAGTGAGTAAGTGTGTGAATGTGAAGCCTCGCTTGCTATTCACAATAAGCCTAAAAGGCAACAGCAGCAAAATTGCGCGCCATTGGAGCGCAGAGTTGTAAAACGTGTTTTTGTTTTGCTGCTGCTGTTTTTGTTGTTGAAATTGCGTAGTTTGTTGTTTTTTTGCTTTCGTTTTTGACTGCGTCAAATAAGGCAAAAACAAATATATCCACATAAATATATATGTTCCTATGTGTATATGTATATATATACATATTTACTTCACAGATTTCTCACAAGTTATGCATATACATAACAATAGTTTGACCTCAGACAACAAACATAAAAAAGCTTGTTTTGATTTTTAATAAAAGCTTTTGTTTGATTTCTTATGGAGTTTATTACTCCTCTGATCAATCACATATGCACATGTGTGTTCGTGTGTGTTTGTGCAATTTTGACAACATTGCAAAAACATTTTACGCAATTTTTAACAGTTAAATTATTCGAAAACACGCACACACACACACACACACACAGACGCTGCGCTCATAAGACATACAGCGAGAGAGAGAGAGAGAGAGAGAGAAAGAGAGAGACGACAGCCAAGACGCGCCCTGTGCGTGGAATGCGTATAGATGGCAGATAGCAAGAAGAAAAAAGAAAAATTGAGAGCACGAAATTGCTTTAGTTCTTATTGGCACAGCAGCCTGGCTGATTGCCTTATCCTTTTTGCGCCAGCTTTCGTCACTTTCACCCACACAACATCCGTACGCACACGCATGTCAGACAGACAGCACGACGCGCAAAAAGGGCGTTGGGTAGTCCTTACGTCAAAACAACACCAAAATATCACACACAGAAACATACACATACACATTCACATTCACATACACATTCACATACACATTCACATTTTAAGCCTTACCTGATTCCTATTGCTCTGCTGCGGCGGCTGCTGCTGCTGCGGCTGTTGTCTGGCATTCCTCTACGCGTTCGATGCTGCTGCTCCGCTTCTGCTGCTGCTGCTGCTGACGACGAAGTCGACGTTGGCCGACCATCAAGCACCGATCGTACACATGCACATTTTGATTTTGAATATTATAAATTATTTATAAACATTTGCACGTACACACACACACGCTGGCACAACCCGATATATTTATATATATATGTATATACATATATACATATATATGACCAAACTTGCTGCTGTTTTTTGTGTGGAATTTTCTACACTTTTCCTGTTACCTGCCACACAATCGCTATTTTGTTTTACTTTTAGCCGTGTGCCCGTGCAGTTTGCAGGGTTTAAGTACTATTAGTAACACGTATACACACACAACGACGTTTTAACGCACGAAACGTACTAATTTTACAGCAACAAAAAATTCCATGAAAAATAAAGCAGCCATCTTTGCCCAGTACTAGGATTGTTGATATTATATCGATATCACGCGTGCGATAAATGCGATGTGTTTTTTCTCAGTTTTTACTGTCTAATTTACATGAGTTATCGAGTTACTAATTACGCCATGCACAGATATCGATAAGTGATAGCGCTGGATGTCGTGACGTCATGACTGAAGGAAGTTATTCTATAAGGTTGATTTATGTATAATAAAGCGTTCAAGTGGTTGATTTAACTAGGTAATATACAAAATATATAAAAGTCCTTTGAATTTCCGTTAGTAAGTATATTCAAACTTGCAAAGAGCGCCAAAGTTTACTATTGAACCGAATTTCGAAATCATAAAAGCTGAAGTTTTCTATTAAAATGTTTAAGCTTATATATTTATTTAAAAATTTCGAACGTTTGAACTTTCGTTATTAATATATATATATAAATAAAATCATTTTCATTGAAGAGGAGTAGTGGGCTGTTAACGAGTGGAGTAACATCTCTCGATATATTCTACTGCAACCCTTAACTTAATTCGATAGCCCATGTCATATCGAGTCGGTGATATCGACTATAAAAGCGAAGAAGAAATTTTTTTGCGAAAACGTCTTGTGAGCTAAATTTGGCTTTGACTATTGTCAATTACTGTAATTTACGATTAACTTAATAGGCACAAGCGTTGCAAATGTCGCTTTTTCGCAAGCCCAAGAAAATACAGCGACGGGTCTTCTCCAGCAATGTAGACGAGGACGAGGATGTGTCCGCTGTGGACATTCATGGAGATTTAGAAACGCGAGCACCCCCGCCGCCAATAATTTCCTCATCCGGCAAACGTGACAAAGATAAAAGCAAAAAAACAATACGACAATCCGAGGACAGTGAAGCAATATCCGGCGGAGCCGCCGTCCAGCACAAGCCAAAGGCTCTTCTCAGCTTTGCTGACGATGGTTAGTGAAATTCTCGAGTTCATGTATAATATTTCATATTGATTAATTTATTTATTGATGCAGAGGACGATGGAGAAGTGTTTCAAGTGCGCAAATCATCGCACAGCAAGAAAGTAATGCGAATGCTGGACAAGGAGCGTCGCAAAAAGAAGCGCGAGGAGCGAGCGGAAACAACAGGACACAGCGGAAATTTTGGTTATGAGAATGGTAGTAATACACAGCATTTAGAGTCGTCCAGTGCCACTTCGGCTTCGGGTTCTGGTTCTGGTGCTGCTGGTTCAGCCAATCTCAATCTCTCAAGTAGAAATAAATGTACATCGATAGCTAGCGACAATGCGAGCGTACAAAGTAAAAGTAAAAAGTGTGATAATGATATGATCCAAACCGAAATACGCACAGACGACTTTGTGGTAAGGTTATTATTATTCAATTTTTTACAAAACAAAAACAAAAAACACAATTATTTACGATTTACGTACGAAATCAAATATGTATAAAAACAATATGAAGCTGCTTCCAGTATATATATAAAAAAAAAAAAAAACAAATATAATCATGGATATGTCTTTGGCTTGATTGTTGAATCCATAAATAAAACCATTGAATTCAATATATATAAAAGAAATTAATACTGCAGCCATAAGACGAATCCTTGTCCGTGCTTTTATAATACATATTGTAAATAAGTTTGTGCTTATTAGAGATTTCAAATGCATAATTAACTATTATTTTTAAGCGAACTAATTATGCATGTTTTGTTCTTACTAAAGCTAAACACACACAGTTCGAGATTAAACCTCAGTTGAAAAGAGGGCCTGTTATGTTATATATATATATATATATATATATATATATATATATATATGAAATCTATCTCAGACTGTGTACGATAGTTTTTGTTTTAAATGTATTTTATCTTGCTTTAAATGCATTCAATAATATATTAATTTCACCTTGCTCCTAAAATTTAGCTTGTGGTCAAGAAATCAGAAACTCCTGATGTGCTATTAAATGGACGTGCCGCGCTTTGTGCTGGTCGCGACGATATGAGCGATGATGACGAGTTTGATGATAGGGAGAACGATAAGACGCGTCATCGGTTCTCAAAGCCGGAGCACTTGAAGCAAATGCTAGAAAGCGGCTCCATACCAGATGCTGCAATGATACATGCGGCACGAAAACGTAGACAGCGGGCCAGGGAGCAAGGTAAGCCCTTTGTAGAACATAGATAATTATTATATTGAATAATATGCATATTTGCAGGAGCTGTTGACTACATGCCCATCGAGGAGCCAAAGGAAACGCCTAAGCTTAGCACACGTTTGCCCCGTGAGGATGTAGAGGGCGATCAGTCGGACGATGAGGAGCGTATGGATATGAACGACATAACGGGTCGCAAGGAGCGCGAAGAGCGTCGCGAACAATTCTATGCCGTTGAGAATGATTGTATGTAGTAGCCTAGATAGCTAATGCTTTCTGTGCAAGACCAGACGACGTTTTTATGTTGTACTAATTGATCAGGATAAATTGTCTAATCTTTTAATACGTTCAATTCACACTTTAGTAACTGAGGAAGATTCCGATCGCGAAATGCACGAATGGGAGAATCAGCAAATACGAAAAGGCGTTACTGGTGCTCAACTTGTTCACGCCCAGCATGAGACTGTGCTATCACGGTTCATGATCAAGCCGGCAACGAACAGCGGCACAGATGATGGACATTTCGAGTTGGATCTGGATCCAGTGCCCCCATCGACAGCGACGTTGCTGGAGCAGGCCTATGCAAAGACCAACCTAGACAAAAATGCTGTGATGGCAGCCACACTGCGTTCCACTCTCAACAAACACAAGCGAGAGAAATCGAAGGCGACCGCGCTGCGTACACCGCAGGAGATGCGCTCGTCGATTGTAATGCGTCTCACAGAACTGCGAGAGCGAAATGAAGAACACAATGTGAGCATCACGCGCATCGAGGCGGAGCTGAAATCTTTGAAGCTGCAGCAGAACGAGTGCAAAAAGAACGCCCCAACGGCGGCGGCTAAATATAAATTCTATCAAGAGATTAAATGTTATGTGAACGATTTGATCGACTGTCTGGCTGCAAAGTCGTCGCTAATAAATGATCTGGAGAAACGCGCCCTGCAGCTCTATAGTAAAAATCAGCGCTATTTGGTCAATCGACGTCGTCAAGATGTCCGCGATCAGGCCAAGGAAATGGCAGAGGCTTCAAGTAAGAGAACAAAGAACAATTTGTGTTTTTAAATTGATTTATGTTTGATTTTGATCCGCAGAACCTGTGTTAGCAGCAGCACGTCGCACACCGGAATACGAAGAGCAAGTGCGTCGAGCAGCTGAGCGTGAAGGCCGACGCACGCGTCGACGTTGCGAACGTGAGCGAAACTATTTGTTAGCTACCCATCTGGATGGGATGTCCAGCGATGACGAGATTGCCGATCAGCAACAGGAACAGTGCTTAGCCGCGAAGGCGTTGATTGAAACGCAAGCAGCAGAGGCCTTTGAAGACGTCAACGATGATTTCTGTAAAATTGACCTGATACTCATAAAGTTCTATGCATGGCGTAAAACAGATATGAGTTCGTATCAAGACGCGTTTGTCAGCCTCTGTCTGCCCAAGTTGCTTGCACCATTGGTGCGTCACGAACTGCTGCTCTGGTCACCGTTGCTGGAGGAATATACAGATATTGAGACAATGCATTGGTATCAAGCCTGCATGCTCTACGCCTGCCAGTCGAATGAATCGGTTGAACAACTCAAGCAGGATCCCGACCTCAACCTTGTGCCTTCTCTTATAGAAAAGATAGTATTGCCTAAAGTGAACTGTAAGACGAATAGCACTAGCATTATTTATAGTAGTTTACTAATTTATTCGTTTTTTTACTGAATATTTAAGCTCTCGTCGCGGAATGCTGGGATCCATTGTCCACGACCCAAACGTTACGTCTTGTCGGCTTCATAAATCGCCTGACTCGCGAGTTCCCGCTCAGCAGCAGTAATAAACAACTGAAAAAGCTTTTTGAGTCAATTATGGATCGTATGCGACTCGCACTCGAAAACGATGTTTTCATACCCATATTTCCTAAACAGTATGTAAAGTTCCCCCTATGAGATGAATGTATTAATATTTATATATAATTCTAGGGTGCAAGAGGCCAAAGGCTCGTTCTTTCAGCGTCAGTTTTGCAGCGGCCTTAAACTGTTTCGGAACTTTCTTAGCTGGCAGGGCATACTCGCAGACAAGCCCTTAAGAGAGCTAGCTATTGGAGCTCTTTTGAATCGCTATCTGCTAATGGCCATGCGCGTGTGTACACCAAACGATGCTATAAGCAAAGTCTCTATTATTGTGAATACCCTACCAACGGTTTGGTTGCTGACCAACAGCGATACGCTAAAGAATTTGGAGGTATTCATTAGCTATATACGACAAACGGTGGACAATTGCGATACCACCAATCCAGTTCTTATGTATGTGAATGAAAAATAATCTATTATCAATTACTATGTATATTTATATATATTTATTTCTAGGCAATCCTGCGACAAGGCCAAGCAGATACTACAAAGACTACATAGCTTATAAAAAGAAATCAATGATACAAATTATACATTTATCAGAATTTATACTTAGCTCAATGAAGGCAACTCGCTTTTGATATGTCGATACACAATCAAAAAATCCAGATAAACAAAAAAGGAAGCATAACATAGGACGCCCCTCATTAATTGGCTGCTCTATGAAACTTTGCTCACACTTGACACGAATCAGTCGTTAAAATCATATGAAAACCGAATGTAAATACCTTTATAGGAATGTTTATTTAAATCTTTATGGGTAGACAGAAAGCCTAAAAAAACCATATTTCAATTAGAAAATCTCGTCTAGCATATATATAAGTTCGACCGTTGCAATGGGGACAAATCCTCCTGTTTCGATTGGAATGACAAAAAAGTGATACAAATGCACTCTTTTTTTTTAATTTTTGAAAAAAAAAACTACTTTGATTGTATTTAGGACACTTGCGTGCATAGCAATAATAAAAACCATTTTTAAATTATGTACACAATACTTAAGAATTCCAAAATACATATTACTTCAAATCAGACCATAACCAATTAAAAGGAAATTTAATTTGAACATTAATCCAGAGTGTATAAACATTTATCCGTTTACTAAACCGGTTATCGAATAAAAGGTTAATCAGCCTTTGATACGGATACTCGGGA
Source organism: Drosophila nigricruria (assembly GCA_037075265.1). Taxonomy (NCBI): domain Eukaryota; kingdom Metazoa; phylum Arthropoda; class Insecta; order Diptera; family Drosophilidae; genus Drosophila; species Drosophila nigricruria. The sequence continues at coordinate 3,723,594 of JBAMCI010000160.1, read as the reverse complement.
ATAGTTCTGAGCGAGATCCACAATCTCCCCTTGTAGTGTCTGCAATTGTTCGTTAAGAGACTTGGATTCCGGACTGTCAGGCGTTGCTTGTTGCAGTATTTGCAGAACAAGATCTACGAAAAATTTGGAGTATTAATATATATAATAAGAAAATACTTAAATGCTTAAAACTTACCATGGTACTGCAGCAGGAGCGCATTTTGCGACTCGTTTAGAGTAGATCGAATGTGTTGCAGGATGGTCGAAACGAATTTACCGGACGCATGCAAAATGCAGCCTGTGATTGTGGTGAAGAGTATTAGCGCAGCTAAATGAAGTAACAGAGCGGGTTCACGGCATTCTGAAAGCTGTTGCATGAGCTTCTCCTTGTGACTGACAATCAGAGCGCGATCCTTTTTCTTATCAGCCTTCTTTATGATCATGCTGCAGGTTTTTAGCACCGCCTCCGTAGCCAGCTCGAAGTCTTCAATGCTTTTGTTTAGGGCTTTGTTTTGTTCAAGTAAAGCATTACGATACTGTGCATCTATTTCGTGAATAGGACAGAATATTAAAATATTTAAATCATTTATAATTAGATATTATTTGACTTACCACACTCTTGTATCAGCTTAATGCGTTGATCGACATTCAGATTGGTCAATTTGACCGACAAACTGCATTCGGCTGCCACATAGAGCGTCAGCTCGTTGCAAATGTCGTTCCCCAGCGATTTGAGCAAGTATTTGATCAATTGCGATTGGGTATCCACATGGAATAGCTTTATGCCCTTCTCATAGAGGCGTATGTCCACCAGCAACGTGTTCACTCGTTCCTGAATTGCGGCATGTGTTTGGCGTCGATTCGTTTGCGGTGTTGCCTCATACAGTTCCTGCGCCTTAACTAAAGCCGCCTGATTCAATTGGCTACAAATGTGCGAAAATTCATTAATAAATTAAAAAAACTCTCATGGGCTTAGCATACTTCACGAAGAGTGCTGCAATTGGCTTGGCCAGATGCTCGAGTCCCTCTTCCTCTAGCACGCCCTTGATTCGATTTATGATATCTGAGTTCTTGACCAATTCTAGTGGCTTAATGGACTTTCGCGTGCTGCCAGCTGATTGTTGTGTTGCCTCCTCATCATCCTCGCTATCATAATTGTGAGCTGCACGACCACGCTGATGCTTCTTGGTTGACTTTGTTTTCGTCTCTCTTCCTTGCGCGCCGCCACCCGCCTTGCCAGAGGCGGCTTTCTTCCGGCGCTCATCGCGCTTGTCTACTTTACCATCATCATCCGCATCGTAGCTAGTCGTCGAAGTGCTGCCTTTTTGTGCCAGCGTCTTTTCCACAATATATTGCTGATAGACGCCGCTATCGACGGCTGCTTTGGCCAGGGTGTGGGCCATATCGTGACAAGGCTGTATTAGTTGCGTAAGATATGCCTGAGAGAAGACTGGAAAGGGAAAAACATGTTGGGTATGCTGGCGAATGAAGTCATTAATCAAGTATATTACCAATGCTCTCCAGGTATACGAAATGACTAGGATTGCATTGCTTCTGGGCCATCACAGCCTCGAAGGCTTCCTCAATGTCTTCCTCTGACAAATTCGATGGCAAGATGGTAGCTAAATCAAGATATTGCTTCGTTGCACTGCATTCATTTAAAGCAGCCACAACGGTGAGCTCAATGAGATGTGCACCGAGTGCCACACGCTTGAGGAATAGGAACTGCTCGTTGGGGAACTGTTTGCGAATGTAGGCTTTGGCATCGGATATGCCCAGCTTGTTGATCGCCTCGTATTCCAGGAAGCTGTTCTGTTTGTAAAACGAGTTGACCCACTCGGCCTGCGTCTTTGCATAAATATGCGGCACATATTGAGCATTGGCCTGTTTCGAGGTCACCTGGCCAGCGGGCAAGATCTCGTCCAGCAGCGAGTGGAAGATTTTTTCCTGCACGTTGATTTGCTGCAATATTACGGACACATTCGTCGGCTTGCTGATGGCTGCTAGAGCGCCGCGTATTTTCGCTTTGCAGCGTTGAATGTACGCTTGGGTAAAGAACACGCGCGGATTGGTGGCGTCCTGGCGACCTTTGATGATCTTACCCAAATGCTTCTCCATCACATTGTGTTGCAAAAACTCCGAGGGCAAGTCAAATTGGGACGTTAAATCCGATATGGATATTTCGCCACGTTGCGCCAGCTTCTCGTTGATCTCCTGTGCAATGTGCGTGATGTACTCCTCGTCGATTAGCTGTCCCAGCATCAGGTGGATCTGTGGATCCTCTGCTGCAATGCGCTCTGCCAGCGTTTCAATCCGCGATAGATCCACATTGAGCGTTTTGCTGACCTCCACAAGATTGGCTCGACCTCCATTTGCATACAGCTCATCTTGGATTTCACGCTCAAGATGGTCGGGTGTTATGTACTCTTTGCCATCATTCGTAAAAACAACGTCCAGCAGCTGCTTCTCAAGCAGCAAAGTGACTATCTCAATGCAATTCCGTTCCGAGAGTCTGGCCAAAGGTACAAAAATTTTGACAGCTGTTGAGCGATTAAATTATTTGTCCGTCACTTACTTTTGCAGCGTGGACGTTAGCTGTGCCTTTTGGAAATCGGCGGCTAAGCGTTTTATCTCATCCCAGTCGCTACTCATTTTTCAAAATTAATTTTACTTTGCTGCAGCTAATCTTATTAGAGTTGATCAACCAGAAATGTGACGCGTCAACAATAATCTTTTTGATATCGTTAATTTATCGATAAGTCAATTTATCAGCTGTTTTACTAAAATATAAAAATTTGCATTTTCGCCGATTTTTTTTTCGATTATTATTTTAAAATATATTTGTAATAAAAATGCAAGTGTGTTTAAAACAAGCTATGTCTTATAAATTTGTTTTCCAATTAGTTGATTAATATTCTGAATTTGATGATTAGTTGATATGTGAGCATTTAGCTGCCTAACTATAATTTGGTGCTATAATTTTGGTATTTTGCGAGCAGCCAACATACGGTCACACCTCTCAGAAGGATTATTATATTTAAATAAACTTCGGATCGAAATGTCGAACAAAAACATGTAAATTTGATATGTATATGTGTATAAAGCAAGCGATGTATTACAAACACTAACCCTGCAAAGATGTCGATTTCAAAATTATTCGTGAAAGTTTTCAATGAAGACATATTTGAGCAATTGGATCAGGATAATTACAACTCTGACTTGGAAGATGATCTGGAAGGAGCCAATTGTTCAACTATACCCGATCCGCGATCGCCAAAGCTCGAAGAGCTCTCCGTGACGAAGTGCATTGGCAGTTGTGTTGGTGATAAGGACAATATTGATATAATCTACATCCTTTTTAGGCAGATGACTATTGTGCGAAACTGGCTGGATGACAAATTCCAGCAGATTCAAACGGACAGCAATGAGGAAATACGGAAACTTTATGTGGAGACAGAGGCACGCATCGGCCCCGAATTGGCCATCTTCGATGTGGACTATACGACAACCGTGCGTGTGTCCACCGACAGATTGGCCTTGCGTTCACAAGGCAGCTTCAACACGGTGCGCGCAAATTGCTGCGTTTATGGCGGCCGTTGGATGTATGAGGTAATCATGTTGCTATTACTGTCTAATAGTTGGGCATGAGTTGCTGGTGGTGGTTGCTTGGCCAACGCCAGCGGTCAATGACATTGAACAGCCGTAAACGGTTTTGGGGATTGGGGTATTATCGATAAAACCGTTATCGACAAATTGTAATTGGAGCCTTGTTTGCCCCCACCTAGATTCAACTGCACACCAAGGGTGTCATGCAAATGGGCTGGGCGGGCAGCTCTTGTGGATTCAATGAGAATAGCGGTGTGGGCGACACTAAACACAGCTATGGCTATGATGGCAGCAAGCAACAGGTCTGGCACATCTCCACCAGAAAGTAAGTAGAAGTCGTTCTTGAAGAGCAGCATTGATACTATCATGAAATTTCTTCGTAGGTATGGCGACAAGTGGCAGATTGGCGATATTATTGGTGTCACTATTGACATTGATAGGGAGATGATTGAATACTATCGCAATGGACGTTCTATGGGCGTGGCCTTTGATAAGATTCAACGAGGACCAGGAATCACATTCTTCCCAGCTATCTCGCTGGGCTATACACAAGGTGTGCAGGCGAACTTTGGCAATCGGCCGTTTGTCTATCCCGTTGCCGGCTTTCAGCCACTGATGGCACGACCCATTCTCAAGCTCCGTCGTGCCAACTTAATTATGGACTATCTCGTCAATTTGGCCGCGATCTTTTCCCACTATAACGCGCAGGCCGGCAACAAAGACGACTTGCCAGGCGAAGTGCGTGTGTCCACGAAAAAGACGGTTTATTGCATATTCGCAACGTTGCTTATTGATCGTTTCACGAATGAGGTGTTCGATCCCTATATAATCGAGGATGTTCTGCTGACACGGATAACACATATGACCACGCTACAGGCTGAGAAGGAAAATCCGCATAGTGTGCTAATGGGATTCTTGTCCTTGTTGTGGAACTTCATGGAGGCCGATGAAGTAAAGTTTGTGCTGCGCAAGCTTGTAAACGCCCTATTGGCCAGTTATACCCACACCGTGCAGGGCGTTGATTATGAGAAGCATCGGCAGACGTTAAATGCCCTCCATTGTATCTGCTTGCATGAGCAATCGCGTAAATATTTGCTCGAGGGCAAACTGTTCAAGAAACACTGGTGCGTGCTATATATCTAAATTATTTGTATCCTTTTTTATCCTTTTCTTAATACTCATTTACGAAAGTGGAATGTGTGTATATATATTGTGCAGTGTCCGTCTTGCTGTCCGTCCGTCTGTCCGTCTATCCGTATGAACGCAATCCATTGAAATTTTGAATACATACTCGTGTACCCTCGTCTCTAGAGATTTGAAATTTTGAATATATACTCAGAGTGACAATCTAATATCAACAAGATGTGTCGGATATATCTACGCTCATTGGGCTAGACATACCGTAAAAGCTTTTTTATTTTAGAGCTAGAAGAAAATGCGATAGTTGAGTTATTGTTGATCTCCTCTATCGATGACCGAAAGATAACTTTAACTTCTTTTTGGAAGCGTGGTATATCGAAATACCCTATAATTTTCACAATTACAGAGCGTAAACCCCCCCAAATCTTGCAGTTATCGGGAAACTATATCATCTACAGCTGTAGAGTTAGAAACTATTTAATTTAAACTATTAAATTAAACTGTTTATTAATTTAATTTCTTTTTTTATAAACGTAGCCTTGCGTTCTTTTTGTATATACATCCGCTGGAGTTTTATATAATGGAAGAACTACTGCCCGACTACATGACCTGGACGGAGGGAATTGATGGACCTAAGGATAAATATTTCAATGCCGTGGAAAAGGTACGCAAGATAACGGAGAACTTGTATGCGGCTCAAAAGGACTTGCTCAACACGCTGATGATCAACTCAGATGGTGGACCTGATTCGCCTTCCAGTAGGAAGCTGTTTCTAAGCAAAATGCGACGCTATGTGATAGACCTAAGTATGGAGCAGCGGGTAAGTGCTTGCCACTTGCAGCCAGTTTCAATTGTATTGTAAATCTTGAATCTTGCTTGCAGCCATTCCATGCCTTTTTCTTTATGCAGTCCAGCATACAGCATCCGCTGGACCCGCCGGTGGCCCTAGCGTTTGTCTGCATTCTGATCGATCAGGTGCGAACTTTGTTCAAGGATGAGCTGCCCACTCATACAATGGAAGTGAATCCCGATTATTTTATGGATGGCACATTTGATTACATGCACTTCGATCGTGTTGGCGGTGTATTGTCGCATTTGCGTAAAGTCCACAGATCGGACATTGACACATATTTAGGCTCAGAGCGTACGCAGCAAATCTATGAAGAAGATCGTACCTCCATAAGAGTCAGCGAAGTGGGTACGTATGCCAAATGCATTTAATTCACTTTCTGTTTTGATGATATACAACGTTTCCAGATACTACGCTCTATCTACTAGGCGAGAATATTAACAATGTGGCGGTAATTGGACATACACAAGGTGCTAATAATTCAACTTTCACCCATTTTCTGAACCCGCGCACGCCTCAAACTGCGGATGCTGGCCCCGGCAACTTGGCGTCAGAAGCTAGCTTGTGTGAACTGCTAGATATTTGCGTGCTCTTCTACTACTCTGCAGGACACAAATATATAGTTAAGATAGCAGCTGTACGGGATGAAATAGCTACACTCAATGAAGTGCTCAAAGAGACAAAATACTATCGCGAGGATATAGAACGTCGGCTGATAGCACTTGAGCAGCATACGAGTGTCTGTATGCACGAGAATCATCAGCATGTGATGTCCGAATTGCGCGCCAAATTTAGTCAGCGACAAAATGTGTTTGCGGTGAGTGAATTGACTTAAAATGTTAATTCGATTAGGAGAGAAGACATATTTGAATGGTGTTCAAATAGGAGTTCATTTATTGATTATAACTTATCAACTATATCAAGGTTGTTCTCGCATTGCTAGACTTTGTTTTATCTATACACATTTTAGAATTTAATTTCTTCTAATTTTAAATGTTTCTATCCACAGACTCGCTCCATATCTCTTGCACGGAAACAAGTTTGGCTTCGAGCAATAGCATTGAATAATCACCGACGCTCGTTGTTGATATGGCTTTTAGAACGAATTCTACGGTCTTTATCGGTAAGCAGACTTAACTTAATTAACTTATACTTCATAAATAAAAAAATAATTAAAATTGAATTCATTAACAGAGCGCTTCAAGCATTGGCCCACTCTTTGCATTTGTGCCAGAGGTTTACATAAATACCTTGCCCATTTTGTTGGATACCGTGATGGACTTCAGTCATCATGATATGCGTTCGCAGTTTGAGGTGTCGGATGCCGAATGCAGTTTGAATGCCGCGGCAGAATTTTTGGCAGTCCATTCAGCGGATTCGCGTATTGTGCTTGCTTCTTGTAAGGACTCCCTGTTGCAGGCATTGGGCACACTCACATGCCACAAGGCGGGCGTGCGTGCTCTCGAGCGTAGCTCAAAGCGCGCTCAAACGTCTTTAGTGCGCGCTCTTCTGCGGCCATATGAGAATCGTGCATGGGGACAAAGCAATTGGCTACTACTGCGTTTCTGGTTAGGCGAGGGCTATGCTTTTAAGGATGCACGCCAGCCCAGCGTATGGCAAGGTGGCTCACAGCCTTTACATCAGGGTTTGTGCCGAAGTCGCTCGAGAAACGAAACGCACACTGGACTACTCCACAATGTGGCGCCGGCAAATCCATCCAAGCATTTTCAGCGACTAATTGGAGCTAAGTTATATGAAGACGAGCCGTTTGCCACGACCTTCCTGAATTCTGTGCTGAGTCAGCTGAATTGGGCCTTCTCCGAATTTATATTACTCTTGCAAGAGGTAAGCTGCTGACTTCATCTATAAGTTTCTCTTTTAATTACATTTACAATACAAAAATACTGTTTTAGATACAAAATACGGCTCAGCGTCAGGAGAACACGCTATTTGAGCCGAAACAATTAAAGATATGCTCTATGTGCTTTGAGCTTACTGTTTCGCTCATGCGTTGCCTGGAAATGATAATAACCGTTGCGCCGGACATTGTGACCGATGAGTCGCGGCCAAATAGCGACTTGCTCTTAAATCGTATTTGTCAGCTAATCAGTCAGGTACTCTCACGTGTGACTGTCCCACCTGGCTGCTTTCAATTTGTGGTCGACATGTGTTCGGCGGATCTGAATGCTGTTACACACTTTCCGATCATTAGTGCTGCACTGGGCATATTGATGGCATTGCTGCGCGGTGAATTGGATAATGATGTGACACCACAGAAAGTGACTCGCATATCGCGCACCTTTCTGACCGATCCCAGCTTTCAGTTTGCGACGCTAGAGTTTGCGCTGGGCGAGATACGAACGCCGCTTTTGGAGCAAAAGGAGATACCTCGTGGCAATTTTGATCCTTCGTCGCGACCACACATCGATCCGCTAACCAATGATGTACGCCTGCCGCATCTTAATAACTCGAAGCGCATTCGCGCTGATCCACCGATCATTAAGTTCGCGCTCTCTGACTGTAAGTTGAAATTCCTATTCATGCATATCTTCTTCTTAAATCATCATCCCCCATTACATTTTGTTAGATCCTACGCATGTCTCCCACGAAGAAATCGAAGATGTTCGCCATCTGATTGAAAGTCTGCGCATCAAACAGAGTCTGCTCTCAGATATAACGCTGCCATCGGAGGATTCGTTGTGTCCCATTTGCTGTGCCAAGCCAATCACTGCCGTTTTTACGCCCTGCAAACATCAATCCTGCAGCGACTGCATTATGCAGCACATGATGAACTCGAAAGTGTGCTTCTATTGCAAGACCACCATACAGAACATCGAACTGTTGGATGGCACCGTCATTTACTCCAACGATGAACTGCTTGCTACCGACAGTGCTTAAACAAACAGAAAAAACCCACCGCAGTAAACAAAAAAATCTAGTCACCTTTAAGAAAATGACTACACTTGACGTGTGGTGATTTACACAGAAGTACATACATAGCTATATATTTTTAACTTTAGTTTCTTTTCATTTTGCATTTTTTATGCTTGCAATTGTTTGAGATGTGATATGCTAAAGTGCAATTTAGAACAGCTCTATTAACTAAAACAAAGTACACACTAAATTAAATAGTAGGCACATTAATATATATAGATATATATGTAATATGTGACCATTTTATGATCTTTGGTTTATACAATTATTTTGATAATTATTTAAGAGCAAACAAACCTCAAAATTCATATTTATAACTATTATATTGTAAGCAGAGAAACTATTTCTAAAATAGTATGCATTTAAGATTCATAACAAACTGTGGAACTCGTCTTTAAGTACAATATTTTTCTTCTCTCCTAAGTATTTTAAGATTGTACGATTGACATTTATTTAATTATACTGCTTTAAATGGTCTGGTTAGGGTTGATACATAGGAAACAAACTTCAGATGTAAGCCGGCTCTTAACTTTTAGACTTAACATATATACATATATATTGCTAAGATCTGCCTATCAATTATAATTAAGCAACGTTCAGCTTTGCTTTTGCCTTGTGTTCAATTCAATATATGCTCGATTTATGGAACGTACAATTTGTGGTTTTTATCTCCAACCCCAAATAATAATATGCATTTCTGGAAATACAAATATAGACTTTAAATCGCATTTTTAGAAAAATAATCAAGTGACATTGAGTTTTGATATTTCTAAAGCATTTACTACTTGAACTGGAACACTCATAGTATAATACAATTCATTTATTTATTTTAATATATGTATAGATCAATATATATTTGAGCACATTTATGTATACATATATGTGTCAGGTGGTATCAGGATGTGTGGAGCCTTAATTTAAAAGTTTCATTTGTTCTTTTTGTTTTTTTTTTGTATTGTCATTTTCAAGAGGTTAAGAAATTTGTATCTTGTGTTTAACATTGATCAAGGTACATTTACAAACCTGTATTTAGCTATTGTATTTAAATAGTTTCTACAGTGATTTTTAATAGACATGGACATCAAAGCCTTTTAACTAGCTACAATTACAGTTATATATATGTATTTATATTTATGACTTACTCAAACTAAAAGTATATGCGAGAGTCTGAAACATTTCCGACTTAAAAATAAAAATAGAAAAATTAATTAAACTAAATTTAATTAAAGTCAATTTAAAATAAATTTATAAATTAAATAAATTTATAAAGTGTAAAAAATTGTCATTAAAAATTAATATACATATATGTATATGTATATATATATATATATACATATATATATTATACTGTAGCTGGTATTAACAAAGGTAGTGTTGAAAATATATTAAAATATATAAAGAATGGTAGAAAAATGATGAACTAGAAAAAATATATAATATACTCGTATATATATATCAATCATTTTAATTACTATAGTATATATATAGTATATTGTATATATATATATGAATAAACATATATACCTATAGATATACTCTCTTATATGAGAATCAACAGAGAATCAATAACTATATATTAAGAGCTTATAACTGCTGACTAGACTCTATAAAAGCACATTGACATATAGACGATATGACTTGGAACCAAAGATATTCCGATTCGAGCGGCCTACAGTAAGTTGCAGGCATTGGAGTGCATACGATGCGAGTGTCTGCCATTGCCATGACCTCCGAATCCGCTGCAGCACTGATGTGTAATGGGACCCGATCTGCGGGAATGCTGGAAACTCTGGCTATTGCTCATCTTCGGCTCGTGTAGCGAATGATGGCAGCTGGGCGCATGGCTATGTCTACAAAGATTTGCATGAGTCTAAGTTGTTGCTGCACGTGTCACACATCATCTTACCCATGATTACAAATGCTCGAATCGGATATGGAGCTCGGCATCATGCGACCCATTGCCTGTGGTGGTGGGGGTGGCAGAAATAGTGGACAACCACCTGCAGCCAGATCATCACCACCACCGTCGTGGCCGAAAATGCCTAGCCGTACATTGGCTGCTTTGGCTACAGATTGTGATTCCACTTCCTGCGCTTCCTCAATCATCTTATCCAGCTTCTCCATGGCCTTTGTTTGTTTGGCAGCAAGAAAAGCTTTGCGTGCCGCCTTGGACATGGAATGGGGTCTGCACAAAAGCAATTTTTGATTAACTAGCTAAATCTAATTTTGAGATCAATCTCACCTGGCTGGCGCGGAGTTGGAACGATGTGGTGGAGGTGAATGCAGTGAAATGGACGACATCGAATCCTTAGTACCAGGTCGACTGTTGCTACTACTTGCTTGCACCGCGGCTGGTGCTGTGCCCACCACGATCGGCGGCGACTCGCTGCGGCGCATGGGACAAACTTTGGGAGTTGAAGCTGCTCCAGCAGCAGAAGTGGATGCCACACAGACTTCCTTGGATGTTGTAGCAATGGGCATATTGATCGCCTCCAGGGTGGTGCTGGTGGAAAATGTGATTTTTCTAATTAGAGTGGAGGCGGTGTCGTTTCTCATTAAATAGTCACACTTACTTCAACTTATTGGCCTTGTCGCGCTCTAAAGATGCGTTGGATGTGGAGGGCTTTACGCCTGCACTGCTGCAGGTAGCTGATTCACGTGCCGGCGCTGTGGAAGGAGGTGTCAATTGATCCATGGCGGCCAGCTCCTCGGGTGTAAACTTGTCCGGATTACTGGCACGTGGCTTGTGCGGAGCACTGCCAATGCGAAAGGGTGGCGTCGGACTGCTGAAGCCACATGGCGATTCACAGTTGTTGTTGCTGTTGTTGGTTAGTGGGCCGCGGGAGCTTTGCAAATCTTCAAGAAACTCCTCAGTGTCCAGTATAAGTGAGCCGAAGATGTCGCTGGGCGAGCGCATGAAAACGTGACCAGTGGAATTGGAACGGGATTCGCGACGCCTATTCTGCTCTGGGTAGCAAGCGCTATTCCGCACTGGGGAATTGGCTATGCTTCTTCTGGCCACATCCTTGAAAGTAACCGGCGAGTAGATGCGACTGCTCCGCTCATCAGCTGCAGGTGCTGCAGTGGCGCCAGCATGATGAGTCAGAGCTGAGGCAGCAACCAAAGCACCACTAGCTCCCAACACCACATTCGACATAGCCGCCGGCGGTGGCTCAGTTGGGGGCGGTGCAATGGGTGTCTGTGGCTTGGACGCCGGCAAAATGGCTTTAGGTATGGGTGTTAACGGCGGTGCCGCAGACATGGGATGCAACTGCAGTCCAGAGGTGAGCTGCAGCGGCAAGCGATTCTCGCGCTCCTCCAGCCAGTAGGTCTTCATGGTGCCCTTGCCCTTGACATCGATTTCGCCACGCTCGAGTATTTTGTAGCTGGGTCCAATCAGCACCTTTGTGGACTCCGATATGTGGACCTTCATGGCAATGCTGGTGGACTCCATTCTGGAAGCGGTATTAACGCTATCGCCAAACAAGCAATATCGCGGCATTTTAAGGCCCACAATGCCGGCGACAACGGCGCCCGAGTGAACGCCCACGCCTACTCCGAACAATAAGAGGGATGTGTGATATATGAATAAGAGGAATATGTGATATAAGATTAGTTGCTCTTACGAATTCTCAAATGCTGTCCTGTTGAGGGATCCTTCAGATCGGTTATGGCATCGACCATATCCAGCGCCATATCACAGACTCTCTCGGCATGATTAGCATCCTTATCGGGCGCTCCAGCCACTACCATATACGCATCACCAATTGTTTCCACCTTGTAGACCGAATTGCGCTCGGTTAGCGTATCGAAAATGGAGTACATGGCATTCAGCATCGATACGACTTCCATGGGCGTAATACGACTGCAAATCTCCGTGAACGTGACTATGTCCGAGAATAATATGGACACACTGTCGAACATCTGTAATTGAAGTTCATATTCGATTCTTTTAATCTGCAGAGGTAATTTAAAGGACGCTCAGGTATCTCACCTCACAGGTATCTATGGGATTCTCGCCGCGTCTCAAACGATCCGCTACCTGCTTGGGTATCATCTGATATAAGAGCTCGTCCGTGCGTCGCATTTCCTCGTCCAGCTTACGCATAGACTCCTCCAGTTTCTTAGACTTTTGTTGTTCCTGGTCCAAAGCCAATTTCAGTTCCACGGACTGTTGTGTGCCCGCCAACATGAGATCTCTGCTGAAGTCATGCATGGACAGATCGTTGATATAGAGACCAGTTGTGATCAAGGACGTCAGATCTGGCATCACTGGAGTGCCCAGAAACATGATCATACGCCAGTTTTCCATATAAACCATTTGACCTGTAATATGTTGTATAAATTATTTCAAGTTTGTAGAAAATTTGAAATACTCTTAAGATTTCATTCAGATATGTTTTACCTGGATTCAACAATTTCTTATCTAAGCTGAGTTACCTTTTAGTCGTAGGGATTTCTCTGGCTCGCTTCCATCGTCGTGCAGCAGCAGGTCCTCATTTTGTGCATCCAAACGCTCCGTAACCGGGTCCACGGTAACCAGCTCAAATATGTTGTTGGTGCGATTGAGTATCTAATGAGGGATAGTCAATGAAAATGTAGGCCAGGGCAAGTAGAGAAACTCGCAAAGCACGTACGGTTTGAAATTTGAATGCAATTAGCGGGCGGACCAGGTCGAACCAGGCTGTAATTTTCTTGCCCAATAGCTCGGGCAATATAACCATCAACGAGTTGCCAATGCTACGCACAACCATGTCGGCGCTGCATGCAGGGATTAGGGTTAGTTGTAGCTAAAGCCCTTTGGAGATTCATGTAATATATTCACACAGCAGCTTACCCAAACACGATGCAAAACGGAAATATCTCAAAGAGCACGTGCGCACTGATGGGCAAGTGCTTCTCCTCACGGGTCATAGCCAGGGAGGCGAGTGTGAAGGCGCGATTATCGAATGTCAGTTGAAAGGTCACGTGCACCGTATCAAACAGAATCTCCTCACGGACCAACTCAATGTGCATCTCCTTGTGGTAGAAGTAGCGAGCCACCTCACGTATCTGTCCCATCGTGTAGTAGACAAAGCCCCGCCGCTTGGATCGATAGTGGAGTGTCAGTCCCTGCTTGGTCTCGTTCTCGCATATGAAACTGGGTGCACGCATGCGTGGATATGAGAACTTTAGATACTCATGCAGATTATCCAGACCATTGAGAAAGTCACGCATGTGCCGACCCAGCACAGACAACACCCGATCGTATCCATACTGACCCACAAAGCCAACAAAGTACACGCCCAAACGGTCCATGAACTCGCGCTCCGAAACACCTAGTACCTAAGCAATATATAAAATGAATGTACATAATAATAATATATATGGATAATAACTAGTCAAATATGTAAATATAAATATATAATATATTTTTTATATATTATAATAAAATTTTAAATAGAAATATATACAATATTTATTTATAAATATAAACATATAGTGCATATTATTTATTTTTTATTATTTTCATTTTTATTTTTAATAAATGTTTTTTTGTTTTGTTTGAATTTTGTTGTTCAATTCTTTTCATTTTTATGCATTTTGTTTTTCATTTTTATTTTTTCACAATTTCTTTGCTTACCGTTTGCGCCTTCTTGGCCAACTTTTGCAGCAAATTCTCGGGATAAACCTGATGGACACTGAATGAAGGCGAATCGATGCCCGCCTGCCGTCTGATGTCCTCCCATTTCTCCTCGCCGTACACAGACTTGATGTACTCGGATAGATTCTCCAGCAGTAAGCCATACATCTTGGCGAATACTCGATTTTATTTAGGTCTTAAACTTAGTTAGTGTTTGGCATATTTTAACGGCTTGCAGTATTTATTACCTGTTGTTAAAGATATCAGTAATTGGGTAATCTTTAAAAAATGATGATAGAGAAATATATTTAATACTATTAAATTATATTTTTTGTTAGATTGAACATTATCTGGCCTATCCTCACATCAAGCATGATCAACTTAGATCATGATTGGTCGCGCTTAACTATTAAAAAGTATTCACAATTTTAACAGTATTAATTTATTAGTTAATCTATTAAAGATGAATATATATATTTTTAATATATTGTAACTGACTTCTTTGATCAACTTTGTTGTGTGCTATTTCTTAATTTAATTGAATATATGTCTTTTTTTTTAGAAATATAGATTCGACTTTTTCCTTGCAAAAATATAAGTGAAACTCTTTGTCAAACTCTAAGCTTCTCTTCATTGTTTGGTTCGTCATTTTATTTGAGATTAACTCACAAAGAACTCGAATTGATTTGCACTTTTCTCACATTAAGTAAACGACCCGTCGTGCTTTTCATGTAAATTGCATTCGAATTTGTGGTCAGCACCGGGTGGCTTCAGTTTTCATGGATAACTGTGCACACATTCTGGGCAAATCCCCTGCGGCAAGCGACCAATGTTGACATTTTTGCAATGCGCCAGACATTTGGCGCCTTATAATTTATGCCAGCCGCAGAGCCAAATCAGTTGAGTTTTTTTTTTCGTGTTGCCTCTGGGGAAATATGTCAATAGATTGGCTCGTCTTTTGATGCGAAGTTTTCATCACTTTGTGGTTTAAATCAACAATTGGCCGGCCAAGTGATAGAAAATTTGTGATTATTTGTCTAAAACTGTTGACTTTTAATTTGGTGCGGCACGTTTTCAAGATTCGCTTAGTCACGATTCATGAGAAAAAAGTTGAAAAAAATGAACATGACAAATACCTTACCCTGGGCACATCTCCATAAAGGATAATTTATGAATCGTGCAACTTGAGGGAGCTAATCGATACGAACTGTAATTTATATATATTAAAATTAATTTCATTTGCTCTTCAGGCTCCTCACTATACAGTGTAGCAACAAATTACACAGTAAATTGATTTGTCAGTAAAAAAAAGTGCATAAAATAATAAAAACTGGAGCAAATACAATTAAATGCAAGAGCAGCCAGGAGAAACAATTAGAGCGAGCATATTCAATTATAACGCATACGCCGCGTACTCCGACACAGTTCGTATTGCAGTGGTTGGAATGCCAGTGTCTGTCAGCCATTTAAGTTAATTTGGGCTTAAGTCGGGCAGAGTATGCTTTACTGTCAGAGCGGCCGACCGCCCTTTATTGGCTACGTAAGTGGCTGTTAATTGAGCCAAGTCAATTTATGTGTACACAGCCAACAATTAAGTGTAAATGCGCAGGACAATTGCTATTTATATAGTGTGGCATGCTCTGCTGGCACATTCGTTGGCAATCTGAGAGTGCCTCGCCTCGAATCAACGCTAATTCAATTGCATTCAAAGGCACCTGCCGCTGCAGCTAACTAGAGACCCAGTAATTGGCGAGATATTCAAACCTAACATCGCCTTGAAGACTCCTCAGCACAAACTTGCATAATAAACAGCTGTGACAGCCAGCCAGCCAGCCAGTCGGACACAAGGGTGACATTCGTTACTATTACTGCTGCAGTCGCAGCAGCATATGCTCGTGTCAATTGAATGTCATATAAGCTCCGCATTAGTCGCTGTAAATTGAGTTATGCAAGCGAGACGAGAGGCTGCACTTGCTTACAATCTGCTGTAAATTAGGAACTGACTGCGAAGTACATCCTGGCATAACAGATGAGGCAACAGTTTCACTTGAGCATATCACGCTGAAGGTGAATTCCGAAAACATTTTCAATGGAATGCCGTCGAGAATCAGGATACCACGAAAGTTGCGCAAAGAACATCCTCAGCGTCAATTACCGCTTCGCATATCCTTAGAGATTGCGTGGTTACATCAAAAGTGAATTGCCCTTGCAGGGCTTTAAAAAGACGACAAGTCACAGGGCCAATGCTACAAGCAAATAAAATAGGGAAAAATGAAAATACGAAATCAAATCTGACATTACTCTCACTATGCATGGCTTTATTCACGCTTTACTGCCATTTGTTTAGTCATAAACATATTTCATTCTATGCTTTATGATTATCCTGCTCATTCATAAATTTATCTTTCGGCGCAGCGCATAAAACCGACAAGCCAAAAAAAAAAAAAACGCAAAACGAAAATAATAAAGTTATGGTAAATCAAGAATTTGCATTTCCCTCGCGCGCTTTCCTTCATTGCATTTAATGGAAATTGTGTTTCACAAAAAGTAAAATTTATTATCATATAAATGCAATCATATTGATTTGCTTTGAACTTTGTGCAGTTACTCGTACACGATGTGGTGGGAGTATATTGGTTTTGAGCAAATGATACTGTTTGTCCGTGAATTGAGGTTTGAAACTTGAAATATATATCCATCTATACTATTGTCAAGAATCACCAAAAGCAATAATGAAATTATCTCCAGATATATATAAGAGTTAAAGTTAGTACCGTGAACAAGTATTATGCAGTCAGTTATGTGTGGGATTGCAAAGTTCTTACTTGCTTGTATTTTATTTTATTTTGGTCAATTGATCTCAGAAGTTGAATATAATTTAATTGCTCATAAGATTTCAGCTAAACAAAAACATAATCCCTTGACGTCAGCTGTATGAAAGAGAAGGAAAAGATATTTATAGTATTTTCCTGTTCTGTTTTCTAAAATGTATTTGGGAAAACATTATTAAAAAGCTGGCCTTAAGGCATATAAATCTTTTCGATATGTAGAAAACGAAGCTATTTTTAAAACACAATGATGTGCGAACCGAGGAGAATTTAAAAAACAACAAAAATACATATTTAGACATGAGACTAGCAGAAATTAGACAAAATTGTCAACACAACATTGAAATAAATATAAATTAAATAACAAACAATGATCATAACAACAACTTTCAATTTCAAATTGGACGGGG
The DNA here is from genome assembly GCA_037075265.1 of Drosophila nigricruria. Classification (NCBI taxonomy): domain Eukaryota; kingdom Metazoa; phylum Arthropoda; class Insecta; order Diptera; family Drosophilidae; genus Drosophila; species Drosophila nigricruria. The sequence goes on along the minus strand of JBAMCI010000160.1, from coordinate 3,706,224 downwards.
CTCGTTCGCTTCTCCTCTAAACCATTTGGCATTGATCATTTCGAAGGCCCTCGAAACACTTGTGCCAAACGGCTCAAAACATTGTCCAAAATGCTGTCATACGTTTCAGTTCTTCGGTTTAAATATTATTTATTTATTTTTTTATTACATTTTTGTTGTCTCGCTTTTATTGGGCAATTACGTCGCGGCATTTATTTATGAATGGAATACTCGACGGACAGGCAAATATCTCTACAGATCTGCCCATTTGTATATATTTTAGGTATATGATTGTGTTTTACATTTTGCGCGTTTAAAATGCCAAAATAATAAACAGGATGTGACTCTCTGCTCTGGCCTGTGACGTCAGCACCCTATCAATAGAGTGTTGAGGTCAACTGCTAATCGCGGAAGTGGTTGCCCGTGAAAGGAAGCACAGGTGTAACACTTAATGAGATACCTGCAAAAGCTTTGAATTCCATGTGAAATTCAGAACAAAAAACAGGTTGTTGTTCTTAGGGAAATATCAGAAAATTATAACAAGAAAGAACATTGATGTCAGGCGCAACCGACTGCACAATACTCGCTCACTATTCAAAAAAGTTTTCCGATTTGCATATAATTTAAAGGTATAGATCTGGAAAAGGTCTATAAAGATTCACCTGAAAAACTTGATGACGTTGGCACTAAAACTGTGAAGGGCTTACTTTACTTTACTAAAAGTCGTATATAGATCACTTTTAGTGAATCAATGGAAATTTCAAATTTGAAAACTAGCTATGTAGAAGGTTCAGCTTGTATAAATTTGAGACTCTCAAAATAAGCGTAGGTGAAATGGGCGTTGGTGTTTGCATGGTATATATTGTAAACTTCAAATCTCTAGAGCCAATAGCCAGTAAAATACTTTTATTTTGCATTTATATTTGGATATATAGCCTTGTGAGCGACTTGCTAAAGATGTCACTAGTAATACAGATACCAGTAGCTAAGCACTTAGCTGCACCTACAGTTTTTATCAAATTTGCCATGCACCCAATGCAAAATACTTTTAGTCTAGGGGTATTTACACAAGTATATTCTCTAAATTCCTGAGTCTAGCTTCAAGTGCATCCTTAAATAGATGTATTGGAAAAATCTTAATACTTTATAAGACGATTATTACACAGTTCAAGACTCGAGCTTCAATAGTGGACAATTTCTTAACGTTAAACATAATTGAAATACTCCTTTCACTACTGAAACGAGTATAACTATTACAAATAATTATACATAATTATAAATAATGGATTAATAAAAAATAATAAAAATAATAATTATTGATTTATAAATATTAAATTTAAATAAAAAAAAATATTCCACATTTTGGGAGTACTAAAGGGTTTTTTTTAAATCAAATTTTTTATCAACTAAATATGAAGAATAAATTTTACTTAAGAAGAAATAATTCAATAATTTTGAAAATCAACATACATATATTTATTTTTATATCGTATTTATATATGTATATGTATATGTATGTGTATGTATATATATTTATTTGCCTTTCTATGTTACATCATTTTATGCACCTGTCTATCAATTAAATATAAAACATGTAAAATTAGAGAAAGCCTCAATAATTAACAAATAAGACTATATAAAACTTGTAGAAATATAATGTATTTTAGCTGAAGGTCTGCTTATGGTTTTGTTAAAAACAAATAGAATTTTAATTTGAAACTATATCATATTATTTAATAATAATAACCATTATAATAATAATGGAAGAAATAGTCAAGTCCTGTGCTAGTTGTCTTTTCCTTTTAGACACGCGCCTATTACTAATCCCCCACTTAATTAAGCTAAACAAAATGCATCTGTCAGCAACAGTGTTTCAAAGCCCATAAAATGCTTAGATTTGACTGACAAAAATAAAAATACTAAACACATGTCGTAGTAATGACTTTTGCAATAAATGAAAAACTGAAACAGACATAAAAAAAAATATTCTTAAAAGATAGAGATGTGAACCACTGAAGCGTAGTTGTTGGCAGCTTTTCGCGGCTTGTTATCATCAATCATGTCAAATTATGACTACATATTGCACAGACTAGCAAAGTGCATACAAAGTTGGACATTGCAAAGCTGACCTTAATGTCCTTGACCATCGCCATGTAACGCACTAGATGGATGTGCAAATTTGTCATGGCCATTGACAGTGAGTGATGACGTGCTATAAGGTGCAAATTGTTTTGCAGATTTTGACAGGCTTCACTTTAGATAGAAAGAGTTTAATATAACTAAGTCAACTCGTTGCAGTCTGAATGTGATTCAATGGCGAGCTAAAGCTTAAAGAGTTTCGATTCAAGGTATCCGCTGGATGAACCTGTTATTTATTTTTATGTTTCGAGTTTTCGAAAAACTCACATCGTACGCAAAACGATGGAAAAAACATTTTAATGAATTTATAAACAAACGAAATGTCTGAAAGGCAAATACATTATAGAAGCCAAACACAACACCTACTTGGCAATGGGCAAAATATCTTCTGTATACATAGCTGGCTTATGTACAGAGCTAAAAACATATATGTATTCATGCATGATTGTAATTATGAGGCAAACAATTAATTTTCAAGTTCATCTGCGTGGGTAATGCCGAGAGATATAGCGAGGCCCAGCAGGGCATTGCTTATACACATATAGAGTATATATGCAGATACTGAGAGGGAGAGAGAGCGAGAGAGAGCGAGAGCGCAATAGAGAGTGTGATAGATAGATACATATATATGATCCGAAAGTCGGAAACATACATATATACATACATGCACATATTTATTTTTATCATTCTCGAGTAAATGTATTTGAAAATTTTTGCGCTTTGAAGGTGGCTGCTATATGTTAAGGTTAAATATACATAGCATATAGGCTATACGGTATCGAGAGCTTTTCAGTTTCTTTAAGTTTTATATATTTCATTTTCCATATATACGAAAAATATTCTTGGTTTACTTAACATAATGGCATGACTCAAACATTGAATCGGCTTTGTCCCCCTATTTTGTTTTGTAGACAAGTTCACGTAATGTGGAAAATTGCTCATACGTCGCGTTGACATTGTGAATTTTCAGTCTCGTTTCGTTCCATTTCGCTCGACACTCGAACAGCAGTGCGCAATAATTGAGGGTATTCAAATAGAGAATTAATTCTTTGTTTCATTATATACAAATTACTGCAGATATTTAATTAGTATAAATCTACATTTTATAAATATGGCTGTCTGTTAGGCTGACAGTGTGGCATTTGCTCAATAGTTTATGGGAAATTATTTGGCAACAGCTAAATTACAGCTGTGATGCACTTCAAGAACGAGAGTGTGCGAGTGAGAGAGAGCGAATTATATATTTAGTGGAAAAGCGAGAGCGAGAGCGAAAGAAATTATCTTAATAATTGACCTCATTTCCTAATAATTGCCTCATATATATGTAAATTATTTATGGTTTATATTTGTGGGCGCAGCGTGAAATTCTTGGATGGCAAATAATTAGGATTTTATGCTTATAAATTTTATAAATAATTTATTCTGCTGTCTTAAAGTTAAGCTGGGTTAAGTCCGAAAGGTTAGAAAAGAAAAGAGCTAAAGCTAAATCCATCTTGGCTAATGGCACTGGGCAGAGCCAATTGGGAATTATAAGCGGTAGCTCGTGCTAAACACCTATGGGAATAGCGGCTTGTGTAACTGATGTGCTCTTATTGCAGCCCTTGAACATATATATTAAAGCTTTGTTTTGAAGCAAAATGCTTGAGTCAGCATTCTACTAATGGTATTAGAACTTTAATGAGAATGAATTTGCAAATAACTTTAATAAAACCGAGCTTGAATCCCCAGACTGTGAATGGCATGGTATATGAAGTTATTTACCCAAAGCCTTTCATTGGCAGTGATATTTAAAAGTAATCTAATTCTAATTCTTATTCTAATAATAAAAATTCGTATACTAGTCAACGACCTGATGAATCTGAAAATGTTGTAAGATTGAGTTTTTCAACAGAGAAATTGGTCTTTTCAGTCCCATGACTATTCCTAATCATTTCGTTCCGCTCTTAGGTTAATTCTTTTATAGAAATTATATAGATGGCCATTTAAGGACATAAAGTGAAAGCCATTTGCACTTGGCATTTGGATGAACATCAAAGTAATTAAACTACGTTTAGTTTCAATTTGTCTCTGTTTTTTGTTTGCTTTCGTTTTGGCTTTGTCAAAATGAAACCAAATTGTTTCGCTTGGCCAATTCGAATGTGTGCCAGAAAGTAAAAGTTGAAACGATTTTTAATACGAAACTTTTAGTAGGTGCAATTTACGTTTCAATTTGCCAAATGAGTTCTTTGCCAGGTATTTCCCAAGAGTTTTTCCTTTTTTTTTCTCAGTTGTTCTTGCCCACAAAGTCAAGATCAAGTCCACAAGTTGCGTTAGACCCATTTGTATATTTATTTGCCTAAGGGAAAATTACATTTTCGGTCTTACATAACGTAAACAAACAGGGACAAAGTCCGTTCTAATTGCAACAGAATTGAAACCTGAAAATTTACGTAAATCGATTTTTCTTTACTTTATTTCAAGTATTAAGATCAACATTAGAAACGTTTATAAACTCTTTAACCAAATTAAACAATTGGATCAATTGTTAGCTGAAAGGTCAAACTGTCTATGCGGAGCCCAGATAATAGCACTATAAATAAAAGTATTTTTTTAGCTAGGCAAAGGTCTAGAGATTGGCTAAGATAATTTTTTTTTGTCTTTAGATCGGATGTCACCTACGCCCACATTCAACTGGCTGTAGATGTTTTTCCTGTTTATGTTTTCAGCGTATCTGCTTTGTTTATTCTGAATTGCGGACTTTTAGTTTACACACGGGGCAATTTATTTATTTATTTATTGACCACATGGAGCCTTCGGCTCGGCATTCAAATTCCGATTTCAATTAGCGTGTACAGGTATTTTGCTTTATCAACAGAATGCACTCATGTAAAATTATCGAAATAGCTGCTGTGTAAGCAGATTAATAATAAAATTTTATAGCAATGTGAATATCATATACAAGGGTAGTCTGAAAAGTTGGGGACCTTAAAATGAAGTCAAATGAAGCTTGAATTATAGAAAAATAGGAATATAAATAGTTTTTAAAGTTTTTATTAGTGCGCAGTTAAATGAGGACAGAAAGTCAGAAATATTAAGATTTGTTGATTTAATTATATTAACAATATTTTATGTTAAGACAGAATTTCTTTAGACAACTCTCGTATATTCATTAAATATATGAACCGCTCTCTCATAATTCACATCTGCTTTGTTTTACGTAGTTACTGGAAGAGTTTATTTCTTTATTTTGCGGATAGGAATAGGCATTTCCTAAAGAATGTTTATTGTATGGTAGTTTTCTAGACAATCTTTTCCTCTTACAGACCTCTTATTTTCCAAAGAAAATACCCATTAATATGTAATATATACAAATATTTAATTAAAAATATATTAAGCAAATATTTATTTACTAAATCGGAATTCAAATTGAAAATGAGTCAAAACCAAGTTCAATGCTCAGTTCAATATCACGATTGACGCAGTTTTCTACAGATAATGTTTGTTCTGAATGATTTAAGAGCGTAAATATGAATGGGACCAAGTATGTAGAAAATTGTACGAAAATAAAAAGATATATAGACTCGTACTAAGAACAGTATGGCAGATATTACGATATGAAATGTGCTTGTTGGTATGTGTGTGGGTTAATATGGGACTTTCTTTTTGCGACCATCGCCGTCATCGCCTTCCTTTGAATCCACAACAATGAGTGGGCGCTGACGCCCTCGACTGCCCACCGATATTGGCTGAAAGCTATAGCCGAACTTGCTGAGCTTTTGGCCACACTCACACGCACACACACGCACACACACTCACACGCACACACTCACACACACACACGCATACTTGTCGAGGTATGGATATAGATATAGAGATCGGCTACCTACGCCGTAAAGGAATATCGTGCTTTTTTCTGAAACAAATGGCAAATGGTGAAACGAGTAAAATTGGTGAGGCGAATTTCGAATGGTTTGCAGTTTGAAAAAATTCTTCGTTGAGGATAGATCGCTATTTTTTAGGAGTAAAGCAAATTGTAAGCCATAGCAAAAATAATCAACTTGAATAGAATATGAACAAACAAATGAATACTTATAAATAAATATCAATTCAAATCAAAAATGGAACAATTGTATAACTGAACTGAATTATTGTGTCAAACAATCAACAAAGTGTATCAAAAATATATATATTTTCGAATTGAAAACGTGATCTGCCCGCTCTCATTAAACTGGGTCCATTTCAAAATGGAATTATGACAAAATATGATTGCAAATGGCTGATTATATAAGAACCAAAGACATTTGACACCAAGTGAACATGAATGAAGTTGATTGGAAACTAGCAAAGCAATTGTGAAGTGTCGAATCTGATGCGAATCTAAATTATTGAATATGATTTTCGAATTGAAATAAAACTAGAATTTATAATCATATATGAACAAATACATATATACTCTTTTGAACCAGTCTTAACTATTTTTTGAATAAAAATAATCAAATTCGATTTAATTGAATTGAGAATTTTGGCGTCGTCTGCTTTGTCAGGAAAAATTCAACTCAAGGACATTTAAAAATAACGCAAATTTAGCTGCAGCTCGCGCCGATCTTCATCACATAGGCACACTCACACACACGAATATATAGCCAGATAGTCAGCATGTATATAGAATTTTGCTAGTCAAATATGTATGTATTTATAGAGAGTGTGAAAAATAAATGTATATAGATTTTATGATATGTATATACATACATGCGTATATATATATATATTGCTGACGATATTATTTGAGAAATACATTTATTTTTAGTGATTGATCTTGTTGTGGATATATATTGTAAAAATACATATAAATATACTATATACAAGTAGACAACTATTTTATAAAATTTTTTTGAATACTTTGCTCTGCCGTTAAGTGGCACACAGTCTGTTTATTTTCGAACTGAGCAAAAGCGCCGAGTCAGCCAAGATTTGTTCATCAGCCATCTCTAGAGGAAAACAACTCTCTCGTGCGTGTTGACATTTGAACGATCGACTACAGAGCCAAAACGTGCGATAAAAAATTCAGATTCGTAAATTTAGGCGTTGACAGAAAAAAGAAACAACAAAAAACAGTTCAAATTTGGTGCAAAGTGCAAGCAACAAAAAATAAACAATAGATAAAAGAAATTGATAATATAGTTGGTAAACTTTTTGATTGATATTGCAGCGAACGAGTTCAACGAATATTTCTTGTGCTTGACAGACACAAAACAAATCGATCAAAATGTTCAAAAACCATTTGGAAATGATTGGGCGCAATGAGAGCCCCAGCAAGAAGGCCAAATTCTGGCAATCCTACATCAGATCCCTGAAGGGTAAGCACAATTATAATTTTACAGAAATAGATCTTAAGAAAAGAAGAAGCCTTTAAGATATGAGTATCTCTTCTCTTGTAGCCATTGTATTGTATTGAGAGAAGCATCCTATAAAAAGTATTATAGAATTGGTAGCTACATAAATAGCACAGCAGCATATAGAATTTTGGTCTATTTTTTGGCAGGTGTCATTTAAAAAGCTACACTCACAGTCACACAAATGTGAAGAGCTTTTTTCGAAATTATATATAAAATATATGTATATCTGTATCTCTTATATATGCATATTGAAAATATTTTAACTATGTGCTCATGAGCCAAACAAAGCGAAAAAATGCGGCTGTTGCGCCAAGGCAAAATAACTAGGCGTTCATATAGAGAATACAAAAGAAAAATTCAAAATACGAAACACATAAATGAAATCAATTTTTTGGCAATGAGCCAAAAAGCTGAAATAGCGCAGAAACCTAATGAAGTAATGCAAATAATAATATAGTGCATATCAATTTGTGTTAATATTTGATTCGTTTCCAACCACTCCATAGGTTCCGAGGATATCCGCGCCCATGAAGCGCCAAGAGCTTCTCGCCCATACAGCTCGTACCTGGATTCGCCCACATACAGGAGCATCTACGATGAACCCGCAACGGCCAACGAGCGCGTTCAGTCATCTGGCTACAGATACTTGCCAGTGAGCCGTGACACCTATGGCTACTCGCCACGTGCCATCTACGATCATCATTACAGCCGAACAAGTAAGTTGGCCAGTTGGATCAGCTATTACTCTAAGTACTACTACTTTTCCTACAGCAACAGCAACAGTAACCCGCACAACTCTTATGCCTATGAGCTTTGATTGATTACTTTACTTTCATTTTATGGCTCAATCATGCCATCAATCAGTGCATCAGTGCATAGCATATTTCAATCATGTATTTTGAGGACTTTGAATTGCTAACTGATTGATTTAATGCCATCGATCAATCACGACATCAATCAATCAACCAATCATCGCATATAAACACATATAAAGTCAATGATTTTTAGTAGTGTGAAGAAGACTTTCAATAGAATAATGTTTGATTTTAGCACTCGGTCATGCTATCAATCAGTCAATCAGCGCTATCATTATTTCTCAATCCATTAATTTGCGCATTACCTGTTATGCATTACGAAATGTACGAGACTTCGCTTTGCCAAAGTTTTTGATTTGATGACTCAGTCGAACAGTCAACGCATTTCAATCATTGCATATGTCAATCATCCACTTGCATCTGCCCTGTGGCACACCTTGAATTGCCAATGGTCTGCTAAAATTACGCTACATTTTTCTCTATGATTTCATAATTATATAAATAATAAAAGAGATGAAAATGAAAGAACTGCCTCACAGCCAAAATAGAATTACGTCAATGATTTTTAGTATTTAAATTTTTTTTATTTATTTTTTTTTTTTTGGCAAAGGCCCACAAAAGTTGTAGGCAAAATATACACATGTTCATAAGCTTTCTGCTGGTAAACACACACACATATATACTGATGGATATTTATATATACATACTATATAGCGGTATACATAAGGCTTGGGAGAACATTTTCTATTTGCTCATGCGTGCTTCGGATCAAATAACTGAGGCACATAATTTTAGATACACATTTCTGTTTCTTTAACAATTTCGCGATTGTTGATAATTTGTCCATTCCCCTGCTCTATTTATTTAATACCCTACACACGTCCCGTCCCGTCTGGTGCCCCTACAGTCAAATGTACTTTTTGTTTTTCGAAACTAACCAATTTTTTCTTTCTTTCTTTTTTTTCTCACAAAATGTTTCAGAAAAAACATAAATGTTTATCGACAAAAAAAATTTTAAGAAAATATATTTATAAAAAAATATATATAACATACATATACATATATATGTTTCAACGCAGCGCACTACGAATCTTTTCTCTCTAGACAAAATCAACATTTTAGTTATATATATATTTAGTAAATACTAAAAGAAGAATCTGTAGCCTTAGCTGTGTGTAGTATAATACTCAGAATGATTTATAGCCCTGTTTCTTATGTATTAGTTCCTCTGTTGGCTGAAATTCAATAAAATTATTAAATTTTTTTTTTAAACAATTTCTTTTGCTGTGGAAAACGATTTTTTAACTATGCATTTAAAACTCATGAGACTCACAAGGTATTTTGTATCGTCTTCCGAATTTAAGCTTCATTTGATTTCATATTCATGACTTTTTCCATTCCCAAGGCTTATTTGGTTCAAATGCAACTTTTTTAATATTCTACTTTCAATTTTTTTCTTTTCTGCTGACTATTATTTGTTAAACCCCGCTTTTATTGGATAAATATCGTACGTATATCCAACTGCTTTTACTGACAAATGGGAATTAAATGCCAACGCAAACGCATACGCAAACGCTTCGAGCCCCAATTTAACAGATTTTATTAAATTTTTATTTTGCCTTCAAATGTAAGCATATTGAAATTTCTGTTGAGTTACGTTCATTTTGCTTGCTTTTGCTTTTCAATAGTTGTATTTCATTTTACGTACACTTGAATATTGATTTAAATACTTTCTTTTCACAGTTCCAGCTAATTACGATGCAGAGAAGGCATGGAATGATCATTTGAAGCGCATGCAAGAAATTGAGCGCAGGTGTGTAAACATACAGTATACCATCTGTCATATCATATAAAGCTGCAAATCTACAATGGTTTGAGTCCCAATTGAAACTTAAACGAAAATACTTGCAATTATCTAGCCGCAAATAGGTTGCTATTCACATTACTAAAACAGATTAATATATCTTCAGATATATGAATATAGATCTGTGGTTAGTGTGGTTAGCTTATACAAGTTTTCAATGGGATTGCAGCAAATAGCATAATATTATTCATAGTTATACAATAAACTGATGTGAAATGTCTCGTTTTCAGATACCCATCTCGCTATGGTCTCTACTTGAGAGACAAGCCACTCACACCAAACTCATTGGTGCCTTTGGAATACGAGCCAGAGGATAAGCTGTTGGCTGAACTCAACAAGGGTAAGGATATCAAAGACATTTACTAAATACGTCAAAAAAAAGAAACAAACACACAAGAACATCAACAAAAAGAGTAAACAATACAACAACAACAACAGCAACATTTACATAAAAATCTACGAAATTTAAAATTTAATGAAGCGAATCCAAATAATTTTAAAAAATAATTTGTAAAAACGTCAGAAAATTACAAAATGTAAGCACGAAAAAAAAATAGCAAAAAACAACATCTATTCGAAACAAAACAAAAGCAACAACAGAATTTTTTCAAATTCACTCAAAAAAAAAAAAAGATTTACAGACAACAAAAACAACAACAACAACATTAAAACACCAACTCGAAACTTGACGAGCAAATTTCTTAGTCTAAGAAATTCGCTTTGTTCAAGTTTCCATTTGACGATTTCTAAATTCGAGTATTTACCTGATCGAACTATACGTCTTTAACACTGTATCGTATATACTATATCTTGCAGCAATTAAAGTTTGAAGCGCTGAGCGTTTACATTCGAGAAAAGCTAACTGGTTAAAAGCTTTTGTTTTGGCATAGCTCTAGTAAATTGTAAAATTATGCAGAAATTGTTAAACCACAATTAATGATATAAAAATACGTCTGTAAAAAGAATCCAGCCCCAATATAGTAAATGAAAAAGAAAAACAAAATAATTTCGTTAAATGTTTCATTGTATGATATGATGCTTTACTTAATTTTTATTTTTAACTTATTTATACATGAGAAAAAAACAACGAAAGTAATAAAACCAAACAAAACATATATAAAATAAAAACAAATGCTAATTTTAATTTAGACATACTCAGCAGATATCATCGATTAAAATTTATATACATATATCTCTCTCTATATATATTAAACATTTTAACTTCTCGTTGCATTCAGATCATGCGCCAGCTCATTCAGCTCCATTCTATCCCATCATTAAAACCCAAAATCCACCATTCAATTACTTTAAGCCTTAACCATTTTTTTTCTAACAGCTGTACCATAGATAATTCTGATCGCAATTTATATATAAATATATATATATACACATATATATATTTGTATATATGTATATGCATATATAGCTGAGAGTCTATATGAAAAATCAAGTTCTCACGCTGTTGAACTGAACTGAACTGAACTCATTACACCGAGCGAAACATTTAGATTACTACAAAAGGAATTAATAAAAACTCTTAAATACAAACCAACTGTGTTTTGCATATAATTTTTGATCGACAAACGAGTTTTTGTGTCGTATTTGTGTTTGTTAAATTTTTGATTAATTTAAAACAAAAAAACTTTTTATTTCATTTCTTTTATTAATTTTATTAATACTTTCTGTTGTCCCTCGTCCACTTGTGCGTTCGTCTATATCATCTCTTCGTCGCCCTCCCAGCTTCCAACTACTAAAAAAGAACATAGATACATACACTGTGCGGTGCCTGTAAATAAACTGCCAATACTTAAAAAACTAAACTAAAAATCAAATGAAATATTTAACGAATCTTATGTTCAATGTATTCAATTTATTTGAAATTTTCCTTTGGCAGTATTCAATATTGAAAAGCAAATTGCAAAAACGAATATCAAACTTCCATAGAATTGTTGTATCAAAATTTTCAAATTGTTTCGTGCCCACAGTTTTGTAATTTTGTACTATGTATTTTGTTTAGTGTGTTGTTTAGAGCTTCGATATATGTAAACATCGGTGGGTTGGTTTATATTTTTATTTTTGTTTGGAAACTACTTCGGTAAGTACTAGTCTTCTTTTAAAAATGTACTACTGTACTACAAACTGCAATTGCAAAGAAAGCGTTTCATTTGATTAATGTGAAGGACTTAGAGAGTCGACAGAACACAGCCACTCAGCTTGATATGTTCTTATTTACTTTGAAGAAAAAGTGCCATATGCACATTTCATTGACGTAGTCAAAAGACCTGACAGTTTTCCTAGCTAGAAATGTGAAAAAAATAAGCAAACATGTCAAGAAAATTGTCAAAGAGAATCCCTTATCAACAAGAGAAAATACATTTCTATAAGTTTGTGTGTTTTTGCAGCTTATAGTATAGACTTAAATTTATTTTTTTGACATTAGCTAAGGAATTGGGAAAAAATTTGCCCAGTTTAGTAATAAATATATATTTAAGCTTGAACTTTAAATTTATTTTTGCCCCGAATGATTGAAAATGGATAGTGGTTAAAATGTATGTCATAGGCAGAAGGAGCCTAAAATTACCCCCGTAAAATTTTATATATATTATATATCAGAAATAACAGCAACATTTTGTACATTGGTCTTTATACAGCACGCTTAGACTGTATTTCTTTGTTTATAGACCTTATAGATCTCTAATTTTACACGTTAGTCATACTATATCACTCTTTAGCTTATTTGAAATCATTAAATGGATATGAAAGCTTAGCTATTTGAACGTAACTCCTTCGTTTCACGAGTTTTAGTTACTAGTTACTAGTCCTAGTTGAGGGCATCTAATAGTCGAGCACGCCCTAGGCTGTTGATATTGATAAGGCATATATGTAGACATCTCCATGTCTATTCTCCGTTACTTAGTAAACTTTTTTTAGCCATGACAAGGAACGTAATATTAGCCGAGGCAATCAGAGCTCTAGCTTGCACTATAGCTTATTTGTGTTTTATTTGTATTTTTTACAGCACGTCGCTCGGCCTCGCCGTTCCGTCCTAGCCGCACGAGCCGTGCTGGAAGCGAGCCTTATGTGCCACCACCAGTCTACTGGAACCGTGACAGCAGCGTGCCACGTGGCGGACCATCGGTGTTCGATCGTGCCACCAGCTTGGCTCCGTTCACGCGGCCAAGCTTCCGCGCCAGCTCGCTGGAACCTTTGGATGAACTCTTTGAAAGTAAGTTGCCAGCAATTGCTGTGGCCGCGGCCGCGGCCGATGCCGAGGTAGCAGCTGCCATTAGGCCTTCAATTTTTGAGCGCGCCGGCTCGCCAAGTCCCACTCCTGTCAAAGCCGGTCGCTGGGGACCACGCCCCACCGAAGTCGCCTACGATGCTGAGGGTAAAAATCGAAATTCTTCTTATCCGTTTTCCTTATATACAAGAAGAGACAAAATTTTCTCGTTGTTGTTGTTTTTAATGGCAATGATGATAATGACGCTACTGATGCTGATGTTGATGAACGTGTTGAAAAATTATTGCCATATTTTTCGCGATGCGTTCGTATCTGTTTCAGTCACAGTGCCTGTCGCCAGAATTTGTCAAAATTTGAAATATTTTTTTTGGCTGTTATCCAACAAGATTTTTATTACGTACTGCCAACAGCCCGAGCAAAAAAATATATATGTTGGCCCAGCAGTAAGCGCCGAGCTTAAAGTCTTTAAACCTAAACGCTACTTCCCACCCCATATTGCTTTTAGAATTGCTTTCCGTAGCGCCTGTTGCCTATCCTGTTGAATTTAAGTACTCTCTGTCCTATCTACTACATATACTCTTCATGTACTCCTACTTCCGTTTTTTGGTAATTTTTCCAACCTCACATACGCATGGAAAATATCAAGAAAAAAAATTGTTTATGTTGTCTTTTCTTGTTTTTTTTTTTTGTTTAATTCTTGTATTTTAGTTTAAAAGCCAAGCAAAAATATTTTTCTTTCTGCTCTTCTTGTATACATTGCAATACAACAACAAAAACATCAACAAAAACAACAAACAACAATCAAATCTACAAATCTTATTGCATACCCTTTACCAACAACAACATGATGATTTTGCTACTGACAATGAAACAACACGAACCCAAAATGCTATGTCGAACCACAAATAGGACTTCCAATCTTCCATCCACGCAACCGCTTCAGGGATATGCTGAGCCCCAGCCCCAAGCTGCCGATCTCATCGATTGTGCGCGATCCCTTCTGGTGGGATGTGGATGATCTGGTGCCCTTCCGTGCCACCTCGGTGCCCCGCGCCTCGAGCCCCGTGGCCCGTGATTCGTATTTGTCGCCGGTGAAGAACCGTTATCTATGGTCGAGACACCCAGCCAGGCCCCTGACACGTAAGTACATAGTTGAAAACCGATGTTATGTATTCCCGATCTATATATATATATTGTATATATAATGCAAAGTACCCTGTATATATTTTTTCTTTTGCTCTTCACTGGCAATATGAATACCACTATTTTGAAATTCATGAAAGTCATTTCAAATGCTCCTCAAAGAAAACTTATTCAAAGCATGAGCGAGTTGCATATGATAGATATGGATCTTAGACATACTTAGTCGAAATATAGTTCATTGAAATTCCCATTGTAATTTTATTCAAAATGAATATTATAACATTATTATTTTTATTTTATTTACATTTATTTTTTGCCAAACACAGCTGAGGCAGAGGATATTTTCTAAAACATAAAAAAAAAATAAACATAAACATCAAAATAAAGCCAAATCACAACTCAAAATCGTTAGCTCTAATAACAACCGATGCTATATCACATAGCACTTCTGTAATTTTTTTGTACTTTAATTTACATAAATTACATGTAACGAAATGCAATACAAACAAATTGGTAAGAATATTATATACAAAAAAACAAAAACAACCCCGCAGCATGTCGAAATTCTGTTCGTGCAAACTACATTATCTGACGTGTAGTGAATCCTGTAGATCCCCTCGATAAACATCCTTGATATCCGTAGTACATTCACATACTTAACTAAATAGATAGTAGTAGTGGTAACAATTTGACAAATTGAACAACTTTACAAACTGTGATTAACAAATTAGAAATTTAAATAAAAAATCTGTAGAAAATTTGCACGCAAACTTTTTCCAAAAAATATTGTTTCTGATATTTGTTTTTTAGATTTTTTTAGGAATACATTTCATTAATGCATCTGTTTTCATAATTTTCGACAGCTCACCGCTCAATTTTGTAAACGAACGAAAACGAACTATGAAACAAAAACATTTACAACAACAACAACAACAACAACGAATGCATCAATGGGGTCCCCAAAAACCAACAACGACTAGCTTTTTGGTTTCCAACTCAAGAACCGGAAATCAGTGAAAGTAGCAAAATATAAATATATCTATGTAAAGACTATATAGAGTCTTTGAATCCTCAACAACGATTGAATTTTTTCAAAACTGCCAGCCCCAGAAGAACCGGGTGCTGCCTCCACTTTAATATCTGCCATCAAGTGCTTACTCCCGTAGTAAAAATAATAATAAACATAATAAATAAATAAAAAGAAGAAGAAACCAAAAGGGAAACCTTTTTAACAACAACAACAATTCTCGATATAACATTTTTATTTGCAATTTTGTTTTTTTTTTTAGCTCATGTCTTAGTGATAAGTGCAAGTATATGAAAAAACCAAAAAATCGATTTACATTTATTATAATAAAAGATAAACCAAATCTCTTATGAGTCGCCCTTGAACAACCCGAGCGCCATAAATTGTTCCTTTTTTGTATATCTTAGATGCTATAAATATATATTATAATTATTTGTATCAATAACATAAAAATACTCGAATTTCAAGTATAAATCGTTTCAATTTCGAAGTTCAAAATGAAATTAATGCTGTAAGAATAGATGAACCTTTCACTGCATATAAGAAAAAAGATCTGCCATATTATACATGAAAACAACCAAATACTGCGGCTTAGCATATTTTCAATTTGTAATATATCTACAACAAAATATGAAATTCTGGAAGAAAAAAAATAATAAAAACTTCAAAAAGCCCAAAACGTTTTCGAATTATATTTCCTTAGATGCTGCGACCAATTTCCAAAACATTACAGATGGAATTAAGACAAAGAATTAGGGATAAATGTTTTGGTCGGGCGTCACCGCAGACATAATACTCGTTCGCGGTATAAGAACACCTAAATTTATTTAAAAATCCACCAACCGAGCTCTAAAATTGTAAAAGATTTAGTTATTTCTGATTCGAGTAAGCAAACGGGTAACAGAATCTAGGCAAATTGAAGAAAAAATAAAATTGGACAACATTCCATATTTGTTCTGATAGTTATTTTTATTTCAAATGCTTCATTTTTATGCAACTTTAATTAAATAAGATTTATTGTCTCATCTAAGACGTTGCCTTTTCACAGTATCCGTGGTATTACTAAGACGAATACTCTGCAAAATCGAGTGAGTTTAGCTCTCGCTATGGCCATAGATATAGGCTCTGTATATATTTTATATACGGAGTTGTCGGTACAAGTATATACTCAAAGTTTCTAGCTTCAATGGTGCGTTAAGATATAGAATATACAGATTTGTCAGCTGCTGGTATAAACGAGTATTTGTTCTAAGCTTCAAGTTTCTCGCTTCTATAGCGGCAAAATGCTTTGCTTTCATATGGACGGATAAACAGAAAAAGTTCAACTACTAACATTCGTCAAGTTTTACCAAAAATTCGCATAAAAAAGGAAAGATCTGTCAAACCTTGAAATTTTCAGCATTTTTGCTTGGCTGTGCGTATTAAACAATTTTATTTAATTAATGATTAGTATATTTATTTAAAAATTAAAGTTACATAAACGTTATTCCCACTGACCAATACTGTTTGAATAGAACTATGTGGCCATGTCTACAGTTGATGTCAAATTTTTTTAGTCATATAACAAAAACTTTGACACGAACTTAAATTGATAATTAATTGAGCCGAATTCGGATCTATTAAAGGGTAGCGAGAAAAGGAAAATGAATATCAGCAAATATGAATGGAATTGCTTCGTACACGCTGCGTGTCTGGCCTCTGACCTTAATTAATTTAAAACATCTAGAGCTTAGTCAACTAATGGACAGTGCTGTAAACATGTCATAGAACTGTCCATGTTTCCATTCCTTTTCTGCCAATGTCATTTATCTTTTCATTTGCTGTTGCTGTTTCCTTCTTCTTTTCTCTTTTTTTTCGTATGTCTAACAATTTTTTTGACTTTGACGTTTTTGGCGTTTAGCACGCAATTGTTTCGCACTTTTTGTTTGTCTTGGTGTTGTTGTTGCCGTTTGCTGTTGCTGCTGCTGTTGCTGTGCTGAGTCTGCAACGAGTCCTTCAAGTCCTCATGGACATATGCACACGCTCCACTGTGCTGGAGCGCCCTAATTTTCTTTTCTTTATTGTTTCTGACCATTGCCTACAATGTTTTATTATACTCATTCACAAAGTGAAATGAGTATATTGGTTTTGTGCAATGTCCGTCACGCTGTCCGTCCGTCTGTCCGTCTGTCCGTCTGTCCGTCTGTCCGTCCGTCCGTCTGTCCGTCTGTCCGTCTGTCCGTATGAACGCAAACCATTTGCACAGTTTTGAAGCTAGAGAGTTGAAATTTGGAATATATACTCGTGTATACCCTCGAATTATAAAGTGTCAAGATTTTCCCGATACGCCCACTAGGGGCGTGGCAAATCGGAAAATGCATTTGCCCATACCTCAGAAACACTACTTCTAGAAGTGCTAGAGAGTTGCAATTTGGAATGTAGACTTGTGTTGACAACTCAAGTTGAAAAAGCTATGGCGGATATATATACGCCCATTGGGGGCGTGGCAAATCGGGTAAAACTGTATCTTCTACAGTTTTAAAGCTAAAACGCCCAAATTTGGCACGTAGGTTACTGATACGATCCTATGAAGATCGACCAAAAATCTATATATCCACGCCTACTAGGGGCGTGGCAAATCGGATCTGACTATATAGTGATTTTTCAAATTCTGTAATATTTTGAGCACTATTGATGCTAGAGACTTGAAACTTGGTATATATACTCGGGTTGACAACCCAAGTTGGAAAAGATATGGCGGATATATCTACGCCCATAGGGGGCGTGGAAAACCGCAAAAGTTTGTAGCTCCTACAGTTTTAGAGCTAGAAGCTTCAAAATTGGATGGTAAGTTACTGGTGAGCTCCTCTATCGATGACCCAAAAATAATTATTACGCCCCTTATGGGGTATGCCCGGCTAAAAAATACCCTGTAATTTTCGCATTTTTTGAGTGTAAGCATCCAAATTTCACACTTACGTTACCCTTCACTACTTCTAAGAACTGGCCAAAAATTATATGTCTACGCCTACTGGGGGCGTGGAAAATCGGGAAAAACTATACGTTTTTCCGATTCTCAGTGAGAAAATCAGAATTATATACAGATATTACTGCTGATCTCCTCTATTGATTTCCAAAAAATTATATATGTACAAACCAATTGTGGGCGTGGCAATGGGCGTGATCTGTGGGGGTGTGAATGAGTATCCCGCAGTCGGTAGCGCCCGACTGCAACGTTCTTACTTGTTTTCTCTTGATGTTTCGAATTTTTCTTCTATTTAATTATTGATTCACACCAGCTCGATTGGCTAAGGTCATTCAATGTCAATTATATTTCCTGCCTGCGTCCTGCTCTTTGGAGATTTGATGTTCATGTCGTTTTTTGTACAGCATTTCAATTACGTTTAACTGTTGTTTTGATGCGTCCCTCGATGATTTGCCAAGTGGCATACCGTTGATCCTTCTCATGCTCCCAAAGCGTATGCGAAGTCATGTGGAGACTTCCTTTTCAATGTGTGCCCAAAGCGTTTAATTAAAAATTTAATCTCCATGTCAAATTGCCCGCATCTCCGTCAGTGCCCCTGCATCGGCAGTGCCACAAAGTTGTTAAAAGAAACTGTGGCACGCTTTTCGGAGCGCTCATGTTTAAAACATTTTGCGGCTGCTTTATTCGTTGAGGTGTAATAATTTTGCATAAAAAAACACATTTAAAAACAGAAAACAATCATTATATTACACTTGTTAACGAACTGGAAAGAGTATATCGGTTTTTTTTAATGCCATCTCCTTCTGTCCGTCCATCTTTTGACACTGACACAGAAGACTTAAAACTTCAAATATCAGCTTGCATATACCTTCAAGGTAAATATGTTAAATTTTCATTGTAATGTTGTACAGAATCTTCGACAATTTTCGCATTTACTGTTTAACTTATTGACTTATTAAAAATTACCTATACTTTTCAAATAAATTCACGTAATTTTGAACGAGTATTATGCATCGATTTTACTTATTTCAATTATTGATTTATTTTTCAGAAGTTCTTCTAAATTTTATTAGATTTATGTAATTACATATTTTAGTTTAAGGCCATTACAATTTAGTTGGAGGCTAAATTATAATATCAAATTTAAGACTCCATTTTGCATAAAAAAATTATGGTAAACACAAAATTAAATAAATTTTAATTCATATTGCAACGAGAATATAACCCTCAACAAGATTTTTCTATATTTTATATACATAGACTATATATAGTCAATCTATTTATAGAAATGTCTGCGCTCTCCATTAGAACTTAAGCTATAATTGGTTTTTTTGATTGATTTTATTTCGATTTATGAATGGTGAGAGTCAGACATGGGTTAAATCATTCATCTTCTACACAAATGTAGTCAAAGAGTATGGTACAACGCTGTCTGCATTTTACTAAACAAATATTTAATTTATAAATAGAAATTATTAAATTATAAATAGAACATCAAAGTTACACAAAACCTAAAACTGTCAAAACTCTGTTATATTCCAAAAATATTAAGTTTTATTGCAAAGGTTGCCGTTTATTTAGATGCTTTATCAATGATTGTCTCTTATTATAGCTTCGACAAAATGTATATAGTTTTTGCATTAGCTTTAGCTTGACAATGCCTTAATTAAGTCTTTAACTTTCGACTCGGCTTACTCAATTTCAATTATTTACTTTGTGGACATTGATAAGTCGTCTGTTTTTGATGTCTTCACATTTTTGTGGTTCAGTTTGTAATTTACGCTCAAATATTACCCAGTTGTTGGTAAGATTCCCTGCTACTAAGTTCCTAGAATTCTTTAGATTTTGAAAATATTTTTAAGGATCTTACAAGAAGCATAATAGAAGGAAGTGAAAATATTTCTCCAAAATTTCCTAGCAACTATTTATGACTATTTTTATAAATTTTATATATCGTAAGAAATTCATAAAGCAGTTTAGTCAAAAGAGCATTCCATATTCTGTTGTGGTACTCGCTTTGGTCTTGTCCGTTTTATTTGCGCCTGTTGCTGACGTCTGTCCGGACAGCTTAAGATTTATATTTTGGCCAAAAGTTTCGACCACGCCAACTTTGGCCATCAGATGCATGTGCTGTGTGTATCGTCGTCCACAACTGACAGCGACTGTTGCTGCTAATTGCTATTGGCGTAGGGGCATGGGGGCGTGGTTGTTTCTTGACATGCCTGTCACATATTCCGGGCCACAACGAAGGAAAAAGAACGTTGCTAGCTTTTAGGCGCGCGTTTCCGCTCCAGCTGAAAGGGTTTAATTGCTTTGCATTGTTAAAATGGAAACAATGCCAAGTCGTATTCCAGTCATGCATTGAATTTCGCATGGATCACTGAGCCCTGGGTCGATTGCTGGATTAAAAATAACTAGAGTGCGCCAAAATTAAATCATCATTCAACACAATCTAAATATTCCGCAAATAATTGACGCATGACAGACGGCGAAAGCCGAAATGTCTGGCAAACAAAGACTGTCTGACAATCCACAATTAAAAGTGCTTAATTGAAACAAAGACACAATGGCAGCTCAAATAGCAGCTACGAAAATATATTGACTGGCAGATACTTGAGCTGTCTGCAATATAATTTCTATTCTATTTATTTAAACGTTGATTCAACTTTAATTATTGCTCGGGGCGCATTTGCTCAAGCGATGGGTTAAGTGTTTTATTGAAGGTTAAATTAAAGTTAATGAAACAGAGTCGATGCTGGTGAAAGGTTTCTTGTGTAATTGGGTTAAGTTTCTGAGAGAGACTGGGGCAGCTAGGGTTTCAGATTTGCTAAGCTGTGAATCAGAGTCAGTCTGTTTACTTTGCTTGTTAAGTTTGTTGAACACTTAAAAGCTTTTACCCTATGCTAACAGGGCTATGCTGGGCAGTAGGCATTGTTTAGCATTGAGATAACAAATCTGAGATCTACTGAATTTGCCTAGCTAGCAGGTGAGTATGGTTGGAGTTGGTGCCATTAACGGACCTCAGCTTTAACATTCATGCTTGATTATAGGACTGTATAAGTTTCCTTAAAGTCCATACATTAGAGACCAAATCCAACAAACTGCAGTTATACAAGAGAAACTAACTTAAATGTACTTTAACACAGTTGGACTCAGATGCTGCAGCTCAGAGTCTCAACTAAGTGTCTTATGCAGCTGTCTGCTTCGACTGCTCGTTGCCAGCTTCATTTCATAGTGCACTTACATTTCATTTCTATATGCAGTATTGTTACATTGCAACAGCTGCGTTACAATAGAGGATTTGGTTTGGTTTAAAATTCAGAGCGGGCCTTTTCTTTAGTCAGTCAGCTCCTAATGGCGCACAAAGCTTAAGGACGGGAAATAGAAGCAAGGACAGAGAACATTGACATTATCCGGGACGCACCTGTAGCTATTCGCAAGTGGCAAAGTTCCATTACCTCAAAGCAACGCGACGAATGTTGCCCACTTTGGCTGTACTGCTGTACTCTTATCTGGTAGCTTACCAAGTTCCTGAAAGTAAAACGTAGTTTTTCAATCCGAAGAGCAGAGTAAGTTTACTTTAACTTTCTTTTCTACTTTCTCTGCTCATTGAATATCGTTAAAAAGGGTATACTGGTCTAATGAAGAAATATGTCACAGTTTAAGGCAAAGTGTATACGTAGTTAGACAGACCATATAGGTTTGTCAATCAGCTATGTATTGGATTTGACAACCTAGAGCACTGATTGATTAGCAAAAAGCTAATTAATGTAAGAGCCATAGAAAAACTGGAACAAATGTGAGTGATTAGCAGCAGTAAATGAAACTTGATTTTTTGTCAGGAATGAAGCGCCACTTTAAGGCCATCTATCTTAGGCATCATCATTTAACAATTGGCCACGATATTAGTGGGAAATTTACGCGCGGTCCAGTGGAAACTGATGCGATGGCTTTGGCAGCGGCAGCGGCAGCGGCTTTCATTGTCACAGCTGCCAAATCTGCATGAAACGAAGGTCAACTTTGTTTGGCTTCTGAGAATTTCGACAGTTTTGCAGGGCCAAGCCAAAAAGCCGCAGAAAGGCGCACGGAAGCGGAAGTGATTACAATCAGGACGCCATAACAAAGCCAATGGCAAGGGCGCCCATTTTGTTTGCTGGCTCGAGTAAAAGCTCGCCTTGTGCCACGTGAATTATGAGCGAGCTGCTCACACAGACCTTTTGCCACCTTATACGCCCGTCTGGCAATCTCTTTAACTCTGTGCCTTGCAATTCGAATTGGAAATTTAAAATTGTGGCCACAACTTGTGCAAACTTGCAAATACTTGGAAAATGAACAAAGTTCAACAAAGTAATCAAACACGTTTACTATTCATCGAAGACTAGAGAAATTTCAATTACTTTTTGTCTACTTCTTCTTTGTTTGCTCTATGTATTACCTGCTTGACATTTAACAATGTATTTGAATCATACCTTAAAGTTAAAGGAAATTACACACTTAAGATTTATAGCCATAAAAATAGGCATTTACTATAAATAACTGTTATATTTATCGTTTTATAAATAAGCATATTCTGTAGACAATTTTGTTATTTATTTACTTATTTTTACAACATAAATACTAACAGATTAAACTCATGTTTGTCCTTGCTTTAGGCACTATTCTTTCCTTTCGTCCTCTGTCTTTTTATTTCTCTCACACAATATCAGCCGAATAATATGTAAATAAGAAGAGCAAAGTACCTTTCAGGTGTCGCATAATTAATACCCTAGCAGACTTAGAGTAATATACTATTGCATTGTAATTTGATCTTAGCCAAAACTATTTTGAATGTAAAAGAACCATCATAGAAATTTCAAAGGCATGCTCTTTGGGAACATATCTCTTGACTTTCTCCACAGATAATCCTGGATTATCTAATGTATATGAGTATAAATACTCATATAATAGTATTTGATAGATCAAGAAGCAACTTTAAAAACAATTTATTTCTGTTGTGGATTATCCAACTTAGGGATCTATCTAATTGTGCCTCCAAGGCAGAACACAACTTATGAGTGTAGTAAAGGACTATCGTAAAAAAAAGTTTGAAAATATATACCTCAGTTTCGTCACAATATGAGAACGCCCTCAGCCTGGGCATAAACATTTTTGTAATTATATGCAAATTGTTTGCATATTTTTGTGACAACTG
This sequence comes from Drosophila nigricruria, assembly GCA_037075265.1. Taxonomy (NCBI): domain Eukaryota; kingdom Metazoa; phylum Arthropoda; class Insecta; order Diptera; family Drosophilidae; genus Drosophila; species Drosophila nigricruria. The sequence continues at coordinate 3,682,485 of JBAMCI010000160.1, read as the reverse complement.
ACAGGCATTTGAGAATTTGTTCCTTGAATGCCTAAGTTTGTGGCGTCGGCATAAAATGCTCACGGCTTCTTAAAGCACATTACTCAAGGCATTACAAAAAATCTTCTCCGTAATCTACTCTGAAGGATGTATATAGTTATTTTACAGTAACCAGACCTCTAGTCAATGCAATTTGCGGGCATCAACAGTATTTTTTTTTCTTATTGTGGAAAATGAAAAATGTGCTTCGTCTTCGACAAGTCCAATCTGTCATGTACCATGTACCATATTCCATGTTGCATGATGAATTTTCCGTTTAGGCGAGCGTAAAAATTGAAAATCAATTCGGTGGCAGTAGCAGCATGTGAAATATGCAAAAGATAGGCAAATGTACTAAAGAGAGACAAAGAGTGTGAGAGAGAGAGAAAGAGAGAGACGAGCTTAGGGAATGGGAGAATGGGAAGGTGCGAACTATAAGCACACACTCACACACACGGCGATAGAGAAGAGGGCTGCATGGCGGCAGGAGCAGACAAAGAGCGAGAAAGAACGAGTCAAACCGAATGCCTGAGTGAGAAAGTGCGAACTATAGATTGAAAGACAAATATGAAAGGCATTTTGTGTGTAATACACACATACACACACACATGCACACACAAACACTCTGCTTCTGATTTCCCTTTTGGCGGCTATTTTCATAACCTCAAAATGCTCGCTGCGGTTTTTACTTTTTGCACGACTAGATATGAAAATTGAAATATAAAAAGATTTATGTGGCAAAGTGATTTATATGAGCTATATGTGGGCAGCGTTCAGCGTGGTCTTTAAACAGTTTACAGCTGTGTTAAATGCTTTAATTATGAAACTAATTCAATTAGGAGGAGGAAGGAAGGAGGAATAATTATATATTGAATATAGCTATGAAGTTAGTTTAAATTGTCATCAAGTCACTATTCTCTAGCCTTGTTGCTTTTGGGTATTAAAGAAAAGTAGAATCTGTTAGGAATTTCATTTGTACAATGTATTATAATTGAGATCATGCTGCTCTGTTTGTTTGTGCTTGAATACAAACTTATTTATATGTGGCAAACACTTAATGCTATATACACATATATGTATCCACATAGGCCACCGAAAAACTTCTGGACGACTGTCAATGACTGCGTATGTGGGTCAACAGCAGCAGTGTGGTGACCCTCCTGACAAATACACAAACATGAGAACACAGACACACACACACGCTCACATAGGTATATAAAGCCCTTTGTAGGTTTATTTATACTACGTTTAAGCGTATTTACTTGTATTGAGGCGAGCATTGTATAGTACTCAGACTTTTATCTGTTCTCTGATGTCTGATGTCATTTGTTGTTGTTGTTGTGCACAGAGATTTCTTGACAGACAGACCGTGGATGGCAGTCGCCGTCCGTATGTTAATGAACAGTAAACCCGAAGAGCTGAAAAGCAACAGCAAATCACTTCAAAGTCGACGACAGCAATGACAATAAGACAAATCAAATTTGGAAATACGCACCAATTGGCCAAGTAAACAAATAACAAACAAACAGTCCCTCAAAAGAGGCCCTCATTTGTTGACATTGTAATGCACGACGAAACCAGAGGGTAGACAAATATAATTCACTTGTTAGTGATTAACAGTTGTTCCAGCGTAAGTTATGAATCAATCGCAGTCCTTTAATAGACGGACAAATGTTTATGAAAAGCGAATGATGGTAGCAAACAATGTACTCAAGTGGAAATAAATTCCTCGAAATACACAAGAAAATCATCGAAAGTCCGCTTATCTTGTGATAATTGTGAAAAGTTTTTTAAAGCTGTAAGTGACACAAGAAAAGAACTTAAGAATATAAAACCTTGGGACGATTCTAAGAAATTAACTTGGAGAAAACCTTGAAGCGTTTCTAAGAATTCGCGTTTCGATATCATAAGTGTATCATATTTTTTCTTTAATTTATAATATAACGTAAATTAGCACAAGTTGCTTTAGGAATTCTTTAACATTTTATGTAAAATTGTTCAGCACTCGCCTTGTTAAGGATTTAAACTCTAAGCATATTTCCTCTACTGAAACTTTAGACACTAAAAGAGAGAGAGAGAAGGAGAGAACACCCAACTCATTTACAAAAGTCACACAAAGGCTTATTTTATACTTTCTGCTATTTGAGTTGTCTATTTACATATGGTTTCTAACCGATTAAGCATATCAAACACACATGAAGACACAGTGGAAACAGGATTCCTCGACAGGGGCTAAAAGTGTTCAAGACTCAGCATTAACTTTCCGAAAAGCTATCAAATATTTGGCTGCCTTTTAGCCTGGCTTTTTTCTTTTTGTGCAAAATATCAATAAAACTGTCAAAGTTGAAACAACCTGGCAACTGTTTATATTGCGTAGCTGGGGATTTCGACTCCTTGGCATTTGCTGCGGTAAACAGTTTTCAAATTGTATTTGCCACTGACAAGCGTGTTTGAAATTGTAAAACCAGAGTCGAGACTTGAATTTATATCTTTTCGGTCTTTTGTTCACGTCTTTTTTTTTGTGTGCCTGTGAATTGATAAAGAGTTTGTTTCTCATATCAAAAGGGTTACAACTTTTCTGTTTCTTATTTTTAAATAATACCAAGAATTTTTGCTCTGCGAGAAAAACCATATCAAAATAGAGTGACAAGTAAAACAGACAAATATTCACTTGCAGTAAATGCTCGACTAATAGATAGCCTGCTCTGCGAATACTGAATTAATCTGCTAGGCTTGAAAAAGATGTAAAAATGTTGTATTACAACAGTAATATTCATTTGTACTTACCCAAAAATGTATATATGCGAAGCTTTTATTTCCATGTATTCGCTAATAACCTTTATATTTGTACAACACTAAAACAAAGAAGAAGTCGAGAACAATTGAGGCTGAAGTACGTGAAATTGAAAAGATTGATAGAGAGATAGTGAGAAACCGGGAGAGACAAAGAGCAAGGAAACAATTGAATGCATGCAGCTAAAAATATAGAAAAGTGAGAAAGTGAGAGAGAAAGGGAGAGACTATCATAGAGAGCCATACGTACGACATATACACCGTGTTTGAGTTCAGCTGATATGCATATTTCAATATTTCATAGAGAGAATGAGAAAATGCTGTTATAAGCTTCTTATCTTTAGTTGAATTGGTACAGGGTATTCAAATTTAATTAAATTCAGATAGCAAGAAAACTAGCAGCAGCAGAACAGAAGGAAACGCGCACAATTTTAAATAATCGCTTGACTGCAATTAAAATGAAAATTCCTCGACGGCACGAAAATCTAATAAAATTGCAAACAGCTGAATGTGTCAGACAATATTTGTGTGTGTGTGTGTGTGTGTGTGTAAGTATTTTTCAGCTTAAGTTTTGGGCAATGGCTTTAAAGAGGATCCTTAAGTATGCCGCATATTCTGTTTACTTTCGTTGGGTTCGCTTAACACCAAGTGCCAAAAATAATTTTGCCCAAATATAATTTCCCCTGTTGTCAAATCTAAAATTCAATTTGTTCGTTAGCCTTTATTTATTTTGCTTTTTATTTACTTTTTCTTTTTTTATTTATTTTTTTTGCTGTTCAGTTTTGATTTTCGAGCCTACATAATTTAAGGAGCACTTTTCTCACATGCTTACCTGGTTTTTATTTATTTTGTAATTTACTGAATTTGTTTTGGCATGAGATGACAGCTCATTCTGCATATGTATATGTTTGCTTAATGTAAGGAAGGATATGATATTATATATAACAATTTGAGAGTTTTCCAAGATTCCATAAAATGTTACGGTAAAAGTTTTCTTCTTTGGTGAACCTACAATTTATCAGTGCCTTAAGATGAATTTATAATTATTGTTTTAATATCGGTTCTGTTCGTTGTCAGCATCCCCAGCTGAAACAATTTGTTATTATAAGCAGAATAATTTGTGCTGTCCCTTGGAATGTGGCACCTGCTTCTGCCACGAAGTCGACTCGTGGCTCGTGTGCACTTTATTTTTATGATAAATTAAGCATAACAAGGCTCAAGCAAACAAATTCTGTGCGGCACAAACGGCGTATGCGCAATGTCGCATAAGCGGCTTTCCGGCCCGTATAAAAACACATCTTCATATGTGCAGATGCGCATTACTTTCGCGTTGACAGTTGGCATTAAAATGAACGCCATAAATAATATAAGCAGCTCCCAGCATCTATTTCTGCCAGTTTTCCGTGTCGTCTGTTGCTCACTCTATGAACGACAGCAGCTTAGGGCAGCTTTTGGTACCCTGAACACATTGAAAAGACTTAAATAGGGTATATTGGTTTTGTTCAAATGTCTGTAAGTAAGTAAGTAGAAGGCTTAGGATGAGTTGGCCAGATGGAACCATATATGTTTATAAACTTGATCAAAACAACAAACTACGTAGCTTTAGATATTTTTGATTGTTTGAACATGTCTATTTCGGAGCCGAAGTTATTCATAATAATAGTAAATACTCTCACATAAAATATGAAACACAATCTTTACCAAATTCAAATGTTCATATATTTGTGTCTCATTTGCAGGGTATTTCTTTGTACATCATATTTTCCTCTTCTGTTTTTTCTGAGCTGCTTCGTTGTCATTTTTAAATATGTTGCCCTGGGCACCTAATATTATTTGTATGCTGTTTTTTTTTTCTTTTGTGGGTTGGCTTTTGCTTACTTCATTTAGTGTTTTTTTATTTTTCTGTGAATTTAAGGCAAAACATATGTTGCATCGTTATCCTTTTTTTACCTCAGGCCAGCTCAGGCTTTCTAACCTTTGATCTGTTCTGTTAGTTTGAGCTTAAGAATGGTTCGAGCTAATTAGCCTTTGCTTTGAAAAGCTTATTTCGATAGTAGTTTTAGTCTAAATGTGCAAAAAGGCAACTAGTCTCTAAAACTAGTCTCTAAATAACTGTCATCTACTTGAATGCGCTTTAGGCAAAAACTCTTTTTTTGATTACTGTGTTTCTTGGCACTTGTGAAGCCAATTATAATTCTTTTAGGTTTCTTGGCATTTTTCTTGGTCACTCCAAATAAGATTAGGCCAAGCGTTAAGTCCTTAAATCCTTTTCAGCTAGCGGCGCATCTTCATTAAATAAACGACGAGCAAAGTAAAATCCAAGCACGGCCGAATTTTAACTGTTGCCCGCCCACAACTAATTTATGAGCTGTAATTTACTTAAATTTTAGTTTAACCCAAGTTGGTTAGAAAGCTCGTCATATTAGACGCTTGTCCCAGTTGCGTAGGTTTTGTGGTTTTTCCTTTGTATACCCTGGATTTGGGATGCATTTAAAGGTGTACCAATTTGAAGTTTTAGTTGCTTGTCTCACTTAGGTGTTTGTAGTTTTTTTTTGTATAAATTGCCAAAATCTATATCTATATATATTTAATGTTCAATAAATTAGAAAAAATATATTTAATAAACTTTTTAGAACTATATTTAACTATAAACATATTTGATTCATTTTTGATTTGATTATGTATTTTATAGTGCCGCTCAATTGAATAGGTTTGACTTTTTCAAAAGTTTGAATAGTTAACGAAAATTCCGATAGAAATAAAAAAAAATTTTGTTATATAAAAAAATTAAGCAGCTATGACGAAAAAAAATCTTTCAAGCCTGTTAATTTTCATTTTTTATGATTTTTATTATTTTTAATATAGCATATAAAAAGTGTGACTTTTTGGCTCATCTGAAAAAGTTTATAAAAGTAAACTATTTTAAAAAAATTATTAAAAGAAAAATTTCAGGGAGCTGGATAGTATAATAAGCTAAAATATCGCAAAGTGCACCTCAATTATTTCGCAATAATATATGAATCTACTTATAGAAATTACATATTTTGTAAGTTACTCAAATATTATGTTAAATACAGGGTATTACTAAGATGACTATAGAACTACAACCTTACTTTTATTTTGCTTTTTAGGTTTGTTTTATTTTTAAAATGCCTGAAAATTCACTGAAAATAGAATTGTCTAGCAACATACAAATGGTTGAATTTGACAAAAGCTTCAGTCACACATGACGCTTGCTGCGTGCTTGGTGGTTTATCCTGCTGCTTTGTTGTAAGCGTTTGCTGTCTGTGTATCTGTGTGGCTGTTGTTTGTCTCATTGTGCACAAATATTTCACTTAGCAAAAGTGCGAGATGTGAAAATAAACTCACTCACTAGCTGGCTGTTTATAAATCTGTTTCTTTTATTTGCACTTTGCCACATCAACTTAAATTAAAAGCAAAAGCAAACCAAAAGCTAAACACGCAGCTGCTATAAAATGGATTCCCTGTTTGTGTGGGTGGGTGGGTGTGTGTGTGGGTGTGTATCATATGAGGCAGTCCCTTTTATGAGTTTCTATGCTGCACTGGAATATTGCTCAATGTGTTGTGTCCAGTTCGCAGTTGCCTTTGCGCCTTGTGTTTCATTCGTTCGTTTTACTGTCAACGGCGATTAGTTTGCATTAGTGTGTGTCTCCTCTAAATATATATATATGTGTGTGTGTGTGTGTGTGTGTGTAGCCGCAACTTAAACATTTTATTTCGTTAAAGAACCAAAGCAAACAAATAAAGAATTTAAATCAAGCCAACGCACTTAAAGAGTCTTGATGCACTTTCTGTGTTATTTTGGGTCGAGCTTACGCGGCATTTGAGTTTATTATCTTTGGCGTGGGCGGGCTTTACATTGAAATAAAAACAAACGAAGGCACTTGGCAGCACTTAAAGGGAATTTTTTAAGTATTCGCAGATTCAACAAAGAATTTCTTTAAATTCTAAGCGAAATTCCTATGCACAGCAATTAATCATAATTGAAATAAAGCTTCTAATTAGCTGTTGGAGTTGAGGATACTTGACAAGTTTTAAAGACTGCTGTAGCATGGCTGTTGTCAATGCTGATGATGATAAATTTAACAAGCGCTGGATTAACTTTTGGGCTTAGCATTAATTATGGCCTACTCAACTCGAATATATGTATATGTGTGTGTGCGGGTTGGCATCTTCATTAAAAACATACACGCTGCAAATTAATGAGCGTTAAACGTGGCAAAGAGTCGAGCTGAGAAGTCTTTCCTCCACGCACACACACATTGGCAATAAAAGGCGAACAGACACGTGAGACAAATGCATATGAGTTTTGAGACCTTTAATGGGTTCCGCAGTTGGGTAGCTATTAAAGTGGCAAACAGACAGACTGACTGATATTCTGACAGACAGTCAGACACACAGTTAGGCTGTCGAATGCTTGCTCTTGTTCAATGTTTACCTAAACACTGTGCGACACGCAGCGTATACGTAATTTTTGCTATAATGCTGCGTATGCGTAATATTTTGTATGGAACCTTGAAATTGAATTTAATATCACATTGCTTGCTCAGCTTTTCAAATTGTTTACATTGTTGTACTTTGCACAGCTATTCACGAGAACAGGAAGGTGGGCAGTACCTTCTTTTCGAACAAAAGTTTGTCGTAACTCTTTTCCAGTTAGTTACTTTACTGTCACTTAAAATTATAGCCGAGAGATAAAACTTCGCAGAGCTTACACAGTGAATATTTTGGAAAAGAGTAAAGTTGGAAAGTCCAATTAAACAGCTAAGCTAGGCTGAGTGCAAGTTAGGAATTATTTTAATTTGAGTTGAAAGACACGAATTTGCCAATTTCTAGAATCAACAAGTTTTTGTTGTCGGAGGAGCACAGGTGAATTCCATTTAATCCTTATGAAAAACGACGTACAATTCTGATATAATAACACACAATTTTCCATGAAGGTCCTTGGCAGAGTTAGGCTCAACTCGCATGCACAGATTTCAGCGCCTTCATTTCCGTTTTCGATTAGGCCAACAGCTAACAGCCATCAGCCAACTGCCTTGGCAATTTCATTTTCGTGCCACTGATTGACTTTGCTGTCAATGTGCTTCACGCTGCTACAAGGATATGAGCGAGTAACAGGTGTGCTGTGTTGCCAGAGTAATAAACGTCGAAAGGAAATGGCTAAGACGAGAAAGCACAACGTGGCAACAAGCTGAAAATGTTTGCACAGCGTGTAAAAAGTTGTGCCTCAGCACCTTGGCAACGGCGAATATGAAGCTGAAGTCCAAGCGAAAGCTACTTCCTCTCCTCGATAGTCTTTTAATTATATGAAAGCTGATTATGCAAATGGGGGAACTTGAATGCGTAAACATGTGAAATATGATATCGATAGGGTTTGGGACCAGCCAACTAATAGACTTAGCTAACTAAAACAAGCCACACAAACACGAGGACCCTCTCCAGCCACCAGGCATCTACATATTCGCACACACTCAGATATGTATGTAGTATGTAGAGAATTCATGCTGAAAGGCCAAGGCAATGAAATTTTAATGATATGAACCTGATGAAGGCCAACGACGTTTGCTAAAGGATTTAAATCAAGGACACAGCGAAAGACGAGATCAACTCGATATATTTTAAATAATAAAATTTAATTTTTTCCTTATACGAGTATCAATTATATAATGAAAGAAATTAAAAGATTCTTAGCTAAATTTACAATTTGAAAACGTAATAAGGCTTAAGTTATATCAAAATATCTCTAAGAAATCTAAAAAGTTTTATATAAAGGCAAATTATTTATGTTAATGATGTAAGACTCGGATTAAAATTTTTTAAATTAGTCAAATATACAAATTATTGACTTATAATTTTAAGATAATATAATCTCATGTATTTGGTACACAATTTCGAATTGTCCCACTTACTAAGCTGCCCTCGCATGCAGACACTTGCTTCGTAGGATGGGCAAGAGAGCAGACCTCCTCTTTGTCACACACTCTCTCTCTAACTATCTGATTAAAATGCTTGCGTGTATGTACGTATGTATGTAGTAGTGTGATTTATGTTTATTTAATAATTCAGACTTTTATCAAACAGCCAGCAAACACAGACGCAGTAGGACAGACGGGCAGTCAGCCAGTCAGTCGATGGCCGAAGAGCCGGAAGCTGGTGAGCATTAAATTCACTTCTGCTCCAGAACACGGCATAACCATGCCCACCGCAAATGACAGTGTGAGGGCAGGGGGGTTAGAGATATCGCTTACAGGCATAACAAGCTAGAGCGCTCTTGTTGGGAGTTCCTGACTACGATTTACCCTGAATCTTCCTATGTATACTAATTAAAATAATTAATACTATAATAATTAAAATAACAAAAACAATATACCTTCGAATTCCATTTTCAATGGGATCAGGGTATACAAATGCAAATTAGATGGCCAGCTTGCCCCACAGGCAGTCCGACTGGACTATCAGGATATGGCAGGAATCTACATTGTAAGCATTTTGCTGGGCAACAGCAACAGTAACAGCAACAGCAACAACTTTAGCCACATTAGCAATAACATTTAGCGGGGCCAATTCACGAGCATTAAATATCTTCGTGCTCGCATTCAAATTCAGATTTTAATCTATTATTAGCCTTATACAAAGGTCGACTCGTGGGCACAGTCTGCTGTTTTGTGCCCCATAATTACACGACCCAAAGTGCGAGGCAGCTGCAAATTATGCCTTTGTTTTATGCGAAGTCATTTGAATAATTAATTCAAGTTTGATCCGCATTCACATAAATGCATAAGTTATCATCAATTCACGCGCTGCCGGCTCTATCGAGTGGATGAGCATCAAATTTGACTAATGCCACGCGTCGAGGCATCATTAGAGGCACGTGAGTTAAAGTTTCCGATTGGCACATAAGTAAGGAGACAAACACACAAACACACACATGAGTTAAAGTTCGAGCTCCAAGTTCTACAGAGCTCTCAGTTTTCACACGCGTGTGTGTGGCTGTATGCGACTTGCATTATTAAGTTCTTAGTGGTAAAACAGTTTGTAAGCAAGTTTAGTCTATCAACTCAGATTTTTTGGATGAAGGCAAACATAGAGATTGTTAGTAAGTAAGTAGAAAAGTAAAGTAAAAACAATTTTACTACATTTTAAAAATCGCTGGTATATTATTCACTTTGTTAGCTAAAAATATAGGCGTTGGCATATGCTTGAAAGAAATCCATTCACACATTACATGCGCTTGCTTTCGTTCAATAAATAGCATGTATCATATTTAAGGCATCGAATTTTCTCCACAATCACGTTTTGTTCGGATATTGTGAATTTATAAATTTTGAATGCTTAAAAGGCGTGTATTTTTGTAAAAATTTGCAGTCAATATATCTTTCTATTCGGATAATCGATCGGTATTCAACAAGTTTCAAAAATATTTGATATTTGAAAATATTTGAAAAAATATGAACGCGTTTCCGGTATCAAAGCTCCTAGTATGACTCATCACTCTAGTACTTTTCACTCAATTTCCGAATGATGTCGAATCCAAACTATCAATTGTGGTTTTATTTATGATAGATGACCTAATTTTCTTAAGTCAAAAGGCAATTTTCGATTAGTTTAAATCGGAACTAATAAATTGAAAAACGTTTTCCTAATCTAACAAAAAACTAACAATCGTCATGATTGCCGCCTGTGGCAAAAGCGCAGTTTGACATTGTACTAGATGGTCCAAATGTTACCTAAAAATAAAAGACATTGCGACAAACAATGCCATTTAATGTGCTCGCCTTAGTTTAAACTCCTATTAAAGTCTAAACCAACATTGGTGTAAGGCGTATCCTCTGCGTTCTCTCCCAAACGGAACGCTTACTCAATTACCAGCAGGACGTGCTGTTCCTGGCTTGGCATAATATTCGCCCGCAGACAGGCAAAGCGCACCAAAGCGAAACTTTAATCAACTGTCAATAATTGATGATAATCACAGCGCAATGTAATATTGCTTATCAGCAGATACAACAAAACCAGCAACAGCAACAACAACAACAACCAACGAGTGATTAACTTAATAAACGGCGAAGCGAACAGGCAACCAAAACAAAGCGAGCGACACGAGGCGAACGACAAACCAAATGACAAGTGGAATGCAAACACAAAACGAAATAGATAAAATACATTTTCTTTTTAAAGAGATACACGACTGTCATATACCTCATCTATGAATAAAAGTTGCTGTTATGATACTTTTCAGTTGTATAAAAATCATTGCTTATTATTATAAAAACAATATGAATAAAATATGATATAATACAATATTTGAACATAACAAATTATCCACTTTTTCATTAGCTTTTCGAGTTACTATGGAAGTATTAGAAATTCCCATGATAATATTATATTCTATTGAAACATTCTATTCTTTAATTTTAACTTTGCATCTTATCTTTACCAATTTAAATTGCATATTTGGCCAAATCTAGCTTGACTTTTTACTAAACATTTTATCGTGCAAGTAACCCCAAGTGAAACTTGTACATCCCGCAACTAGATAATTGGACACAATTAATGCAACGGCATGCGGGCAAAGCGGAAGATAGGGTGGTTGACTGAACCAGATGGACAAGAGTTGTATCGCTTACTACTTCGATTGCTTATCATGGGGGTCATGGTTGCAGTCAGCGATAATTATCGTACTAACCTTATCAATATAATTGTTGTCTAAAAATAAACAAAACTCCACATAAAATTGTATATTTAGTTTTTTTATTTATATATATTTTTGCGATTGCCTCGTTAATGTAATATGAAGCAGGTTCCGACCGCAGCATTAAGTATACAAATAATGATGCTGTCTCTCTTGGCGAGAACCCGAGCACGTGAGAGCATTCTCGTTACGGCCAAGAGAGGACGACCTGGCTGGACCTGTCGAAAGGACGTGCTAGGCCCTTTTTTTGTACCCCTTTTGTAGGTTGTAATGATAAGGACTTAGCCATATGCATGCAAATTGCTTGTAGGTAACATTAAATTTAACAACCACTCACAGAGCTTGAAAATCCTATGAAACAGCTTCTGTGGGAAATTCAATTTTCAAGCTGACTCCATCAAATTGTTATACTCGTTCATTAGGTAAAAGTAGTATATGGGTTTCATGCAGTGTTCGTCTGTTTGTCTGGGGCTAGAGAGATAAGAGATAAATTCGTGTGATTCTTTGCATACGACTATAAGGAGCTTATCACATTTACTCGCAGATTCTAGCAAGTGAATAACTGTTAAACTCCTGAATGAATTATATGTTTCGTTCGTTAAGGAGTGGCAGATTAAAAATAGTTAAATTTGGATCATGAACAAGAATTATAGAGTCGGTTGAGCCCGATTGCACCGTGTTTACTTGTTTTGCATCCTCTTGTGCTGGCTTTCTGTGTTTATCAACTTTAGTAGTTCATGACATTGACATAATAGCCAACAGTTCCGCTTTCTGTGGGTGTGTGTGTTCAGGCACTTGATGGCTCGACGAGCCGTTAAACAACTGACATGGTCTTTCGAACTCACCTTGTGTTGGCAACAGGTGGCACGTTGTTGCCTTTTGCTGCTGCTGCCGCTTGATAAAATGCCTATTGGTATTTTCTTATTGAAATGTTTTTCAGTTTTCGCACAATTTTCCAATTTCGTCTTTGACACATTCAACTGTCTCGGCCGTTATCAGCCATGCGAAATTGGTTAGAAAACTGTCAACATTATTTGAAAGGCAGAGGTGAAGTCTGGCCGTTAAATATTTTGAAATAAATTTTTTTTACAATACAACACTTTTAATATCAGGGCTACAATTACATTATTTGCATGAAATTTAATCTGTTTTGTGACCCTGTGATTGATACATAAAAGGAAGTAAACTCAAGGCTCATATTCCAGAGAAAAAATTGACTAAGTCAAAGGCTATGTTAAATAAGGTGCGTTTTAAGGGTTTTTTTTAGAGCATCTTCTATTTAAAATTTAAATCTTAATAAGAGTAAAAAATATTAAATATATTGAGTTTAATAAAAGTGTGAATTTCTTAACAAATTTGAATATCTTTTTAATATTCAATGACATTGCTTATGCTTGATCAAAATCAAATGCAATATTTAAAAAATATTTTAAAAATTTAATATATATTTAATATCTGCTTAGTAATAAATCTGTACTAAGTCACATTATTTTTACTTGTAATTAAGTGAAATGTTTTATATTTATGAAAGGAAATATATCTTAATGCTTAAGAAATTATTTATTTTAAATCATTTCAGTCATACGCAGCTTAAGGTCCAAATACCTAGAATATGTATGAAATACCTAGAATATGTAGTCTAATGAAAAGTTTCTTCAACAAGCTCTACTAAATGTTGAATCACATGTAGTAATCAATTTAAATAACAATCGACTGAAGTATTTGACAAAAAATCTTAATATACGCAGCGTTGTCTGCTCTTAAGAGCTCGACATTGTTTTTTTGGTACCCAACAATCGGCAATCGAGTCGTTAGCTGCGCAATGACCAGGACTGTGATTTATCTACGCGTCCATTGATTAATTTTGAATGTCACGGGTGCCGTTCGCAGATTCAATTTTATTTTTTGTTTCGTTTTGCTTGCTCCCAAATAAACCACTTTAACTTTTATGAGCCGCTTGGCCGAAGTTTTGCATGGCTCGGCGCATAAAACAAAATCTTGGACAGCTTAGGGCCGGGCCATCTATCAGCCATAAAAGCGTCCCAGAGCATTGGCAATAAGTGTGTGGCATTTCATAAATAGTTTTATGCACTGGGCATAAAATAATGCAGCATAAAAGCATGAAAGCCGCAATCAGCCAGCAGTTTGTGCTGTTCGCTCTCAGACTTTTGCTCTTTAAAGTGCGACTCACGGAATAATTCCAACAGTTTACACAATTCATTCGCATGGCTTTCCGGGTCTGGTGAGTTATGCAAATGAGCAGGATCTGCCATGTCCTTTCAGTTTTATTGTTTCTACCGCTGAAGGCGTTGAGGCATTGGAATTTCGTAAAAGCCGCAGTAACAAAGCAAAGCAAAACAAAACAAATAACAGCAAGAAAAAAAGGATAAATATAATAAAATCAAAAACAAAGCACAAAAAATAGCAAACGAGAAACAAATAATAAAAATGCGTTGAAAGTTTCATACGGTTGTTCTTCCTTCGTTTCTTTTTTTTGCTCCTTTGCAGGAATGTAAGTGGGAGTGACAAAGGACGAAAGGATTCTTCCGGTAGGCTTGGCTGAATTTCATATATATATATATATATAAAGGCTTAAGCATGGAATTCAAGTGAAATATAAAATTGGGCTGCTAACCAAATAGGATCTGTAAATAATATATATGCTAAGGTGCAAAGCGAACAAAGCCTATAACCATTTGTTTGATTAGAAAATAAATATATAATATATAATAAATCGAATCAAATACTATGTTAAAGATGACATGAAAAGAGTTGCTGATTGATAGCTAAAATATAGTGTATATATGAAAGATTGAATATAAATATTAGTCTCTTTATTTCTTAACTTTTTCATGTTATTTTATATAATTATTGTGGTTGGGAGTATTCCAAAATAACGGCAAGTCACGTTCACGTAGCTTGCGAGTCATTTCTTGACCATATGAAGGCAATAGTCAAAACTAAAAGGGGTCATATTGAGCCAAAGTGAATTGATTCTGAAATTATTTTGTATTATTTTCCCCCATTCTTTAAATACAAATCAATTTCCAACTGGCTTAAAACCATTTGAATAGTTACACTTCGACTGCCCAACTACTGTATATGAATATAACTTTTATTATATATATCATAAAAGTAAACATATTATTTAAATATTAATTATATATTAGATATTTGTATTCAGCAAATTTTACAGCAAAGATATTTACAATATTCTCTCTTTCTGTACCCCAATGAACAAATAGTTTGTATGATGTGTGCAATGTGGTTCGTTATATGTGTAAAGAGCAAATAATTTTGTCATTTTTATAGCAAACATTTGAGCCCATATTTGACCTGTTTACATATGCAAATATACTATGTAGCTGAGTCAGGTGGCGTTGGGGGACTCTTGCCCTTTCACAACTATAAAAAATGTATGCACATATCTGAGAAGCCAGCTACATACATAAAGAGCTGGATAGATCGACTTGAACATCAACGGGGAAAAACAAGAAAGTTTCTTAAATATAACAGAAAATAGGATACAATTGTTGTTGCTCTTTAAATTATTATATGGTATATTTTTTATTTTATTGAAATAAAACTAAGATAAAGATTGATTATTTTAATACTTCAGCTTAAATTTGTCGTTTAGCAAAGTCAAATATCTGCGGTATTGTAGTCATAATCTAATGAAACTTAACTTAACTTAATCTAACAAATCTAACCAAATTTTGAAATGAGATTTTCATGATTTCATCAACACTTTTAAATTACGCTGTTTCGCTAAATATTTGTTGACTTTATCAAAAAATTGTTATTTATTTATCCATTACTCGTACTTCTAATTAAAAATAATAAAAAAAAAAACAATATAATTATACTAAAATCAAAAAGCAATTAATTTTCGTATATGAGACGTAAGCCATCTTCCCCCAGGCAAGTTTAGAGGAGAAAAAGGATAAAATCGCTCAGAATAAGGCTAAGGTGCTGGCGCTGGCCAGACAGATAATATGTATATTCATGCAGCTAGTAGAAAGCCCCCAAAATGTATGCAAAATACTCACCAAGCAAAGGTGTGCAGCAGCTGAAGTGATGCTGCTCAGGTGAACACAGCGATCCACTTAGATGATGATTGCTGCTGTTTTAAGGACTTTGAATACTTAATATGCGGTTCGGTTGTAGAGCCGGATAACTGGCGCAGACAGCTAGCTACTCGCACGGATCACGTGAAGATGCATATAATTGTATTTATGTTTATATGGCTTTATTTATGACACTTAATTTGATTTTTATGTACTTTGATTTCCATTACGAAAAAACAGATTTGCTGCGGATGAATGGGAGGATATGGTCATAAACAATATGTGAGTATGTATGTATGTAACGAGCTCGTACAATAAATGTATTAAAACGACGCGTCGACGCAAATACAATTTTATTTCATTTGATTTTATTTCGTTTCGCTTCGTTTTGGCTTTGCTCTTGATTCATTTCATTTTGCACGTGTTTTTCGCTGTAATTTTTGTGGGCATGACGGTGTAAAAAAAAGAACAGAAAACAGAAAATCTCAGCAGACGACGTTTCCGCGAAACATATAAAGAAATTCGCGTTTTTATTTGCTGTTTAATGCCGACGCGGCTCTGCTGCCACGCAGCTTAAATCAAAAATTCTCGAGCGCTCTTCAATTAAATTGCCTGAAAAATTGATGCCGTTTGAACCACGTCGGCAGCGCCCAGGTTCTGTGGGGTTGCTGCCAAAATTCGTAATGAATTTAAATGAGCCAACGTCGGCTGCTGAGGTATTTTCTCATTATTTTCATTATTTTGGTTATTTTTATTGTTTTATCTGCTAGTGACGCGCTTAATTATTTTAACTGGTTGGCAATCGCATTATAATTGCGGTTTTTGATGTCTCAAACTCTTAAGCCTGGTTACGTAATCATGCGGAATCCCCCGAGGACAAATAAAACAACAAAATATTCAAATTAAGTTAGACGCAAAGAGGTAAGTAATTCCCACGTATAAATCCCCTTAAAGGTGTTTAAAAAAAAGATAAAAATACAATTTTCCAAGCAAATTACAAATCATATTTGTAAATCCTAAAGAGCTCGAATATGCTTTAAAAATATATTTTTTAATAAAGCAAAGCTTAAGTCAACTCAAAGTATAATATAAAACTTTTTAGTAAGATCTGACTTCACAGCATTAGAAAGTTAAACTTTAATTCTGACAGTTGTCTAAAATATGTCCAAATTGAGTATAGTTATCTGGTTTCTAGCACAGTTAGTTTTCCAAAATAAGTAGTTTGTTAGCAACTAAAAAAGTATAAGAAACTGATTCAATAAAATAAAATTGGCACGAAATGTTAACCAACCCATCAACGACACTCTTGTAAGTACTTTAAATTTCTGTATTATTTTATAAAAAAATAGAGTATTATCTAACATCTTTATGTTATGCTGTTATAATATGAATTTTAATTTTTAAATTTATTTTTTTTTATTCATTTGAAATCTTAGTAATTTAAGAAAATTTAAAGCTTAAAATTTAAGAAATTAAAATCACTTTTGAGTTTAGTTTATGTTCTATTTTATAGTTAATATTTCCCATATTTAAAAAATTTTAAAGTTCTATTTCAACGTTTATGCCTAAATATGTATCTTTGCATTATTATAAATGGTTATCAACTGTTTATTGAATTAGAATTTAATTAATATTTATTATATATTTAATTATATTATATTATTTATAATATTAATTACAGTTTAAAGTATTAAAACTTATATTGTATTCAGAGTTTATTTAAAGTCACATCACTTTTTACCAAGAATTAGAGAATGTGCGAGGAGGACCTTACGCCGCGAACTGCGACTGGTAAATGACAACTTGGCCAGTTGTCGAGACCCCAGCTGGTGCATAGAGTAGTTCGTTTTATTTTATTTTTTTCTTTTGTTGGCTTATTCAAAAACTAACTGCGACAGCGAAACGCACTTTGAATACGAAGCGACACGCAATTGAGAAATACTGAGAAGCAGCAACAGCAGAAGCAGCAGTTCAGGAGCAAAAAGGAACCGCACGCGACGTGCAACAGCCGCCAACTGATGGGTTTTTATCTGACAAAAGCAGTGGCTGTAGCAGCAGTAGCAGTAGCAGCAGTAGCACAAAGTGCTACACACACAGACACACACAGCTACATGCAAAGCCGCAAACACGCTCACACATATATATATAGCTGCCATTGCGACACACACTCATTCGCACAAAGCAGTAGCACTTGGTGCGACATACTCGTAAACAAGAGCAAAACCGCATACAGCCATACATATTGCCTGTTGGTTGATAACAGTTTTCGAAATTCAAAAAAGTTTTCGAAACTCGAAATTGTAGTCAGCTGCTGCTGCTGCTGCTGCTGCTGCTGTTACCCAAAGTGCGACACACACACACACGCGTACCCTGCTTTGTTGATAACAGTTTTCGAAATCGAGCTTATTTTCGAAATTCGTCAGCTGCTGCTGCGGCTACTGCTGCTGCCGTTGCTGCTCAAACAGCGGCCAATCATCAACAATAAGCTACAAGGTTCAGCATGTTGCATATGCCACACGGCCCCAGTGCCCGCAACAATTCCAGCTGACGCATGCGCCGATAAGTAGGCAACAATTCATAATGACAATGTCCGCTATCAACGCCTTGCAAGTTGGCGCCTCTTTTGGGCGCAATGCTCACGTTTACTGTTTGCATACCCTGTAAACAATCGAAATTAATGGGTATATTAGCTTAAGATTGGTAAAGCTATCGAAATATTCGAAATTAAATGAGGAATAAATTAAATAAATAAATTATTTTAATAATAATAATAAATAATAAATTAAATAATACTATGTTTTAATTATTATTAGCATCATGATATTGTTGAGGCATAAGCTTTGAAAAATAATTTTAGGGAATATTTTTGAATATGTGAAACTAAGCGAAACTTTTTTTTTTAAATAAAAAATAAATAAATTGCTAAAACTTTTTCTCAGTAAATCTTTTTATTTTTTTTTTTTATTTTTTGTAAGTACTTTGTCTTTTCCATGGTATTTTACTGTCGACTTTTCAGCATTTTGCAAACACTCCTGTTTCTTATGGGTTTTTTTTCAGCCCCCACATTTTGTTATTATCTTTATTGTCGTGCAATATTTGGCTGGCTGTGAATGGAATTAGTCACCTAGGCAGCAGCACTTGACTTTGCCACCGGCCTCAAGTTCACGTGCCACCGAGACACTAATGAATTATGCCAAAGTTTTTAATGAAGCTCTTAATGTCGTGGCAATGGCACAACTGACCCAATTGTGAAGTGGTCTCTAAAATAGACCAGCGATAAGATAAGCCTGAAATATGAAAGTGCCTTTTGAAGCTATAAATAACCATATTTAGTGCAACTATAAGTAATTTTTAAATGGGAATTTAGAAGCAAACTCTTGAACTCATTTTATTTAATATATATATATGTATATATATATATATTATATATATATATATATATATATATAATTTATTAAATGTTAGCTGCTGCTTTTTGTTCATACTCGTTCACGAAGTGAAAAGAGTATTTTGGATTTGTACAGTGCGCGTATTACAGTCCGTCCGTCAATTTGTTAATCTGTCTCTATGAATCTTGAAACTATCGAATGTGCGTTTAAGTGTAGTCGTGTTTTATAAATTATTGCATTTTTATCAACATAAATGCTACGACTTTCTGATTCGTTATAAAACTCGATGTATCAACTTCTGTCTAGCACTAACAGAGAAAAATGAGAAGTTCATAAAGCAACACTCATAGAAAAACTATACATCTGAGGTAGGAAGACATACCAATTACAGTGAACGAGTATCATGCGGCTGGTATTATAAAATATTTGATTTCAATTTTTTATTTATTTTTTTTTTTATTTTTTTATTTTTATTTTTTTTTTCAAATAAATAACAGTATTTCCCTTGAATATTTAAATATTATTTATTTATCAATCAGTACAGGTAACTATGGCATTTGGCTAAGATTTGTTGTTAAACTGCCTAAATAACATGGCTAATTAGAAAGCTAGTCTTCAAAGAACTATAGCGGCATGTAAAAATTGGATAAGACTGTCAAAAGCCACCACAATATTTCCTATTAATTTTAAATAAAAATGGAGGTTTTTTTTTAATTTTTCATATTTTCAACTTTTAATTTTATATTTTATATTTATTTTTAAATTAATAATAATGTCCTTTTTATTTTCCTTATTTTATTTTTATTTTTATAAATATATATATTTAATTTTTCCTTTTCATTTTAAGATAGTTAGAGAAAAAACAAATAAAAAGCTTGAAGACATAATATAATAACTTACATATATAAAATAAATGTTACATAGGACTATAAAAAAATCATTCAAATATAAGTTGCCATTTCAAAACTTTTTAGATAAAATAAAATTTTATATAAATAATATATATTAATCAAAAATTAATTTTATTTATACTTTTTATTTAAGCTTGGGAAGATTTTATTACACTTTATATATACAAATTTTTTTTTTTTTTTTATACTCATTCACAAAGTGAAATGAGTATATTGGTTTTGTGCAATGTCCGTCACGCTGTCCGTCCGTCTGTCCGTCTGTCCGTATGAACGCAAACCATTTGCACAGTTTTGAAGCTAGAGAGTTGAAATTTGGAATATATACTCGTGTATACCCTCGAATTATAAAGTGTCAAGATTTTCCCGATACGCCCACTAGGGGCGTGGCAAATCGGAAAATGCATTTGCCCATACCTCAGAAACACTACTTCTAGAAGTGCTAGAGAGTTGCAATTTGGAATATATACTTGTGTTGACAACCCAAGATCAAAAAGCTATGGCGGATATATCTACGCCCATTGGGGGCGTGGCAAATCGGGTAAAACTGTATCTTCTACAGTTTTAAAGCTAAAACGCCCAAATTTGGCAAGTAGGTTACTGATACGATCCTATGAAGATCAACCAAAAATCTATATATCCACGCCTACTAGGGGCGTGGCAAATCGGATCTGACTATATAGTGATTTTTCAAATTCTGTAATATTTTGAGCACTATTGATGCTAGAGACTTGAAACTTGGTATATATACTCGGGTTGACAACCCAAGTTGGAAAAGATATGGCGGATATATCTACGCCCATAGGGGGCGTGGCAAACCGCAAAAGTTTGTAGCTCCTACAGTTTTAGAGCTAGAAGCTTCAAAATTGGATAGTAAGTTACTGGTGAGCTCCTCTATCGATGCGCCAAAAATAAATTTTACGACCCTTATGGGGTATGCCCGGCTAAAAAATACCCTGTAATTTTCGCATTTTTTGAGTGTAAGCATCCAAATTTCACACTTACGTTACCCTTCACTACTTCTAAGAACTGGCCAAAAATTATATGTCTACGCCTACTGGGGGCGTGGCAAATCGGGAAAAACTATACGTTTTTCCGATTCTCAGTGAGAAAATCAGAATTATATACAGATATTACTGCTGATCTCCTCTATTGATTTCCAAAAAATTATATATGTACAAACCAATTGTGGGCGTGGCAATGGGCGTGATCTGTGGGGGTGTGAATGAGTATCCCGCAGTCGGTAGCGCCCGACTGCAACGTTCTTACTTGTTTACTATTTATTTTTATTGAAATATATAAATTTTTTGAGTACCAATATTTTTACAATCGGAGTTCAAACTTTATTGTCTTTTCTACAATGATAAATTAAATTTTTAAAATATGTACAGCAGTTTAAGAAAAAAGTATGAAATGAGGAAAATATTTTAATTCGAAAAACCCTTAAAAATTGAATACTATACTAAACTTAAGCTAGATGGTATGCCTTAAAATATAAATGTACGAATTAGAGGTGGGATACTATCGATGGCACTATCGATACTATCGATGGTTGAGCACTATCGAGTCGACTCACTATCGATGGTCATGCACTACCGATAGTGTATTGATAGTGCCTCGATAGTGTCACACGTTAAATTTGGTTGTTCAAGACGATGACGATAAAACAATGGCAATAATTTCAAAATGTAAAGCAATTGTCAAATTTTTCAAAAAAAGCACTATTGCTAATGAAAAGTTTAAGATGGCGCAAGAAAAGTTTGGGTATTCAACTTTTACAACTCCAACTAGATGGAATAGTTTCTTTTATATGATTCAACGAATACTGGCGACCCATGATGAAATTGCAGTAGTACTATTGTCTACATCCAATGCACCACTCCCATTTCAAGCGGAGGAAATTGATGTGTTGAAGGACATGGAAAAAATTCTTACAGTATTTGAACAAGTTAGCAAAATGATATCTGGTGGGAAATATGCTACGATTTCGCTTATAATTCCCTTGACAGATGTACTTATTCGTAAGACGCATACTATGTCTTCGGATGTGCAAACTGCAGTTGGACAAAAAATGGTCACTGTTTTATTAGATTCAATCGTAAAACGTTTATCGCCATATGAAAAAAGAACTGCGACGAGAATGGCGACAATTTTAGATCCCAGATTTAAAAAGATTGGGCTTAGTTGTTTTATGTTGGGCACTATCGAGGCACTATCGAGCCACTATCGAGCCACTATCGATGGTTTGGTAAAAAACTATCGCCGCTATCGATGTTGCCGACTATCGATATTTTCCCACCTCTAGTACGAATATGTTGAAAATAGGCATCTACTTCTAGAATTATATTTTAAACGATTTAGTCTGTCGGTAGCTAATTTAATATTTCCTTTTTTTTCGATTTTAATTTTATTGTACTTATAGTAGATAGAAAAACTCTTCAACTGTCTTTTTTCAATCATCAAAACTATTTTCAATTCAGCGAAAATGTTCATTAGCTTAAAATCTGTTTTGGTTGTTGCTGTTGCCTACTTGTGTGCGCAGCTTTCAACGGAATTGCGGTCGACGATTACTTTTTGGCTATTTGTTCGTTGTTGGCTGACCAATGCATATTCCAAAGCTCAGCTGCATGTACCGCTAAGTGTTAAGTGTGTTTGTGTGTGTGTATCGGTGTTTGTGGAGGGCTTTAATGTCTGCTATAACAACTAACACTTCCTAACATATCCAGCCAGCTGCAAACATTTTGTATAATCTGCAAATTTCAGTAAAGCGGTAATTGGAAAAAACGAAAACTAAAACTAAAAGTGAAACTAAAACTGAAAATGCATGTAAGCTGAACACGAACACGAAGCAGCAGGCGTCTGTAGTTTGAGCTTTGTTGTGTCTGTTATCAATTGCCTCAGCAAGTACACACCCACACCCACACCCACACACAGACACACATTAAGAACAGACAAGGAAAAACGAGGAAAAGAAGCTGTTGTTCGTGTAGAAGAAGGGGGCGTAAAAAAATAATAAAGCATAAATGCCATTTGACCTTGTCTAGCAAACAGAATGTCAACTGGGTGCGCTGTGGGGCAGAGGTTGATGCTGTGCCTCGACCTGGTCGCAGGTTGGCAGAACAACAAATTGAGTGATGCCCTTTAATGATGACTGGGTACAATGCCAACTCTGTGTGTCACAGCTGACGAATTGTCTTTGCATATTGATTAAATGTTGGCCGAAACTAAGAATGAAATTTACAACAGCAACAATATATAATGAGCTATTAACGAGTACCGCTTTAACCCAATTACCAGCTCTTCCTTCAGTCAGCTTGAAAATCAATTGAAGTTTTCTTATTTGTCTATTTCAATTATTGCTAGAACTCAGGAAATTGCGTGTTTGTCCAGGTCAATAATTGAGGTTAAGCGAGCGAGCAAGCGCCATAAATGATATTAAATTGTTTATAGAGCAAGGTTATGACTGGACGCTGGACAAGTTTGAAATATGAGTTCTTATGAAAAATTACGAGGCGAAATGTGACGCAATCAACTCAAATACGAAGACACTTTGTGCTGGGATGGTAGTTAAATGTCATCATAAAGTTAACATGCTTAAAACGAAATCGAAAACCAGTGAAATATTCTTCCTGCCTTTTATTTTGATCAATTTATGAATTTTTGAAAAGTCCGCGCTTCATTCAACTTCTAAAGCTCAGTGATACAAGACTACCTACTATGTGGCAGCTCTGAAAACCAGGGACGAAACGGAAATCTGTTACAATATTGCCCTTTTTCAATATGTATGTACACAAATCATCGATTTATATGTTATATATAGTAAAAAATACATACACACAAGAGACAAATACTAACAAACATGAAATCTTATAATATCTCGATAAATTATATTTTCAGCAGCTTGCTTACACCCCTATATCGTTATCGTTACACCCCTATATCGTTATCGTTGGTGTTGCCACTGCTCGAATATCTAAATAACTGAACAACACTACCCGCCAGTTGTTTGTTTTGTTTGTACCCGTTTGCAACGACGACGGCTGCAAGGTGAATGAGTTTTGCGTAAAATATTATAAATTAACAGCTGCGCGTGTGCCATTATGTGTGTGTACACACACACACGTGTAGTAACAAATTCATTATCGCTATATAAAAGTCGGCGCCAATGTCGCCGGCGCCAATACAAAATCATATTTTTTTGCACTTGTGCAAAAAGTGGTAAACGGTGAAACATAAACAAAACGCTGATAAGCCGCACCGCTACTGCCATTATCAATATACGGCCGGTCGGTCGTTTAGCAATATTCCTTCGTGTTAACGAATGCAACAACAAAATAATCAAGTTAAACTTGTTGAGCGAGTTAAACGCCCAAGAAACTACCAACAATGGTGAAAATTTTTAATGCTCTGCCCGCACAGCGGCGACAGCGACGCAGCCACTGACCTTTATTTGACTTTTAAGCTGCCTGTCTCTGCGCTCGGCAATGAACAAAAAAAAAAAAAAACAGACAGTGCCTGCCGCACACACAGATGTTGTATATATACCATTGCGTTCTTGTGCGGTTCCCATTTCGTTGTTGTTGGTGTTGAAGTTCTTGCAGCCGCTATGGGTGACGTCGCCGGCGACGGCTCCGTCGACTGCGGCAGGCAAAGGCGAAGGAGAAGGCGAAGAAGACAGTCGCGCAGCCAAAGTTCGAATATTTATATGTGCTCTGTGTATGTGTGTGTGTGTGTGTGTGTATGTACACACATATTCAGGTTGCGCGTGCAAGAGACGCCTCGTCTTGTCTCACAGTTCACACTCATCAGTTGAAATAAAAATTAATTGAATAAAACCGTAAGCAAATTGAACATGTGCCAAACGAGGACCAATCGAAATACAATTTTCATTGTCAAATCTTTGCTAAACATGCAAATTCTTTTATTTCTTCACTTTTACTTATTTCTTTTTTCTTCACTTGACGCCCACAAACTCTTGCTTTCGATCACCTGCCACTTGCTAATTACCAAATAATTATCATTCTCTACTTTTAATTACTGTTTAACAATGCTCTAATTTTTCCGTACAAATGTGACATTTCAAAAGTGCAATATTGTATGTGACTTGTGTGGTGTGTGAAGAGCCAAAAGGAACTACAAAAGAATAAATGAAGATAACACTCATTTAATTCTTTAGAAATTCCATGAATGAATTGCATAAATCGGACCACAAGAGAAGAAAGATAATTGAAAATTTACTTCCAAAGAATATCGAAATAGGCAGCATTCGAAATATTAACCATATGCATGTGGAACTCTTGAATTTGTAGGCATAGAAAACATTTTAATACAATATCAAATGAATATTTTCCGAACTGACTGTAATTAATAAGACCTTCAAATGATAAATGAAATGATAAACCTCTTAAAGGTTAAAATATTAAATGTGAAACTTCGGAAAAATGTTATAAAAATTTTTGTGGTAACAAATATTTCTTAATATATTTATAATGATGAAGACATAAAATGAAATAAATTGATTGATTTTCAAAAATTCTCTATGTCACATATAATTTATGAAACTCTTAAACTCTATTGATTATCATTTTTGTTAAGTCTTTAACTAACTTGATGTATTTCACTTCAAAAACAAATATTTTTTATAAATATTTAATTCATATACTGATCATTAGAAATATAATTCATATTGTATATGATTTAATTGCATTATATATTATATTATAAAGATGTCATCTTTGGAAGCAGTCCAATTTTTTGTTAAGCGCCATAATATGTTTGCAAGTGTATATTATATTCGATTTACCGGAAATACAATAAATATATTGGCTAAAACATTTGTCGTGACGTTTTCAGATCGAAATGAAAACTGTTTACTTAGCTGTTAGTGCAAACACTTGCAGGAAATTAAGTAAATAATATGTTAGCTAAACCAACTAAACATATCAGCTCCAAGCAAAAGTTAGAAAACTAAAATCAGAAAAAGAAAGCTAATAATATTTTATTGTTGAAGTTAATATTTAAAAGTTTTTGTTTTAATATTGAAATGAATATATAATTTATATTTTATATATATATTAGTAACAGAATTCACTTTGATATTAAACTGTTTTTCAATATTTTCCTATTGTTACATAATTTGCAATATTCCAAGATTCAATATGTTTGCAAAATCATTCAATGACGGAATTTTGTATATATATATATATATTTGAATGTACCCTTAATAGTAGTATATATTAATATATGTATATATGTATACATATATATATATATATGTATAGAAATTGGCAACGTCAGCTATTTTCTTAGCCCACCTAATTATAGCAGATCCCAATTGCGAATTATGGACGACAAATGCACAACAACGACAACGATGACAAAGTCAGGGCCATTGGCAGGCGGGCGAGAAGCTACACGCGTTCTTATCAATTGTCAACTATCAGTTCAAAGCTCGAAGATTGGGGCACACCTCCAGATTGTCAATTGCCGGGTTGTTATACCCTGCACTCAATGAAAATGGGCAAACAGGGTGAAAAGTATTTGTTAATAAATTGAAAGTAAAATACGATGATACGCGTAAGACAATATACAGATATCTGTAGATCTAAATATGATTGTGTTCATAATATAAGCTCTAATATCTGCAACAGCAACTCCACAGAGTGTCCAGGGTATCTCCTAGTCGGTCACTCCCGACTAGAGTATTGTGTTTGATGTTCCTGTTGGTGTCGATGTTAATGTTAATCTTGATGTTGATGTTGGTGATGCAACACGATCAGCCGGCACTGCTAAGGCTTACAGTTTACAGCTTTACAGCTTTGTAATCTGGGTCAAGCAGCAGCTAAATTTAGTTGGAATTATCAGTACGCTTCGATTGCCTGGACTAGGAGGTTGTCTAGGCGCTGCCATAGCTTTATCACAATGCGGCGCCAAATGTCCTATCGTTTTGAAGATCAAGATGCTTCACCTATGGCCTTGCGGGTTACTCAATTATTGCATATATAATAAAATATTTAATATCATACTAAATTCGCCTTTTTCCATTTTTCCATTTTTTTTCTGCAGATGAATCGTCGATTTTCACGCGTGGAGTCCGGCGCGGACCTGAAGGACTACTTCGATCGCGGCGATATTGCATCGCGGGAGAATCGCTGGAACTTTGAAGTCGCATGGGAGGTGGCCAACAAAGTGGGCGGCATTTACACAGTGATACGCTCCAAGGCCTATGTGTCCACCGAGGAGATGGGCGAGCAGCTGTGCATGATGGGTCCCTATAAGGAGCAATGTGCACGCACTGAAATGGAGGAAATGGAATTTCCACGCGGCAATCCGCTTCTGGATGCGGTCAACGCTTTGCGATCGAGAGGCTACAAAATTCACACCGGTCGCTGGCTTGTCGATGGCAATCCTCAGTTGATACTGTTTGACATTGGCTCTGCCGCTTGGAAGTTGGATCAATTTAAGCTAGAGATGTGGGAGAAGTGCAACATTGGCATTCCCCATTTAGATATTGAGACGAACGATGCCATTATTATGGGGTTCATGATTGCCGAGTTTCTCGAGGAGTTCCGAAACTTTGCCATCACCTACTCCCAAAACAATGAGCTCAGTCCGCCGCGCATCGTTGCTCACTTCCATGAATGGCAAGCCGGCGTAGGTTTGATTATCTTGCGTACTCGACTCGTAGAGATCGCCACCGTCTTTACCACCCATGCCACACTTCTGGGTCGGTATTTATGCGCCGGCAACACCGATTTCTACAACAATCTCGACAAGTTTGCGGTGGACGAGGAAGCAGGCAAGCGTCAAATCTATCATCGCTATTGTCTGGAGCGTGGTGCCACACATCTGGCACATGTCTTCACTACCGTATCGGAGATCACGGGCTACGAGGCGGAGCATCTGCTCAAGCGCAAACCAGATATAATCACGCCCAATGGCTTGAACGTGAAAAAGTTTTCGGCCATTCATGAGTTCCAGAATTTGCATGCCGTTGCCAAGGAGAAGATCAATGAGTTCGTACGAGGTCATTTCTATGGGTGAGTCAAAACTTTTTACTTAGAGATTGTATATCTATTTATTTATTAGAATAAGCTTTCAGCGCTTTAGGCTGTTTATAATTGAATTTAATGCAATTTCTGCTCTACAGCCATATCGACTTCGATTTGGACAAGACGCTGTACTTCTTCATTGCAGGCCGCTATGAGTTTGGTAATAAGGGCGCTGATATATTCATTGAGTCGCTGGCTCGTCTCAACGCGATGTTGAAGCATGAGAAACCGGATACCACTGTGGTTGCCTTCCTCATCTTTCCTACCAAGACAAACAACTTTAATGTCGACTCGCTGCGTGGCCATGCTGTTATCAAGCAGCTGCGCGATACCATCAACAACGTGCAGCAGGCGGTGGGCAAACGGATGTTCGATACATGCCTCAGGGGTCACATACCCGGCCCCGATGAGCTGCTGCAAAAGGATGACCTGGTTAAGATCAAGCGTTGCATGTTCGCTATGCAACGTGATTCAATGCCGCCGGTGACCACGCACAATGTGGCCGATGATTGGAACGATCCAGTGCTATCTTCGATCAGGCGCTGTCATCTATTCAACTCAGTGCACGATCGCGTCAAAATGGTCTTCCATCCGGAGTTTTTGACTTCGACAAATCCGCTATTCGGCATCGATTACGAGGAATTTGTACGCGGTTGTCATTTGGGTGTGTTCCCATCTTACTACGAGCCCTGGGGCTATACGCCTGCCGAGTGTACTGTCATGGGTATACCAAGTGTAACCACAAATCTCTCTGGTTTCGGTTGCTTCATGCAGGAACACATCAGTGACCCAAAATCCTATGGCATCTACATTGTCGATCGTCGTTACATTGGCTTAGAGAACAGCGTGCAGCAGCTGTCGAGCTTTATGATGGAGTTCTCTCGTCTAAATCGTCGCCAGCGCATCATTCAGCGCAATCGCACAGAGCGCCTTAGCGATCTGCTTGATTGGCGTACGCTGGGCATTGTATGTATTAATATAATTCCCCTGTTCTGAATAGTTGTTCATTTCTGTTTTCTGTCTCTATATCTGCAGTACTATAGACAGGCTAGGGTGAAGGCTTTGCAGGCCGTCTATCCTGATTATGTGGACGAGACCACCTTGTATGGCTCACGCAACAATTTAATCTTCTCGCGTCCACACAGCGAGCCGCCGAGTCCCACCTCATCGCGTAAGTTTGAATAAATCAATTAAAGCGGATTAATAAAATAAAGTTTTTGAACCCATTGAAAATGGGAAAACAGGGTATAATGGTTTTGTTAAAATGTATGTAACAGCCAGAAGGAGGCGTGGCAGACCCCATAAAGTATATATATTCTTGATCAGGGTGACAAGCCGAGTCGATTTAGCCCTGTCCGTCTGTCCGTCCGTCCGTCTGTCCATCTGTCCGTATGTATGAACGCGTCGATCTCAGAATCTATAAGAGCTAGAGACTTGAAATTTTTTATGTAGGTCCGTGTATAGCACGCGCAGATCGAGTTTGTTTCAAAAAATCGATGAATTTGATCGTTTAAAAGTTATCGATCTCCTAGTCGGGATCTCCTAGTCGGGTACCGCCGACTAGAGCTTTCTTACTTGTTTTTCAATTGACTTTGATTAAACAACTGGTGTATTTAGGTGACTTTCAAATATCATTGACCGTTTATCAATTTTTATGAGACTGGTCGTGTTTCATTGCGTAAAGTGTGAATCATAACCAAGCAAATTGACACCCAGATGACGAACTGATCTAATGGTCATTCAGAAATTATAGGAATATATGAAGTTAAAAGAAAACACGAGCTCTAATAGCATATTCTCTCTATATTTTCTATATAGGGCATACCACACCTGCACCTTCAGTGCATGGCTCCGATGATGAGGACTCTGTTGATGAGGAAACTGAGCTGAAGGAACTGGGAATCAAGTAAATCAAGCCCAAGTCCCGATCGTCAGCAACTGGCTTTACGAACAATTCATACAGCGCAATATTACCATAAGTTTAGTAATTTTGTTTCACATGTTCAAAGGGCATGCTGTAGTCAACCAGACGACAACGCCCACACGAAGAAACTATCTACCTAATGCTACAACTGTTTTTCTTAAACAAATTTATACGCTCATATGCAACAGTTAGAACAATTTGAGAATATTTATGCAAAATGAGAAGATTCTATTTAATGTTGTTTAGTCTATAAGCAGAGATGAGTCCCACACAAAAACAAAACAAAATGTTATCAAAACAAATTAAATTATTATTACTATGGTGCACAACACACAGAAATTGGCCACTCTAATTGACCTTATCAAATTAACCCAAATTATGTAATTGCCAGGCCTAATCGCAATTCGTGGCACACTGCAATCGGGCAATTCGAAAAGTTATTGGCACTTTATTGAAATACATATATATTTGACAAATAATGTATTGAATTATAAATTAAATGAGTTTGGTTTACCATTTAGGGTAATTTCCTAAATCATGTAGCTACGCCCAGTTAGTAGCCTATAATATACTGCCTCATATTGATAAATCAATAATTTATATAAATGGGCTATACACATATATGAGTCTAATAAAGTTGAATAAATCGATATATCATCTCTGATACCAGAAAACCTATGCATATATTAATGAGCGAGGTCTATCAAGTATTTCTCAGATATGTATAACACATTTTTCGATTTGGAGTGTTTGCGCTCACATAATCGTTAATAATCCATTTTGGGCAACATACTTAAAATACTTGTGCGAGATAAAGCAAGTAGATCTGACTCATTAGAAACGTTTATTTATGATTAGTGCTGCACTGGTCATACTGATGAAATAGTGAGCAATCGATGCAGTCATGCTCAAAATTATATTAGTTATCTTTATGACCTTAAAGAAATACAGCTACTTTCATAGTACAAGCATGATACTCTGTTCAAGTTTCTAAAATATTACGTAAGAACGAACAATTAAAGGGGTTTTGTATTTATTTATTTACAACCCGGTGGCTGAGAAGCTACAAATTCTTGAACTGCCCACTGTTGACTGTTAGGCACGGCGACTGTAAAGGGAACGCATAAATTTGCCATGGCGACGTCGTCGGCGCTGGGCGGGCACATTGTAGTACGGATCGTCGTCCTGCTCCAAATGCGCTGGAGGCGATGTGTTTTGGCTAACTACGCCATCTTTGCAATTTACCAATTTTCCACTGGGATCCAAACATTTCTCTGATTCCAGCACCCAGCCATCGTCGCTGTCGCCAGCCTCAATATCCTGATCAATGTCGTGTTCGCCTTCCTGCTCCTGCTGCTCATCTGCATTTTGATCGTCTTCGTCCGGTTGTGGTTGAGGCTGATAGTTGTAGTCAAATCCTGGACTAAAAAAGGTTGGCATTGCTGGCATATAGCCTGGAAAGCAACCCATGCACTCTGCTGGCATGCCATTCTGCAGGATATAGCCATAGGTCACATACAGACATTTCTGACAGCTGGCGCGTCTCTGTCGCACGCTGTTACTATCCTGGCGACAGGCCATAAAGGGCCAAGTGCTTATGTACTTACATTCCTCGGATTGAGTTTGAGGCTGGTATTTAGGTAGATGTTGGTAAGGGTTGCGTTGCTTGGATTTGCGACGATGCATGGGCACATACTCCACCGTCTCGCGGCACACTTCTGGCTGCTCTTTTTCGCATTGAACCACGCGTTTGGCATGCATCACTCGCGCTTGGCACCGTGCGCCACAGACGCGATGCCGTGAGTGTTCCCGGCAGTGTTCCAGGTGCTCGCAATCACGCTCTCGCTGCACCACATGGCAGCAGGAGCCCTGCTCACTGTAGCCAAGACCGAAGCGGCCACCCACCTTGGACACATTCTGATGCACCTGGACATTGATCTCATTCCGACCCTGTATATCGTTCTTGATAATGTTGTTAATCTTGTTTGTCAGTCTGATGATGTTGGTGGTGTTCAGTGCGGGCTGGGCGGGTGCCACGTAGCTAGTATCATTGATGCCGTGCACTAGGAGTGGCTCTTCCGTCAGATCCGGGCACAGTGGGCACTCTGATTCGCAGCTCTCTTTGCCAGCGCAGGTGTTCAAGCAGCTCTGCCGATTCGTTCGGCACTCCTCGTAGTCGCGCAACGTGGGCTTCTCATAGTTTTGGAGAGGTGTTTGTATCACAATCTTATCCTTGACGGTCGATGGATCCTTTACCTCCTCGTCACCAACCACTCCTCCAACAGCCAGCAACAGCAGCAGTGCCCATAACTAATAAATTGAATAAATTCATATCAATTATATAAGATAAGAATCAAGTCTATCAACTTTCGTTCAAAAATATCTGTGGCTGTAGCTGTGGCTGTGGCTGTAGCTGTAGCTGTGGCAGCTCACCTTCATTTTAATGAATTGTTGGAATAGTTGAAGTATGACTAAGTCGACTAAGACGACCACTTTCTTTTATAGCTGGTCTAACAGCTGGGAACTCTTTTACTCTACTGCAGACTTAGTTGCGCTTTTAGCACTATGTGCTCACTATTAGATACCAACTGATTAGATAGCGTAATCAACCAAATTGATTATGGCACATTTATCGGTTTGAGAGAGTCACAGAGAGCCAAAGAGCGCGAGACTGACAGAGAATGTATATTTTCGGCAGCTACAATAAGATCTATTACTCTTGCTGCATCACAAAATCGTATGTTTATTTATTTAATAATAATATTTAATAATCCCTACAAACAGTTATAGATTGATTGAAAATAATGGGTAATCATCCAAAATGTACCATCATTTACATTCCCCAAAGCTTACACGATTTCTAATTCTTACCTCTAATAATTGTTAATAATCAATTTTGCAGAAATGACAGCTCTTGTACACGACTGAACGAAATGGTTTGATGTATCCAGTGAAAATAGAAATTCGTTAAAATGTTTTTCGAGAACATTTAGGCCTGCTTTGTCAGTCCGTTCGTCTGTCTATCCATGGTTAGTTCTTATTATATCCTGAATTCCCATTTTCGATGGGTTTAGGGTTTTATGATTCAAATAACAGCTTTGCAGGTTATCTCCTAGTCGGACACTTCTAACTAGAAGTGGAGTTACTTTTTATGTATTTGCAAATATAAGCTAACATGTTTGATGCACGAGCTCGGCACTGCGCACAGGACATTTCGTACTCAGACGCTCCCTACTAGACCTCTCTAACTTTCGTTTCTAAATGACTTTGTTAGTTACCAGTTTTCCCTTAAATATTTAACAGTTCATTTTATTATTCCCATGAATATCAATAAAAAGAAATAAACACGTTGGCTGTGTTTGAAATTGAAATTCAATTCGATAGATTTCTGAGATTGAATGACAATTTGAATAAATTGTGCTCTCCATCAGGATCAGACGTTCTTTAGGGCTGCCTCGTATATGTAATAAATAAATATATTTGTATAATTTAATTTGTATTCATATATGATATTTAGAATACAATATTCAAAAAGATTAATGATCGTACAATTAATCTTTTTGATAAATTCCATGCATTTCTAAAAAATTTTATAAGATTAAAGGAATAATTATTATATATTGAAGTTGCGTTTTTAAAAGAGTTAAGATACAAATTTATTTTTTATATATCCTGAGCCCAATGAAAGTTGAAATTCACGATATATTATTTGGTTAAGTTGGAAATTGACAGAGGTATATAGTATATGCATAGTATATGTTGTATTCAATTTGTTTAGCGACGCCATCCATATTCCGGACGGCAGCCCACGGATCCGGCAAATTGTGGCGAATCACAAAATTCTTTTTGATCGTAGTAGGCACAGTTGGGGCTATGGCAGCGATAGTTGTAGCAGTACGACGAGCACGATGCCGTGTTGCCCGAGGCACAGCCGCTACAGTCATAACGACCTTGTTGGAATAGAATAAATCAATGAATATCATTCAGGTTGATCTTTAAGTGATCTTAGATACTTATTCTAGATCAATCAATTTCAATCTGCTAGATAATCGATCTTATTATCCAAGTCTAAAATTGATATTAGATATTGGATTAGATCGCAGACCATAAACCATTCAGTATGTGAGCTATCTAAGACCCAGATTGATTTTTGATCTTTGGTCAGACAGTATGAATTAGCAATCAATCAATAGATCTAGGAATGAGCTCCACTTACTTGCTGTTTGTGGACAGTTACCCTGCATCTGGCAATCGGAGTGCCAGTTGGGCGGCATGGTGAGCATTTGATCATCACTGTCGTACCAGCTGCTAATCCCGGCTGGTCTTAAAGCCATTTTCTTGGCACTACAAAAGTCGCCGCACACATGCTGTTTGGGATTAAAGCACTGCCAGCGATTGCCTTGTGACGGACAGCGACAAGTGCGCGGTGCAATAACCGTACAGCACTTGGTCGGTGGCTGAGACGTTGGTAGAGCAATTGGAGGTGCGATATCCTCCTCTTCTGATTCCTCTTCATAGTCCCGGTAGTCCGTTGGAAGAGTCAGCGAGCCGTTGACTGTCAGATGCTGGACATTGTTGAGCACCATGTCTGGCGTGTTCTTTGATTTCTCGATGATAGTTTTCTCGAGGTGAATCGGCGCCATCTCCACGGGCTGGGGATGAGCGCATTTCTGACCCGACCAATAGGTACCCTTGGGGCATCGAGGCTCCACACAACGATCATGGTTATAGACTCCACTACCACAATAAACCAAATGACATTCGTTCTTGATGAGCACTGTGCCCTTGGGGCATTGGCGCAATGGAGCAGGAGGTGGCTGGGTGGGTGGTCTTCCGGTTGTCGTAGTTGTTGTTGTGGTTGCTGCAGTGGGCGGTGGAGCTGTCTGAGGTTCAACAACGATTGGATAGGGTGTAACAGGTTCATTTGGAGAGGGGAGAGGTTGTGGCTGTGCTGGAACGGTTGGATAGGGTGCAACAGGTTGATTGGGATAGGGGAGAGGCTGTGCTGGAACGGCTGGTCCGGGTGCAACAGGTTCATTTGGACAGGGGAGAGGTTGTGGCTGTGCTGGAACGGCTGGATAGGGTGCAACTGGTTGATTCGGACACGGGAGAGGTTGTGGCTGTGCTGGAGCGGTTGGATAGGGTGCAACAGGTTGATTGGGATAGGGGAGAGGCTGTGCTGGAACGGCTGGATAGGGTGCGACTGGTTGATTCGGGCACGGGAGAGGTTGTGGTGGAACGGTTGGATAGGGTGCAACTGGTTCATTTGGACAGGGGAGAGGTTTTGGCTGTGCTGGAACGGTTGGATAGGGTGCAACTGGTTGATTCGGACACGGGAGAGCTTGTGGTTGTGGTGGAGCGGTTGGATAGGGTGCAACAGGTTGATTCTGGCACGGGAGAGGTTGTGATGGAACGGTTTGGCCGGGTGCAACAGGTTGACTCGGACAGGGAAGAGGCTGTGTCTGTGGTGGAACGGTTGGATAGGGTGTAACTGGTTGATTCGGGCACGGGAGAGGTTGTGGTGGAACGGGTGCTACAAGGTGAGGTGGCTGATTTGTACAAGGCAAAGGCTGAGCTGGAACGGTTGGCTGATTTGGACAAGGTAGAGGCTGAGCTGGAACGGATGGACACGGTGCTACAAGCTGATTTGGAGAATATCCAGGCAAAGATTGCACAGGTGTAGAGGGAAGAGCGGCTTGAGGCGAGCATGGCGAACTCGCCGTCGGAAAAACATTGACAACAACTCCATGTGCACCACCTTGACATGAACCTATAAATATGAAAATAGTCCAGATATAGCGTTTGTTCTAGACATTCTGTATATTTTCACTCACTTATGACAGTGTTTGGCAACACACAAGCCCCATTGTAGAAAACGTAGGGCGCAGTACAGGAAATAGCAGCATTAGTGACGACTGAGCTCTGCGGATATTGAGCACTGCCGAGATCAAAAGCCAGCAGCAGGCAAGGTAGAATCAGCACTTGATAGGCGAACATGCCGATTACAAATGAGCTGTGAGTAGAAACTGATGCTGTAGGTAAACGCTGGAAATGGCACTTCTTCAACTGAAAAGCAAAGGTTATCAGAGCTACAAAAAATTATATTTTGAGCGCCGTCTAAGCATCGGCCAAGCGTCGCAGTTGTTTAGTTGTCGATCGAGCTTAGCTGTTAAAACATCGCGTGATCACAAGCGTAGTCGACTTCAATGTGGACGATTTTGTCAATACTCTGCGTAATATGTATTGCGGAAGGTTATCAAGACGAGCATGGCAAGGTATTCAATGAAAATATATAATTTAAAATATATATAGTTTAATCAGATCTTTATAGTGGATGGAATGTCCACAAGGCTATTCAGCTATCAATGGTATGTGCTATAGCACCAATCGGTGTCAGGAAGGTGAGCTATAAACGTTTCTACGTTTCTATTAGTATCTCAATGAAAAGCAATTTTGTTATTGTTTGCCTTAGGCTACCGTCTGCACACGGATGGCATGTGTCATTTGATCAACCCAGTACCTTGCCCATATAATACCGCAACTCCAAGTCCAAACAAAATTGAGGTGCCCACTACCAGCACCACAAGCACCACCAGCACCACCAGCACCACAAGCACCACCACCACGACCCCGGCACCTAAGGAAGAGCCCGACATCAGTTACGATTCAACGCCAATACCTACGCCGATTGATGAGCCCGATGAGCAGGTGCGCTGTCCACCTGGCTCAATCTACTTCAGGGATCAATGTCGCAAGATACTCTGCAGCCAGGGCGAATACTATGCTGGTCGCTGTCTTTCGCCCGCCTGTCCGACGGGCACCGTGTGGTGGGGCAAGCAATGCCAAGCGCCTGGCTATGTAACAACTATATTGGAGATCGACAATGTGATTAAGAACAAGAAAGAGTATCGAGCAGTAACCGAAAATATCAACAAAGTGGAGTATAAGACCATTAAGCCCTACGATCCCAATACGGATCAGAGCTATGTGTATGTTAAGCCACTGGATAAACTTGTTACTGAAACCACAACACAAGCCAGCTTGGTTGGGCAGCCCTCGGCAGGTTGCTGCACGGTTAAGAGTCCGCGGATCTGCCGACCATATCCACCCAAATGGATTTGCTTCAATCAGAGTCGAAAGCTGTGCGACCCAAGGGTTTGCACTAGTCCAGTAATCTATCTCAAGCCCCCACAGGTTGTGGAGATGCATGCTCCACCAATGTTGGTGATGCCCCCGAATCCCCCATCGCTAAGCTGCATGACTGCCGACTGTCTCGAGAGCGGTAAGCCCATCCAGAAGCTATATTGAAATCGATATCCATATTCTATAGCTTAAAATCATTTTCAGAAATGCTCAATTGTTCTGGTTGTGCCCAGGGTTGGCGTGAGACGTGCTCTGCAGGCTGTTATAATTACTTCTGTCCTGGTAATAATTGCGAGTTCAAGAAATCCGAGGACTTTTGTGCCTTATATCCCGGCGATTTTGGCTGCAACAAAAATTATGGCTGCATCTGGAATTGGTGTTAGATTAATCAACAAATCTGTATGTGAATCATGTTTATAATATATTATAATATAATTTCAAACTTTCGCGCATTATCTGTTCCCGTTTAAGGCTGCCATCTGTTTAAAAAACACCTGCGTCGTGGAAATATCTAACAACGTGCTAAATGTGCATGTAGATTTGGTGTTAATTCAATTTGTCAAGCATTATTATAATGTAGTAACTATTACAGAGTTATGGCTTGTTAATTATACAGTTGGACAGAATGTAATAAATGACAGAATAAATTTTAAACTTACCCGCCTAAATGTCCGACTCAGCTGTTTAGTTTAAGCGTTGCCACCTGTCACAAACATTAAATAACGCACTAAATATGGCGGAACTCACAGCTTGGCGAACTTGGCAGCACTGTTTTGTAAATCAGCTGATGCCATGCTGCCCGTTTCGACAGTGCTTTTGCTCATTTCGGTTTCAGTCGTTAAACGAGAGAGCAAGTGTCGACATTTGATTGCTACGCGCGCGCGTTTTGTGTACAAAGTGTTAAAACACAAAATTTTGTTTGTGATTCAAGTAAAAAGTGAGTGTGCGTGCTTGTGTGTGCGTGTGAGTGAGTGTACGCGCAATACAGAAACAACAAAATAGAAAATAAAGTAACGGTCGTTGTTCTCGGCGGCAAATAGAAAAAGTTCAAACCAAAAGCCGCAGTTACAGTTGCCGCGTTGCACCGTTGTCGGTGTTTTCGTTGTTGTGTTCTTCGGTGGAGTCAAAGCGGCGTTCCGCACGTCCTTCGGAGGTGCCAACACCAAAAGGTAGTTTTCTATTTACATATGTGTGTATGTATGTATATAAATGTCCGTTTGTGTCTCTGTGACTTGCAGTTTTATTGTGGCGTGTTTTATTAGCGTGTTTGCCACGGCAATCATAAAAACAACAACTACGACAACGACAACTAATAAACGAATCCAAATTCGCGCCTTCGTTGTATAAGCGCATTGTTTATGTCGTCACAACAACAACAACAATAACAACAACAACAGCAACAACAAATATAAATAGCAATCGCGCAAATATACAGCTAAATATCTAATTGCATACGTATGTATGTGTATGAGTGTATGTGTGCGTATTATGATGTACAAATGCAGCAAATCAGTTCTCGACTTGCCTTTGCGCTCTGCCTCCTCTCCCTCTCTCTCTCTGTCTCTCTGTCTCTCTCTTTCTCCTTCTTCTTCTGCATCGCTTTGCTAGCTGGCTTTCTCGCACACATTCCGCGAGTGTTAATTGAAAAAAACTACAAACTTCCTGTTTTTGGGGAAAGGGTTGTATCTAGCCAAGCTCAGCTACCTACCCCCGCCACCGCTCAACCAATCAGCTTGCTCATACATGTATATGCTCGAATGTGTATATGTGTGTGTATGTGTGTATAACTGTTGCCGTTGCCGCAGACAACATGAGCTTTATTGCGGCAGCCTAACTCAGCACTGACCCCAGCCCCCTTCTACATTCGCATTACCAAAGGGCTCTTGCTGAGTGTGCGTGTTTGTGTGTGTGTGTGTGTGTGTGTGTGTGTGTGTGTAAAGTGGAGCCACATAGAAGTTTTGTGCTTTCTGCTGTGTGGGTATTTGTCAGAATGCGGGCGTTGAAGTTTTTAGTGCAACATTTTTTCTATGTTTTGCCTATTTGCTTCTTCTTTTTAGCTCCAGCGGGAGCTTTTATACTGTATGTGTGTGCTATTATTAAAATGCCACATGCACGCACACACACACAGACAGGCAGGAGGAGGAGGAGGAGGAGACACAGACACTGCAAAACTATTCACAGTTGGTGCGAGTGTGTGAGTGTGCGTGTGTGTGTGCGCCTACGAGGCGTTGGCGTTTCAGCAAGAGAGAGAGAGTGAGTGTGAGAGAGAGAGAGAGAGTGCATAGGCTAAAAGGGGAAGCCGCAAGAGCGAGCAGATAAGTTAATAAATAAATCAAATAAAGCATAAAAATGTAAATTGAGGCAACAACCAAAACATAAGCAGCATTTCTCAATAAGAATTTAAATGAACCAACCCCCTCCACAGGCTCCCCGCCCACGCATACCTTAAGCCCTGCACTTGTTAGACATAAACGCGGCCGCACATTTGCCATATGTGCCCGTTACAGTTGTTGTTGTTGTTGTTAGGATTGTAATAAAGCGTTTTACGGCCCTTCTCGCTGCTGCTGCTGCTGCTGCTGCTTATTGTTGTTTTTATGACAGTTAAGCTATTTTGCGTATGACATGTTTGACAGAAGCCAACAGCCTCGCCGTCGTCACCGCGGCTGTCAACGCCGCTGTTAAATGCAGCCTCTGCCAGCAACCACTCCCCCTTTCCTCACGCCCACACACACAGCTAGCTATCGTACTCGTTCCCTTTATATTGTTGCCCTGAAAGTTTGTTTGGGTTTGCTGGCGTTTTAATTTCTGCGTCTATTAGCCACAAACACACACACACACATACAAATACATACGCCTTGCCACAACTGTAGTTGAGTCCGAAGTAGTAAAAAGGGGGGCAGGGCGGTTCCGTTTGCAGCTACTTTTACGCATGTTTTCGCACAACGCCAAAGATGTCGGCTTGACATAAATTGTGTCTGCCAAATGTGGCAAACTACAAAAAAAAAGAAACTGGGACACGCCTACAAAAAAAAAAAGGCATAAGAAACCAACAGTTGCCTGTCTTGTCGCATGTAATTGCTCGCCACAATGTAAATGACAAAAGCATGCTGCACAGTGGGCCTTGTCATTGTTATTGCTATGTTCTCTCTTCTATTACAATTAAAGACTTAAATTTAATTGAATTACTTATATATTTATATATTTTGAATAAAATGTTAAGAGCTCTTCTTATGAACTATATAATTACAATTGAAAAATATTGCGTACACTTTGACAGCAGTACGGCCCACGGTGCCGAAACAAGTTGGCGCGCTGTAACTAAAAACCGCAAAAGCTTGACAACCCAGCTACCCGCTGTCCCCTCGTCGGTATTGCCGCTCTCACGCCAATCGCACTGCCCATGGCTCAACGGCTCTCCGCTCTCCACTCTCCACTCTCCGCTCTGCACTCTTTGCTCTTTCGCTCTTACACAGGCGACTTTGAGAGCTGTTGCTTCCGCTCCCGTGGTCTGAGTGTAAAAGTATCTCTTTGTTATTGTTGTTGTTGTTGCTGGGCTGTACGTGGGCGGCAACACAGCCGTCGCCTGAGCTGAAATCTTAGGCCAAGTTTCAAGCTTGAAATGCTTTGACGATGACGTCGTCATCAGCGTCGTCAGCGTCGCCTTCGTCGCCGTCAATCAAATTGTGCGCTTTCAGCGCTGTTCGCCGCGTCGCATTTGGTTGCATGTGCTTTGGGGTTTGGTTTAGGTTTTGGTTTTGGTTACGGTTTTGGCTGTGGCTGTGGCTGTGGCTTTGGCTTTGGCTTTGGCTCTGACTCTGGCTTTGCGTAGTTTGCGTACTTTACACTCACACACTCGCACTCCCGTTCGCACATTCACAATGCAAATTGATAGCGCAAACAAACAAACATGCAAACATTTTATGGCATTTACGTATCGAATATCGCTTGGATTTGCCATACGTTTATTTATATTTATGTACTCTAGTCTCCAAGGGGAAAAGGAGTATATTACTTTTACAATACGTCCCCATTAACTCTTAAATACTGAGAGTACG
Organism: Drosophila nigricruria; assembly: GCA_037075265.1. NCBI lineage: Eukaryota > Metazoa > Arthropoda > Insecta > Diptera > Drosophilidae > Drosophila > Drosophila nigricruria. The sequence goes on along the minus strand of JBAMCI010000160.1, from coordinate 3,641,424 downwards.
AAAAACGTTTCGATCATACAGTTAAGCAATGGCATTTGGGACTTTCACAATAGATCAACCAATTTACTGCCCTTTCTACTCACAACAGTTTCGACTCCGTGTGCATACTACCATTTATTATGCTTATCACAGAGTATCGTACAGTCAAGTGTTTTCGATTGCAGCGTTCTTACTCGTTTGCTTCTTCTTCCACTTCAACTGTTTTTTCGTCGTCGTTTGTCCATTTAATATTCATTTATTCCGCCAAGCTTGTTTATTTTTTGTCTTCTATGTATTTGGTGTTGTTGTTGCTGCTGTTGTTGTTGTTGTTGTTGTTGTTGTTGTTATTGGCATGTGTTGTATTTGCTTTGTGGCCGAAAGCCGCAATCGAGAAATCGCATGTGAGCCATGGCCATGATTTTGAATTTGATTTCGAATTCGAATTCAAATTTGAATTTAAGTAGCTGCAGCACCAAAAAAAATACTCCTAAAAGGTACTTGGCACCTATTCGGATACCCATATAAGAGCCACTAAGAGCATTTCCATTTGATTTGGTGTTACTATAATGGATACTGAAGCTGAAGTAGTCTAAAGAAAATACAAACAAATAAATGAGTCTTACTTTAATATTCATTATATTGTTAGAAGTGTTTATTATACTCATTCACAAAGTGAAATGAGTATATTGGTTTTGTGCAATGTCCGTCACGCTGTCCGTCCGTCTGTCCGTATGAACGCAAACCATTTGCACAGTTTTGAAGCTAGAGAGTTGAAATTTGGAATATATACTCGTGTATACCCTCGAATTATAAAGTGTCAAGATTTTCCCGATACGCCCACTAGGGGCGTGGCAAATCGGAAAATGCATTTGCCCATACCTCAGAAACACTACTTCTAGAAGTGCTAAAGAGTTGCAATTTGGAATGTAGACTTGTGTTGACAACTCAAGTTGAAAAAGCTATGGCGGATATATCTACGCCCATTGGGGGCGTGGCAAATCGGGTAAAACTGTATCTTCTACAGTTTTAAAGCTAAAACGCCCAAATTTGGCACGTAGGTTACTGATACGATCCTATGAAGATCGACCAAAAATCTATATATCCACGCTTACTAGGGGCGTGGCAAATCGGATCTGACTATATAGTGATTTTTCAAATTCTGTAATATTTTGAGCACTATTGATGCTAGAGACTTGAAACTTGGTATATATACTCGGGTTGACAACCCAAGTTGGAAAAGATATGGCGGATATATCTACGCCCATAGGGGGCGTGGCAAACCGCAAAAGTTTGTAGCTCCTACAGTTTTAGAGCTAGAAGCTTCAAAATTGGATGGTAAGTTACTAGTGAGCTCCTCTATCGATGCGCCAAAAATAAATTTTACGCCCCTTATGGGGTATGCCCGGCTAAAAAATACCCTGTAATTTTCGCATTTTTTGAGTGTAAGCATCCAAATTTCACACTTACGTTACCCTTCACTACTTCTAAGAACTGGCCAAAAATTATATGCCTACGCCTACTGGGGGCGTGGCAAATCGAGAAAAACTATACGTTTTTCCGATTCTCAGTGAGAAAATCAGAATTATATACAGATATTACTGCTGATCTCCTCTATTGATTTCCAAAAAATTATATATGTACAAACCAATTGTGGGCGTGGCAATGGGCGTGATCTGTGGGGGTGTGAATGAGTATCCCGCAGTCGGTAGCGCCCGACTGCAACGTTCTTACTTGTTTTTATACCCTGAACCCATTGAAAATGGGAAATCAGGGTATAATGTTTTTGTGAAAATGTATGTAACAGGCAGAAGGAGACATCGCAGACCCCATAAAGTATATATATTCTTGATCAGCTCGATGAGCTGAGTTGAAATAGCTCTGTCCGTCTGTCCGTCCGTCCGTCCGTCCGTCCGTCCGTCCGTCCGTGTGAACGCAGCGATCTCGTAAACCACAAAAGCTAGAGATCTGAAATTTTCAGAGAATACGCGTCTATAGCCTACGCAGTACGAGTTTTTTTTAGATTTTCGATAACTCATCCGGTTTCCTTATTATCGATAAAAATCGATAACTTTTCTTCCGTTAAGCATGCCGTAAGAGCTAGAGACTCCAAATTTACTTTGTAGATCCGTGTAATGAATGCGGACAATTTGTAATTTTTGGATTTTGGATGCCACGCCCCCTTCGCCCCCAATTTGCAAAATTCGTATTTCAAATACTAGAGACTTGTGCTTTGGCAAATACATACATATGAATGACATAATTACGCTGTGAAAGTTTGATTAAGAAAGTCCATCCACAAAAAAAGTTATTAAACATTTAATTTCCCATACAATAGGCATATTGCAGCCCGAGCGCAGTCACCACGCTGACTGCGCAGTCAGCAGAGCGCGTGCTTATGCGTGCGTGCGTATGCATGTGTGTGTGTTCGTTGCTCGCAATATATGTAAAATAAGCATATCATGTTGGGAAAATTGGGTCTTCGCAGGGTTCAGGGTATCTCGTAGTCGAGCCGTCTCGACTAGAGCACTCTTACTTGTTTTTTTTTTGAGGTTGTTAACTTTGGCTAACAGTTTATTCTTTTTCTTTTACCAATTATTTATTTATTTTATGAGTCTTCATTCATTCATTTTATGAATCTTCAAATTGTGCCTGTCAATATTTTGTAATATTTCTTTAGCATAGTTTAATATGTATATAACATTTTCTTCAAAACTTCAAACATTTCCAATTGATAACAAAAAAAAAATCGATTTTCGCTGGCTGCTGCTATTTTCCAACCAGCCGAAAGTCCATTAAAAGTTATTTTGCAAAGTTCCAGCTTAGATATATATACAAAATAATTAGTTAAGGAACTTTCAACATATTTTAGATGAATCTTTTTAAACAATGAAGTTTGGCAATTAAATACTAACTCAATGTACAAACAAATGTGGAAAGAGAATGTTTTATAAAAATGGTTTGGCGTACGTAGCTCGTTTGACTTTAGTTTTAATGTTGTTTGTCTCATTAATTGAGATCAAATAAGCAGCGGCAACTGGTTTATCAGCTGTGTTATTTTAGTATTCCATCTAACGACTCTGAACTATGCTCATTATGGTCTTTTAAATATTTAGAGAGCGGCTGTATTACACAAACGATGCCAATGGGACACATAAAAGATACGCGCGCGGCTCGTACCGTATAGAATGTTATGAAAACGTGGGCATTGTACAATGTAGACCACGCCCCCATACTCAACTCAGTCCCCATGCCCATGCCCGCCCCTTCTGTCAGTCTCTTTGACTATTTGAAAAGTTTTCGAACTCATAAATTCTTTTGTGTTTTGTTTTGTTTTAATTTCCCTTCTGCGGCATAAAAACAAAAGAGAGCGAACCAAAAAGAAAAGTGAAAATTCAGTGGGAAAACTGTCGTTTGTTGCGCTACGATTACAGCACCAACAGCAGCCGCAGCAGCAGCCGACAAACTAATTAGTTGCAGTTGCAATTGCATTGAAGCTGAATTTTACATTTAACGTGCCGCTAGCTGTAGATTGAGCAAGACTTTCCATCTGGTCTATAGGCCACTCGCTCTCGATTGTGCAACAGACGGCAGACAAATTCAGTTACACAGTCACTGACTGACTTAATTCCCTACATTTTAACCCCACATGCTGACTGTATCTGTAACTGCGACAGTATCTATCAACCGCGTGTGTGCGAAAATGTAGCTTGTATCTCTGTATATGTATTATGTATCTGCATCTTGTATTTGTAATCTGTATCTGTATCTCAATCTATATCTGTTTGTGTTTCAGTATTTGTAGTTGCGTCTTCGCTTCGATACTTATATATATCAGCATCTGTGCTTGTATCTATATATATGTAATTGTAACTATATCTGTATTAGTATCTGTATCTTTGCCTCAACCTTCTTGTATCTGTATCTATGAATGTGTTTGTGTGTCTGCCAGCTTGAATAGATTGCTTTTCATTGAGTGTCCATTTTGCTGGAGTTGTTTTTTTTTTCTTTATATTCCTTTTGAAGTTGACAATTTGGTTGACGTGTGTTAGTAGTGTGTGTGTGTGTGTGTGTGTGAGACCACTGTTAAATTGATTGCGACCTAAACTCGCCAATCAGTCGCAAGACCAGACAGGTGCAATAGAAGCGTGCTGATAAGCTGATAGCACTGATTGGCTTGATCATATAACTATTGTATTAGGACTTATATATTGTTAACTCAATATATAACATTTATAAGCCCAAACAACATTTGTCCAAGTCTTAGCTCAAAGTACTGTTAAAGTACAGGTCATACCAACGAATTCCAAAATATATCTTAGTTATATTCGTAGATACTTCTATTGATTTAGTAAAGCGTACTTTTGTGCTCATCGATTACTATTATCATCTGAAATACCCTTTGAGACACAGAAGCTATTATATAGACCTATAATCAGACCAATTTACAAAACACCTGATAAGTTGTGCATGTAACATGTTATATAGACTGAATATAATATATAATATTATAATTATTGTACTTATTTATAGGGCAATCTGTATTCAAACATCTTCTAATCACTTGGAATCAACAATTAGACAAAAATAATGCAAAGTATTAGCTGTTACATGTTTCATTTCTCCTATTTCATTTCATTTCTCCTACTAAAAGAAAATTACAAAAAAAGGTTTTTATGTAGAACTTTCTAATTAATGTTAATTTCTATTTCGATTATGATACTATCCAATTACATAGTAATGAATGCCTGCAGCAGGGTTTCTTTAAAAATGTAAAGATTTGTCATTCGAACTGGACTACAGCTAATTAGCTTGAGCAAAGTATGATTTTACAGGTGTTATAAAAATTAAATTAAAATATATATGTATATAATATAAATAAATATTAGCCACGAAGAAAAAATATGATTATAGCATGTTTGTACACCTTTTTAACAATTTTAAAGGTCATGAAAACGGAGAGAAGCCTGTTAAACTAATTTTTCCATTCTCTTCATAAACTTGCATTTCTTAAGTCATACTACAATACTTCTTATTATTATTGAAGAAGTTGGTAAATTCCCAAAAAAAATTGATCAATAACAATATAAGCTATTGGCTTTCAACTATGAAAGTCATAAATATCTTATGAATATGTCGACAGAGCAATTTCTGTGATAGTTTGTCACACTGTGCAACAGTTTGGGTTTTCTTTTAGTTGTCATTGGTGCTGTTGTTATTGTTGCTGTTGCTGTTGCTGTTGTTGTTGTTGCGGTAATCGCTGCCTTGGCAACGCAACAGACACAGTTGCTACCATCTTATGGGGATTACGTTGGCTGCAATCTGGAAAGAAAAATAAAAGCGAATCGCGTAATAAAAAAGCATCAATTGGCGCTTGCTCTTAATGAATAAACGAATGGGGCGAACACAGCTTCGAGCTAAGCCAGCTCTGCCTAACTGACAGGCAGCTAGACAGACAGAGAGACAGACAGATGCCCAGCAGCTCACACGCCGACCCCCCACTCAGCCACGCCCTCGCATTGTTGCTGTTTATTGTTGTTGCGCTTCGCTGCGCGTTAAATTTGCCCGCGAATGAAATGAAACACAAATTTTTTGATACATTTCCATAGGAAAGAGACGAGCATGAAAATGACAATGCTGAGATCTTCATACTCGTTCACTAAGTGAAAGAGTGTAGTATAGAGGGAAAGAAGCTTTTATAAGAGGGAGCATATAAGACGAGAGTTACCCGTTTGTCTATAAGAACTACAGCTAGAGAGTTCGAATTAGACATATATACTCATCTATATCCTGGGGTTATGATTTTTTTTTGGATATCTGTGAAAACTGGATATAAATGTGAAAACTACAATATATAAGAAATGAAAATGACTATATACAGCTTTGGAATATATATATATTCCACAACTAAAATTCTAAAAAAATTATACGATTGTATAGCTGTTGACCTACTGTTGGCCTTGGCAAGTGGTAAAGCATCCACATTTAAATAAATATAGCTGTTTTTGGAATGTAAACGAGTATTGAGCAGTCGATTCTGCCCGACTGCAACGTATTTGACTTGCGTTCCATTATTTGGATATTCAGCTTCGGCTTTGGCTGTAGATGTATGCAAATCAAGTAATTTGTCTCGCCCAGCGACACATCCAACGCAGATGAGGCAGCCACTTCCGGTGTCAATTTTTATTTTATATTATTTTGTCTTTTTCTGTAGCTTTTTCCATTTTCAGTTTTCTTATTTTTTTTTCCTTCGTTTTTTAGCTGATGCATCTTTGTGAGTTGCAAGTCGCTTGTGGGGATGAATTTAAAAATAAATTAGGGAAAATATAAAAATAAATAACGTTTCTGTACTTGACGCGACACTTAACTAGCAGTTACCCTGTACTCAATTTTGTAACGTAAGTTATGTGTTATGTCTTGAATACCCTGTACTTCGACAATATAGTAAAGTTGCAGAAGAGAAGTTGCATATAGACACATAATGTTTTTCATATCCGACTAGTAATTCCGACTTGCAATTATTTCGTATATGTATATTTAGTTTGAATACCCTGTACCTATATATATCAGCTGGACAAAGTTTGTCAGGTGACGACTCCTGAATATATTATATTTTGTTCTCTTGGGGTAGAACTATATATACCCTGTCATAAATGTCTATATCCAGCAGTAGATCAAGATCAGCCACACGACTTAAATATCCCCTAGTTCTGCTTACTAATATTACGGAAATTTGCTCCACTGATATACATAAGCTCGTACTACAAAATGATATATTCAGCCTGGTTTTTGGGATACAGTTTAGAAATTTGTATGTATGCTGACGATATTGTCATATCCATTCCACTCACACAGTGCCTCGCTTACAATGTAGGGTATATATTTATATATACATATATATTTGCTGTGTAAAAAAGGGAGTGCGGATCACTGTGGTTGATGAGACAACGACTCGTCGTAGGCATTTTTTTTATGCAGGTGGAAGTTGTCGCTGTCGTTGGCGTTCATCTTGCGAAAGAGTTTCATCTTTGGCTGTGGCCTCGTCTCATTGCGGGGTCTGTTCCTCGCTAGCCCCTGCCTATTTCAAAGCCATTAACAAACGGCAAGAAGAAGAAGCAGCAGCAGCAGCAGCAGCAGCAGCAGCAGACGTCGGCGATGGCATTATTATTTTTTCTATATAAAAATAGCTAAAATATGCTTAATTTAGTTGCGCGTTGTGTGTGCTGTGTGTATCCCACATAATTATTTTTGTTAACTAAGTCCGACAGGCAGACAGGCAGACTGACTGACTGACTGACTGACTGCCGCGTGGTAGTCACAATAGATATATGTAGATACGAGTATACATATATAACAAAAATATAGCCAAAATAGCAGCCATTTCGAACGCCCACGCAGACGTTCAAGAGCGGAACTGAAGACCACTTACAAATGCGCCAAAGAATTATTGCTATTGCCGTGGTTTTTATTTAATAAAGTGAATTTATGCTACACTACAATGAGTCTAATGCTCATTTACACTGTGAGTAATTCCCACCCGGCATTGGCTTTTCATAGCTGGCCGGCCGCTGAGAAAAGTAAATTAGTTCATTTGTATATACAGCTCTTCTTTTTTCCGTTTCCCTACTTGGTCAACTTTTATGGGCTTGCAACAATAGCATTACGGGGGGCACTGGGTGAGAATAATTTCAGAGTAAGTCATTAAGTGGAATTTGACTGACCCTTGAGCATGGAAGCTGTGAGAGGTGCTTGGCGAACGTACAGATTAAATACGATTAGACACAAAGAGTATGAAACTAGAAAAAGCGCTTAACTTTTTGGAATAAAATATTTTATAAAAAAAAAATATTTTACAAATTTAGTCTTTCACTTGTAAGCTCAAAGAATTCAAATTATTAAAATCTTATAAGGAATAATAGAATTATAGTTCTTAAGTATATTCCGAACTATTTTCACTAATCTAAATTACTTACTGCATCCATACACAACTTTGGGATTCAGTTTGGGATTCAAGTAGAGCTTAATTCTTTTAGCTCAAATCTTATGAATATGGAATAGTATGAATATGGTATAGTATATTATTAAACATCTGTTCTATTTCCTACTGTTAACGAAAACTGTTAACCCATAATGTATACGATAATAATATGAAAATTTGAAGAACTAATTGATTAAAAGAACTGTATTTTTTATAGTATAAAAAATTTATTCGATTTTGATATTAAAATTATTTAGGTAGTATAGGCATTACCTGATGCTAGCCCGGAAATTTATTGGCATATTGGCTTCTATAACTCATTCTTTAAATTAGCTATGCCTTGTACAAGTTTTCAACATATCATGTTAGTCTTAAGTAAATAACCTCTTAGCAATATTTTCTATATTTATGCGTTCGAAGCAGTTCTGTTCAATTTCAAGGCGTTGCGCAATATTTTTGTTAGCCAAAAGAAAATAATTATGAAATGAAATGCTAATGCTATGGTAAAAGAAAACATTGAACATGGGCACAACACAAGATCTCTTGTCTCTGTGTTCTTTATTGAAATGGTCAGCATCTTGAGTAAATACCCTTAAGACCCGCACCGCCCACAAAGATTCGAAGACGTCCGATGTATGAGTGACTTGGCTAGACATAACCTGACATAAAATAACTCTTAGTTTATTTGACGTTCTTTTTATCGAGACTTCGAGACTTCCACATACCCTGTACCATACACGGCATTTAAACATATTTCTATTATACTATATTTACTAGATTCCATCATTATCGATTTCATAGTTTATTCAAATTTAGATATAGTTATTTAATATACTATCTATCAATATCCACTTACATATCACCTGGATACCTTCCTTAGGTCTTTCTTAAATCAGTAAAAGATATAAGTATATCCAAGATTTGAACGGCCAACGAACGGAGGAGAGATCGTTCCCAAACAAAATACGAAAAAAGAAACGAAAATACCAAAGTGTGCTATCAAGATCAAAAGCCGATTTCAAGAGAATTCCGTTTAGTGCACCCAACGCTGTTGCCCAAGTAAATAAGACACAAACAAAACAGAAAACAGAAAAAAAAGCAGATACAAAGTCAGAAAACAAGTCCAATCCGAGTGTAAAGACAAATTTAACTGTTGTGTGAAGCAAGGTAAACTCGTAAGATTCAATGTTTAGGATCTAGAGGGCATTGTTTGACAAAAGTAATTTAGTAGAATTTTCTTCTCTCTCGCCGTCGTCGCTCGTCTCTTATCAATATTTGTGCAGGCGCCATAAAGACAATCTATTGTGCTAGGTCAGAGATGATGATGATTTTTATGTACCATGAGGGATGATGGCTAAATGAGATAAAGTCGGAGCGTGTGGGCCACTGAAGTGCTGTTATGTTGGGCATAGGTAATTCAACTGGAGACCTGTTTACAAGTTAGAGCGTAAGTTGTAAGAAAAATTTAAGTTGTGATGCAGACTGAAAGAACTAACAAAAATATGATCAAAATAATAAATATAGATAAATTTTCTTATAATAATATTAAATATTAGTTCAAGCTTAAGTTCAATCAATAATTTATTTTATATAATTTGTCTTATGGAGTTTATAAGAAGAATTATGACAAATGGAATAAAAACTTTTGTTTAACTATCTTAGCTGGCAGACTGGTCTAAAATCAAAATATCCGACAAGTGACAATCCCGTTATTGATATCACGAGAACGCGAAACATATCAATTAAATACTTCTTAACATTAGCTTTTCTTTATCTTACCTATACTATTCTCTGAACAATATATAAGAAAATGAATATAAAAAGTAATTTTCCTTATTAAAACGCTGTTGTTTAAGCTTAACTGTCGCCTCCTTCCTTTACCTATTTCTATGACCGAACAAAGGAAGAAAGAGATAGAGAGAGAACAGAATAATCATAAAAGATATTTTTGAACATTCGTTTATTTTCTGTTTTCCCTTTGACGAGTATTTTTGCCATAATCATAAACTCGCAGCAACATTTATGTTTTTTACGATCTTTCAATTTGCTGCCGTTCTTATTTTGATGATTGCTCCCAAATGCGTGTTATCCTTTATTATGAAGCAAACATTATGATTTTTATTCGAACATCGATTTCTGCTACTATATACGGATTCGATGTCCAATTCAGACAATGGCCTTAACCATAAATGGACGGAGTCAATTGACACGTGACGTGTGCGGCAGATGTTGCCTTTAGCATAGATAGACATGCTCCACAGGCATAGATATATAAATATATACATTTTTATGTACGAACTTATTGAAAGAATAAGCAAGAATGTTGTAGTCGGGTGCTACAGACTGCATAATACTCATTCACGGTCTACAAACAGTTGAATATCTTATTGCAAGGGAATCAGAAAGAAGTTTGCGGTAACTAAACTGCCAGTTCGAAGACTTTTGAAGTTACAATTCCATTCGATTTTCCACGCCACATAGATATGTATAGTTTTTCCCGATTTTTTCCTAGTGGGCGTATCGGACGAGGGTACCCAATAATATAAAAAGCTTCAATAGCGATGAAATGCTTTGCGGTCATACGGACAAACAGACGGAGGGACGGACAACAAGGCGGACACTGCGGAAAACCAATAGACTCTTTCACTTCGTGAATAAGTATAATTATACATTTTGGCAAATTTATGGACGGCTGCTGTCCGAGTGCGTAAAAAAATGTACAAAATCACATTGAAAAATGTGTAATAAAATAGAAATAATATTTATAGCTGAGACGTCGAAGGCTCTAAAAATATCGCACGCACACACATGCACATACGCATCAGTGATGCCCAGCCACATACGGCAAAAAGAAGTCAAATGGAACCAAAAATAAAGAATAGAAGATAACAAAAGACATTTAAAATACTACAGAAAACAGGATAAAATTTGTCTGTAAGGTTGTCTATGAGAAAGTTTATCTTATATAGGAAATCATATATGTCCATGATCAGCAAGAAGCTTTCCTGTCTGGTTATTCCTTTTGACATATTTGTATATGATAAATAAATCTCATCTCAAGTTTGTGGAATATCTGCGATTTGGAAAAGAGGTTTTAGAAAATTGATTAATAAAGAAAAATATGTTTATATACTATATATGAAAAAGAATGAATTTTCGAATTGAGAATGTATGACGTTCTTTGCTAGCTGAGTTAAAAAAGGGTTACATCTGTTTAGGAAAACGCTAAATGGGCAGTATTGACGCACACACACAGACAGTGAAGCGTCAACGGGCACCCAACACACACACGCGCTTCCAGACACACACGTACACGTACAACAACCCGAAGCAACAGCGTCATCGTCAGCCTCAACGGGCTCCGATATATTCCATATTCTCACCCCTACCTAATCCCATTGGCCCTGTTGACCAAGTGCACGATTTCCCATTCATGCAGCGACGGAACCTGCCTCAGAGACACCGAGTGAAAGAGAGGGAGAGAGAGTGAGAGAGAGAGTGAGTGAGTGAGTGACAGCAATGACCCAACTCCACATGGCAGAGCAAATCCACTTGGCTGCAAATCGCTGGAGCATTTTGATTTAAATCGATCGATTTTGTGGCTGAGCTCATTTGGCGTAAAATAAACTTGCGTCGAGTCAATAATCCCTTTGGTTCAGCCAGCCAACCACACTCACCCACCCAACGAGCCACAGCGAAGTGTTGGCCATTGTTTGTGGTATTTTGAAATACACGCACACACTCACACACATACACACACACAGACACACACACATGTATAACATTCATTTCACAATTTGACTAGCTGAATTTTTCTGTTCGCACTTGTTAACAAATCGTTGCGTGTAAACAAAAATTACTTCAGACGAACATTACAAATGCGTGGCATAAACAGCCAGCCAAAGAGGTGCACAACGCCAACGCATCTACACCTGTATCTCTGTCCTGCAGCACTCACTTATTGATTGCATTCCCATTCCATAAAATTTAGCAGGCGGAGGCACCTCAAAGTGTATTTTCTGCTTTCACTGTTGGCAGTTGCGCACTTTTCTTCTTCTTCTTCTTGTATTTGAATTTTTGTTGTTTTTTTTTTTTTTTGCCTCAGACTGAACGTGACTTTAAAGTCAAACTCAGCGAACGTCATTCATTCACTCATTTGTTCAATCATTTGTTCCATCACTCACTCAGTATCTCGTACTCTTTTTATACCCTGTTTAACATGTTTTGGTTATAATGTATGGAAACAGCTCTGTCTCTCTGAACCTATGAGAATCTAGACGCTGCATTTATTTTAAGCCATTGAAAATGGTTTCCCATCTTCATGAAATTGAATATTGGAGACATATCTGGGATCTACTTCGAGTGAGAGCCTAAAAATTGTGTATAACAAGTATACAGTTCAGTTAAGAGTATGGTGTAAACAAACAGATCAGTGCTGGGTATCTCTTCGTTGAGCACTTCCGACTAGCGTACTCATTTTGTTTGTCTGTGCGAGTGTGTGAGTTATCTGACGAGGCTGCCTGTAAACCGGAAGTTGTAATTAATGTGCGCCTTGGGGGCGTTTACTGCCAAGTCCTGCGAGTCCTTTGAGCCGTCGCTTCATCTGTGTGTCTATGGGAGTGAGTGGGCGTGTGTGAGTGTTTATATTAATAGCCATGGCAGCGCTTTGTCAGGCAAACGACTGGCATTGACGATACCTGAACATGGTTCGCACTGATAATGAATCAATAGGGCAAACTTGACTGCCTAAGGATATCTCACACTGTTCACTCTTCACCGTGATGAAGATGAGAGCTCTCCGTTTCTGTGTATGTGTGTGTGTGTGTGTATTGCTGACATTGCAAGAACAGCAAATACTGCACGTTTGTCACACCTTAAAATATGTACTACCTTAGTATAATGTATAATGCTTAGTTATGGAATTTTCAGTTAAATTAAAAGATGTTTAAAAAATATAGATATAGCATAACAATAAGTAGTTACATATGTTAGATTATAAATATCCAATTTGTTCGTGTTTTATTTTTCAATTTATTACATTTATCCATATATCGAAACATAAGATACTTTATTATTTTAAAAGTTTCCACTTTAGAAAATTATTAAAGCAAAATGATAAAATAACATTTCTGCTTAGAAAAACACTTCAAATTTTTTCTTTCTCGTCTATGTTTTTAATAATACATATTCTTAAGCTATGAGCAAACTTTATACTTGATAATATTTAAATAAGTACGAATGCAGCAGTCAGTTAAATCACAATCAAGAGGTAGTCTGCAGTAACTTAACTGTTAAATTTTGGCATTCTAGCTGTAAAACTGGAAGATATATAGTTTTCCACTTTCTGATAAGTCAATAGTGAAAGTCAACAATAATTTAGTCATTAAGTATAAGTTAGAAGCTGGAGAATTAGAGATGCAGTTTTTCTCGATTTGCCATGCCCCTAGTAGGCGTTGAAATACAGTTTTGGACTACCTTTAGAAGGAGTACAGTAACGTCACTGTCAAATTCTGCGGATAAGGATCCAAAACTGGGGAAGATACAGTATAAACGCAAATTTTAAATATATTCACGTATACAACCTTAGTATTACGTTTATTCCTTTGGATGGTGGCAAATCGAAAATAAACGATTTACCACCCTCAAAAGGAAGAGAGGAGGTCAACTCAATTACTGAATTATTGAATTTTTTAGCTTCTAACTTTCTTTGGTCGTAGATATATAAACGTTATACTAAGTTTGTACACGTGAATACATTTTAAATGTCAACTCTCTAGCTTTCAAACCAACGAAATGGTTTGTGTTTATACTTTCAGATGGACGGACAGAAAGCCGGAGATCGTAGAACACCAACATGCTCTTTTCACTTCGTGAACGAGTATAAAAACTTGTAACACCATTTTTTTTCAAGACATATTAAAACTTTGTTTTTTTTTTTTTAAATTGTCGGGATATCACAATGATTGTCTAAGTGCTATTTAAATATTATATTAATCAAAGATTGAAATAGACTACTACTTTTTATTATTTCTTAATTATTAATATATAAATGAATTAATTTTATACAAATTCATATCTATGTGTATAGCATTTACTTTCAGTATTTGTTATATTTACCTAAACTATGGCTGATTCCATCTAGTTGCTGTCACTAGTCACATGATTCAGGCACTGTTCAAATCTATATTCAGCTCTATATGTGTATATATAGCCTCATTTCTTACCCTGTTTGTGAAATGTGTTCATTCGCACGTGATTGTGCATTGGGAATCAAAGTTGACTCAAGATGAAAATGATGAAGAAGATGAACACGAAGAAGAAGATGAATCATTTAATCATACTAAGTATATCTGGGAGTGGATTTAAGAGCGTTTCGATGATTAATTTCTTCAGCTGCTTTAATTGGAACTACAGTTTCTTCCTCTTCTCCTATTGTAAGACTGAAATTTAAATGTACTATCAATTTAAATATCTTAAAAGTTTGAGGCTTGTGAAACATTGATTTTGTAATGTGAATGTGAACGGGTTCTTAGTTGATCGCATATTGATTTTAATGCAATCCCAAAAATCTCGTCTGAATATTTATTTATTGCTTTTATAAAAGGGTTTGTCTAGTCTCCATTATACGCGTAGCTTTGACTTGCCTTTCCTCTGCTTTGCCTGGCTAAAACTTTTGCAAAATATTTGTCAACTTGTCTGCATTGGAATCTGCGAGCGCTGTGCATTGGGTTCAAAGTTATGCCATGAAGTTGACTTCAGTTTGCGATTCCGTACTTTACCCAGGCTCAGCTCCAATCTGTTGTGTGCATGTGTGTGTGTGTGGCAAGGGTATTGGCATTGGCAACGTCAACGACATTGTTCTGTTAACTAGGCGGGAAGAGGGGCTAAGGTCAAATGGTTCTTCATTGATAGCCTAAGTCGTTCACTTGCTGCGTCTTATTGTTAGTGCCGCCTGACTGGAAACGCCCAACAGCTTCGCCCGCTCTCGCCTCCGCCCCCATTCAGCTTAGCCCCGTGACCGCAGGGCTAAATTGCTATCGGAACGCCCTCAATGTATGCAGTAAATTGGTTGCTTGCCTTCAATACACACCTACACACACACACACACACACACACCTTTAAGCTCTGGTACTGCTTGATGTGTAGCATAAGCGCCTAATTCACAAAACATAGTAGAAAATAACTATAAAGATCGAATTTGCTATACTCTTGATTTATTCAATTGAATAGTTTTACATTCGTATAGAACTTAAATAGGTAAAATACATGCTATATTCTCTAAAATTATATAAAATTTATCAAAGACTTCACAATCCGACTTATATATAAGTTATATATAGCCAATTGCATTTTTTGAAAACACTTCCAGCCTCTTACACTCTGAAGAAAGTCGTCAAATATATACAAATAAAATATATATATCGAACTACAAATCAAATATTTCAATATACTTAAAACTGAACTTGAAGATAATGAAAAAAAAACATTTTTTGAAATTACTGAACTATAATACACTATATACATTTATAAATATATGCTATCAATAATGATAATTAGACATGGTTATTAGAGAATGATGACTGCTCCATAGTCTGAAAGTAATATACCCATTTGATAAATATGGTAAATTGGAGCATTGGAGAACCTTTCTATAGGGCGGGGTACTGCGAACGATTTGTCGAAGGCCAAATCGAAATGACATTATGGTTAAGTGAAAAGGCAAAGCCCGTTTGCTAAAGGCAAAACAAATGGCGCTCAATTGGCTTGGCCAATAAACCATAAAACCGTTAAATTCACAAAATCAATAACTTGGCCTCTATTTGAAGCATTTGGTAACTTGCCACATTGCCCATTCCTGTGCTGGGTGCTGCAAGGCAAGCCGCATGCCACTTGCCCGAAAATAAAGGACGACAAATTGCTGTGAGGTCTCGGTCCGCACATTAAACAACTTTGCAATTTGTGTCCATTATTTTGAGCTGCCTCCAAGTCACTTTTAGTCGCGTGGGCGCGTGGTGGGGACGAACGTGTGGAGCGGCAGGAGGCATTTACGAAAATGTTGTCACCTGCTTTGGCATTGAAATGTTTCACAAGTTGCTTTTAAGCCATCACCCGCCTCCCGCCTCCCGCCCATTGTGCGTGTGTAATTGTGTGTGCGTGTGCTCGTAATTGTGTCAAGGAGTTCATTCATAGACATTAGCGACAGCATCGCGTCTAATTGTTGTCCCTATATATGTATGTATGTGATTGTGGAAGGGTATTGAACTGTGGAATAAATTAGCAAATTTTTGAGTCAGATAGAATTTCTTGTGATGTTAGAATATAGTGGAATCAATTGTAATTTTTGTATCAATAAAAAATTGTTTAAAAAAAAATAAATTTTTCTGCAATTGTTCCTCAAGCTCTTTTAAGGAGTCCATCAGCATATATACTTTAATAATATAAATCATATAATGCTTATACTGCCCGAGGAAATCAAAATTAAGTCTTAATTTATTTATAAAGGAATTGACAACATTTTTATGTAACTTTAACATTATTGCACAAGATTTAAGAAAAATGAAAATCATTTGAATAAGGAATAATGAAAATCATTTGAATAAGGAATAACGAATAATGAATAATCTTCAATAAAATCCTTTACATAATAGGCTTTACTCAGAATTAGCATAAATTGAGTATTGTTAATGCTTACATTAAATAATCATTTTCATAGTTTAGCTTGATAACATATTTATGTTATCTTAACATTTCTGTTACACGAACTTACAGCTAAGTGGAAAGCATTTAATTGGGATTAGCTTAACAACTATTAAGACAACATTTAGCTGTTAAAACAGCTTTAATTTAGAATGACTCAAAATGGTTCTATTATATCCATTGTAGGTGCGAGTCTCATTATTTGTCGCTTGTGTCATGAGCGCAGCTGTTAATGATACAGCGCGTCTTTTATGCTCAGAACTTACTTTTACCTTGTGTGTGTGTGCTCTGTGTTGTTGTTCTTGGCTGTTCTCGGTGCCATTTGGATGGCTGAAAGTGTTAGTGGGCCATTTGAAGCAAATGTCGCACTTTAAAAACAAATTGCCAACTGTTATATGCGTTCAGGGATTTGTTTAAGGCCTTCAAGTGCTGTCTTTTGTGAGCAGCTCTTAAATTGTTGTTTAAGTTCGCCAATCGGACAATTTAATTTGGCTAGTTTGGTAAACATTTGTTTGGACATGTGAGAGATTTGAGTTACTTTGAATTGCAAATTGCTTTTGCTCTTAGCGTCCAATTAACATATTGACAAACAAAATGGTCAAATGGTCGATTTACCACGTGCTGTTAAACATTTAGCACACGTTACGTATACGACACGTTGTGTCAACATTGAATACAATATTTATAGACTCGCATATATAAGTATGTACAAACTTCAAATGGATTTAATGCAATAAAATGCGGTGCACAACTGCATGTTATACAAGCACAAATAAGTAGATTATATATATTTTATATATAGATATGTATATATGTATATACGTATATATATATGCAAAAACACACAACACTAAAGCTTGTTCGATAGCTCACAGAACTTTATTATCCAACAGAAACTCATTAACTTCATGCTTTACTTGTATTAATGAGAATCGCATAGTAGAGCGATCTTAAAAATAATTAATAAAATATAATTATTTTCTCAATAATAAAAGTATATAAACTCTTATGGAAAACTGTCTTGTTTTTAAATATATATGTAAAAAATACATCAAATGATATAAAAACATATTTTATTATCTTCTTGAATTGAAAGTCTTCACTAGGGCAATTTAGTATCTATATGAATAGTTGTTGACTCCTGATTAAAGGCCAATTAAGGGCTTGCTCTCCAACAATGTACTGCCACAGAACTGTCTGTTAACACTTTAGTTGGCTGGAAAGAGAAACCGCCTAAAGGCCAAGAAGAGGTCGACTCGAATAATCCTCTTAGGCTTTGCGAGCAACTCGATTCGTGACACCAGAAAAATGATTCCACATGTGGCTGAGCACGTGCATGGAGGAAAACAAGACCCAAAGCATGATGCGTACATAAGGGAATCGAAATGGGAATGCGAAACAAAATGGGAAAGGGAATGAGTTCCAGGTCTTGGATTGAGGTTGAGTTGCCAGCTGATAAATACGCTGAAATCAATCAGGGTAGTCAAAAAGCCAACCTCCATGAGATGTGGCTTGTGTACGTGAAAATTGCATTTCATTGCTCAGGTGAAAAGCACGACACGCGAGGTGGTTCGTCATCATTTGTGTAGCTGTTGCATGTGACAGTTGTGTTATGTTTATTAAAAAGTTTTGTCAATACAGCATGACATCGTGTGTCACTTACCCACTTACTGTTTCGCTCAGTCACTTGCTCAGCAGTCAATCAATCGAAAATGTTGCGGGCTGTCTTCGTGGGATGTGTGATTAGGTTTTGTTACACAAACTTGTTAAAAAGTCATTACCAGAACAAGTTTGCCATTCATATGTGTGTGTGTGTGTTTGTGTGCATTGGTCATTGTTGTGCTCGTATATCAATTAAAAGTTGTGTCCAGCTTGATAAATGGAGCGACACAGCGTCTGCTTAGACCCAAAGACAAAAGTTTTTCTGTGCTGTGCTATGTGGCATAGAATGTGCTTTTGGGCGAAATAAATGTGTCTGTTAATGAGCTGGATTCAAAGTCGGACCAGAACAAGTCATAGCATTGAACTGTTCTTCGAGCTGTTTACCACTGATATTGTTCATTTATGGGAAACACAACAAACAAGACAACACAACAAAAGAGAGAAAGTACTCATCTATGTTACTCTGCTTTAGGGTAAGAATATAACAAATTCCAGAGGTACTTTTAATAACGTCTAGTAACAATTGAGTTAGATTTTGAAATTGAATAATATTTAAAACTGCCTACGTAATTTCTAGACTCTAAGCCGCTATCTTATCGAAAGCACAATCGCTCATAGCGATCTTCATTCCTGTTTATGCATAGCAGGGAGGCCATGCAAGAGTAGAAGCTGGTCCTTATGGACCCAATGTTCAGAGTCATGTTCTTGCAAAGATCAAGGACTCATCTCAACTGAAACCTGTACTGCCAAAAAAAAACAAGTGGCCAGTGCTTTTACAAAACGGTTCTCCTAGAACCCATTTCTATACGATTTCACTCCTATGTTCTGAGATCCTAGAATGCTACATCTCTCAACCCAGGTGCAATCTATTCCAAATCATTTGTTCATACATATGTTCACAATTGGGCGGTAGCTCAATCGTAATTCAATGGAGCCGAACATAAACGCTGTATGTCAACTTGCATTACCAGGGACAAAAGTTGCTACTGGAAGTCCCCAGATGAGCAATATCGCCTTGTTTTTGTAACCCCAACAATAATATATATATATGCATATAATATATTATATTGTATTAAATTACATTTTAATTCGCCCTTCACTTCTACTTTATACCATTAAACTGAAGGGAAAATGCTCTGCTCATTTTTTTTTTGTCAAGCTGATGCTGCTACTGGTCTCATCTTAAATTTGTATCTTTGGCTTTGCCTTCAGCGAGAAAGTCAAGTTTTATGATTGAGTTTTTTTTATCAGCGCTTCGAGCATTTTATTATGGATATTCCTGCTGCCAAGCGGTTGGAAATTTATTTATTTATTGGTTGGCGTTGCCGACAATTTTGTTCGTGACATTTTTAAAATCACGTTCAACTTCAAGCCGAGCTCCACGATATATTTTGTTGACTATATGGGTGACAAGCTATGTGCGCATATTTATAACGATCTGGCTAAATGCCGTGCACACGGCGGTTATTGCATTTTGGTTGCCAGGTTTCCAAACGGAATGCCTCAGATACGTAGTATAACTACATTTTGGCCGAGTGTCGAGAAGTAGGCGACAACATTTTCCACTTTTACTTTGAGCGAAACGTAATCAAAATGAACGACGGTCAACAATGACAATGGCAACAAAGTAATTGACGTCGAGCAATTTGAATGCATTAAAGTAATGCCCTGAACGAACGCGTATTATGTCTTGATAATACAGTCTGCGCTCCACAATTGAGAAATGTATCTCCTTTTTTTGTGCAGTCTATATTAATTCGCAGATAGAATAGTTAAACACTTAAATTCGAATTAATAATTTTCCATAAGTCGAAGCGTAAGCCAATCAAAGAACCTTATCTTATCAGTACTATTGTCATCATTTTCTTTTCTTTTTTTTTTTTAATTATTCATTATTATTAGCATTATCATTATCATTACTTTCTACTATTACCATTTTGAGTATTATTTATCAATGCCTTTCTATAGGTGACACAACTCCTCTTTATAAGTAGCACAGCTCTTGATTTGTTTAGTTAGCTTACGAAGTAAATTTGATTTTGGTAATAAATATATAAAGATGTTATTTATAATCGAAAGATTACACATGAAAGTTTAAACTTTTTCTATGAAACCTTAAAGTATTTTTGTAAAAATAATATAAATAATCCCAAATATTTCTGGAACGCAACACTAAAATATTATTTGCTTAAGCTCGAATCAGATTTCTATCTGTTGAAAATATTCTGTGGCTAGGGTATACAAACTTGACTGTGCAGCAGCTATATGACTTTCATTTCTTGATATTATTTTATTATTGTAATTTCTTTTCAATTAACAATGCGAACGACGTGGAGCGTAATTGGTAAAAGCAAAAGTAACGAGCGCCATGTTGAGCGCGAGGCTCCATAATGCAACAATATCTATAGATAGTAATGCCCCCGAACTCCGCGTACCACTGTTTGGTAATGGAAAATGGCAGCTTGGCAAATTGCTGCCCGTATTTAATAAGTACAGATAGTAATAATAATGAAAAAGTGAGACAAAGATACTAATTGTGTTTAATTTCTTTTGCTGTGCAGATTTTTGCTTGATAATTAAGGGGGCGGGCTAAAGGGAGTAGTGGGGGAAAGGGGTCTCTAGAGCACTTGCAGGTTGGCTTTTGTCTGCTGATGGAACTGGAACAATTTGTGCTATTCAATATGACGTTAGCCGGCTGGCCGGCCGGCGGTCTAGTCGGTGCTTGAGATATTATTTGTGACATTCTTTTTTGTTGGTTTGTGCTTTCGCTCACATTTTTTATCGCCTCATCACGAGGTGTCGACAGTCGACGACATCTTTTCATTTCTTTTCATTGCTCGCACAATTTCCGCAACGCCATTTTACAATTGTCCATAGCCGGGGTCTTGCTTGATTCTTGGCCAGCTACTGTCCATCTCTCTCTCACGCTCTCTCTCTCTCTCTCTCTCTCTCTCTCTCTTTGACTCTCCTTCTCGCTCTCTGCATGAACGTTTTACAGCTGTCGCTGCTGTTGACACAAATCATTCGCTGGAAGTGTTCCCCTTGCCACTTGCCTCCTTTCCATTCCGGGCTGAGCTCCGTGACCAAATGTATCTAGCACTCGTATCGCTTACACTTCGGTTCAGCACAAAGGCATTTGCTGCAACCAAATGGCAAAATATTAGTACAACTTTAAGTTTTATTTGGATAGTTTCAACTTTAATTCATATCCATATTTATCAACTGTTATGAATATATCAACTTCAAATAGAAATTTCATTAAGTTTCTAAACGTAGACTAAAAGTTGTTTAAAAGACTTGAAAGAAATGAAAATGAACAAAAAAAAGTTTTATATTTAATTAATTTTATTTCGTAGTTACTAAAAATGTATTCAAAATTCTTTTGTTACCAAATATCGGCTACTTTATCATAACTCTTCAGCTTTTACATGTCTAGAAATTGTTCAGACACATTTTTAAAAATTTCTGAATGCCAGTGAAAAGAGCCAGTCAGAGAGACAAGGCAAAGCACAAGCCAACTTATTTTCGAAACATTTCAAATATGTCGGAGCAACATAAGCTACAAAAAAACTTTATCAACATTTTCGCACTTGTCTTCTTGTCCCACTCCAAACAAAGACAAATTCAAATAGCACTGAGCAAAAAATGTAATTCAAAACATTTTTCAAATGCTCCAGTTTTTCATCTCTCTTCCTCTCTCTCTCTCTCTATCAACATATAAGTGCATGTGTGTAAAGTCTATCTGTCTCTCTCTCTCTCTCTGTCTCTCTGTCTCTTTTGTGTGCGTGTGTGTGTGTAGTAAGTGCATATGTGTAAAGTTGTTTATTAAACTTTTACACCGCAAATAAAGAAAAAAAATTAAAAATATATTTGAAGCAGAGGAGAGAACTTGACCATGTCGTTGCCAGTTGCCGTTGGCAGCAGCTGCCGTTGTTTGCCAAGCCGTTACTTAGCTGTGCCTCCTGCCTCGTCATCGTCATCGTCATTTTGTTCATCGTGTTCATCATCGTCTTTGGCAGCTACTGGTCCTTAACAGCGTCGCTTAATGGACATCGCCCTGTTTGCGCTCCGCTTGCCGTGCCGCATTTATTGATGCCACCTCTCTCTCTCTCTCTTTTTCTCTCTCTCTGTCTCTCTTTTGCCACTCCAACGGCAGATCCGACTTGAAGTTCGCCAGAATGAAAGCAAACAAACAATCACACATATTTCATTGCAATTGTTGTTGTTTTGACTAGTTGTCACTGCCTGGCTCTTTGTTTTGATTTATCCGGTCGTTGACATATCTCCGCTGATATTTGTGCAGGCCACAAACGCAGTCGTTAGAAAAATGCAACTGATGTAACAGTCGGGCTGAAAAGTTCGTAGGCTAATATAGAAGAACATTTTGTTTGATCAAATTTGATTTTTATTATATACATATATATGATTTTTATATTCAAGTGGTTATACAATTTTTCGATACCATTTTTATGAAACAATTTGTATTTATCCTCAAAATAAGCCTCAGTTTCAGCGATTACCACTAAATTTCTTTACATAGATCATTCTCCTGAAATCTAAGAACAGGAAAAAGTCGGATGGGGATGCCTAAGCCTAATTTGACCGATTATGAGCTCGCGCGGCAGCTTCGTTGTACGGAGCTTTTGCGTACTCAAATCTTAATGCACGATATATATAAAATGTTTCCTTGATATCTTTTGAGCCTCAGCGTTAGTAACACAAAATTCCTTTGTCTCCATTTTTTTTATAAACTAATTTAAGAGGCCTCGCTCAAAATGCTTTGTCTCATAAACTAATAGTCCGAGAGCTCTTATATTTGTACACGTGCCTTTTGAATAGGGCTAAATACAAATTATATGGACTTAATACTAATAGCGCATTTTGTGTGTGAGCTAACGAACTTTTCCGCCCACCTGTTAAGGACTAGCAAAGACAAACAGCATTCAAAATTCATTTAAAATTAATAAATTTTCTGGCAATGTAAACAGTTGGGCAGAAAGTTTTATGGTTCTGTTCTGATTAATTGTAATGAAATCATGAAACGAATTCAAAAGTTAAATAACATTAGCTTGGTAAACATTTAATAGGATTTAAGCACCCGTTACATTTCTCAGCCTCCTGGGCTCCTTTGTTAGAGATATAAAATGTGCTAAGTCCCTTTTAGTTAGAAGTCAAAGTCAAGCTGCTTTAACTTAATACTTTGAAGTAATTAACTTTATTTTGTATATTTAAAGAACTGAAATTTAACCATAGATTCACACACAAAAAGCCCGGCTAGATTACTTCTTATATAATTCCTAATTCTAACGCAGCCGCTTAAGAGCTTTTGGTCAATTACCTGAAAGCGCTTTACAACATTAAAACTTCAAGCTGGCAGCATTAAAGCCGATTTAGTCGGGTTTGAGTCTTACGCTGAGTGCCTTTTAGCTGCATTTGGTTAAGTAACTGAAAATGTTTTTGAATAATTTTGAACAGTGGCAGCGGCCAACATTATTTACAATATGATCAACCATAAACCTTAAAACTGTTGAAAGAGCTATGAAGCTTGTTGTCCTTGATCCACTGCGCCAATTCAGAAGTAAATTTGAAGCCAATTTGGCGCTTGGCTTTCGAGCGAGTTTGTTTTAAGCTAACTGTATAAAGCAGACAGTTTGATCTGTTATACTAGTTACTCTGATTCATTTCATTGACTTTCCGCTGAACTAGTTTTGCTGCCGTCCTGCTCCAACTTGTGCAATAGCTGGCGGAATCCAAATTCGAAATTGTGTCATAACATTACAAGCAAGGCGCTCAACTTGGCCAGAGCAAGTTTGCTGCTGAACCTGAACCTATCCCACCGTGTGGCAGCTTGTGATCTCAGTCACAGTCGCAGTCACAGTCTGGGATTTGAGAGACGCAGAGACCTGTTTTGCAACTGCAGCCACACATTGACGCAAAAGGCAATGGCAATGCAGATACAGCTGATATGTTGACTTATGGGCCATCCAGGCACAGCCCGACCCAGCTTATCCAGACGAGCTTGTTTGCAAAAGTGGGTCAACATTGTGGAATGTGATTTGTGGCCAACTCTTACGAGAGTAAAATGTATGCGACTCCACTACCATTCATCTCCATCTCTCTATCTCTCTTGCATTGCAGCGAATGTGTTTCAATGATGTTACTGCCTTCGGGGCGTTCGAATAGTGATGTATATCCGTTGCAAAATGTCAACACAACAGCAGCCACAGCGTCCAGCGTAGGCGGATCCAAGCCCCTGTTACTGACAAGAACATCATCGCCGCAGTTGACGACTCTGCAAACGCTAAATGGCGGCGGCGCCAACGCCCACACAGCACTTCGCTCCAACTCCTCAGCTGCCTTTGCGGCGACATTAGCACAAGAAACGGCCGGAAGTCTGCCGGGGACCGGAACACAGGCGACAGCAACGACGTCAGCAACAGCGTCAACAACGACGACAACAACGGCAATCTCAGCAACAGCAACAACAGCCACAACAACGGCAACTGTGAACGCTGTTCACACGGGTTTCGGGGCTGGCGCCATCTATGGCCCAATTTTGGGACCAAGTCAAGCGGGCAACGCACCCATCGGAAATTGGGGTGAAATTGATCGGCACTTGGACGCAGTCCAGGATAAACTCAAAGCTGGCTGGTCAGTGCATGTGGCCAAGGATGGCAGACTCTATTACTGCAAGTAAGTGAAGTATACACAAACATATATATTTATAAATATATTTCAATATATGTACAGAGGAATTTATATTATAAGTATATTAAATAATATATATAAAGATAAAGATATTATAATTATATATATTCTTCCAATTATAATTATATTCATATTTTCTAAATTAAATATATATATTAGTTAATATAAATTCCTATTACATCATTCGCAAATAGTTAGACTTAACTTTAGGTTTTCTTCTTTCCAAGTAGTTGCATGGCCTTAAAAGGCCTTATCGATCCGCCTTAATTTCATATTTCTTTATAATTGGCTTTAAACAATATACAAAGCCTTGAAGATATAATTTCTGTTTACAGCCTATTGTTTCAGTGGAAACTGCTCCAAAAATTATGTATACATACTGATATATAGGTTAATTAAGTTTCGCACTGTGTTTTAACTTAATTAACATAGGCTTTTTGGCATTTAAAATACCCTGACGATTTGATGGTATCTGTAATTTGTAACGAAATTTGCAATAACTTTATGTCATATATGAATATATTCATAATTCATGTTTATTACCCTTGAAAGGGAATGTTTCAAAAAGAAGAAATTTCTTGCCTTTTTAGATAAACAATATTCATTTTGGAGAAACTTAAATTAAATTAAAGCATAATAAAATATTAGTTAGAATAATTATATATTATTTAGTAATAAATTTAATAATATATATAATATACATATTATATATTAGATACACTCAGAAACTTTCGATATCTTTAGTTCCAACCAAAATAATATTCAGATTTAAATAATTTTATTTTTTTTATTATTATTATAAAATATAATTCGGTGTTAGATTGCAGTTAAAGGCAAATGTTATAATACATAGTTATCAGAAAAAATATAAATTATGTAATACATGAATATGTAGATATACTACATTTTTTGCAGAGTATTAATAAGTCAAACACCCACGCTCATGGCCTTTGTTTCAGCCGAGTGTGTCCTTTTCAAAGGATCGGATCGGACTGCCGGGCTGACTGACTGCCTCTGACTGAATGCCTGGCTGCTGCACATAAATTGATTATGCACGAAATTCTATTAAATAATTTTACACTTTGTTGCACATCAAATGCCATAAGAGCTCAGGGCACGGATGAGTATGGGACAGGCGGCGCGAGGGCATGCAAATGGGCAGATGGCAGATGGGTGGGTAGCTGGTAGACAGTCTGCCTGTCTGAATGAATGAACAATGGTTGGGTTTGGCATCGGTTCCACCAGCTTCTGGGGTAACCAGCTCTCGACTCTCGGCGCTCGGCTCTCAGCTGTCGGACAGAGTGCAAAACTAATTATCACAATTGTGTGGCACCCAGGAAATGAAGAAAGACAGCAACGGAAGCCACCAAGGTGGCCTGACTTGGGTGTATGATTATGTCATGGACATGGACATAGGGTAGGGACTGTCCTGAGTTAGCCCGATTATGGCTGCACTTTATTGCATAGCCGAGCAAATAACCCAATTAGTTTTGATTAATCTCAATTGAAATGCATTTTGCCAGCCAGCACACAAAATTGGGTCCACGGTCCGATTAGAGGGATAGAACATTTAGCCACAAGTTCAGGGTTAAGTATTCGCTTAAAGGTTGGGTTAGGCTACGCTTAAATCTAAATGTACTTAATTGTAAGTGTAAGTCATTGCTGAAAAACAAATAGAGAGGCGATAATTCAAAAACAAAAATTGAAAAATTAAGTAGAGCAGCGATACAATGAAATTAATTCCCTTTCTTCGACTATTTTCTCCACATTTTTTCTGATAGCCATTTAACGCAATCATCTGGTTGGCTGCCCGCCTGCGAGGATTGGAGCAAGCATGAGGAGCTCTCCTATGGCTGGGAGCGTGCCATAGATTCCAAAGGTCGTTCCTATTACATAAAGTAAGTAGATCCGATCCCAGTAGAATAAAGCCATCGTTATAATACCCTTAACTCTGCACAGCCATTTGAATAAGACGACCACGTATGAGGCGCCGGAATGCATACGCTGGGACGAGCATCCGCCGGAGCCGCGTCTCGTTCTGCTGCAGCGCAGTGCAAGCCTAGGATTTGGCTTTGTAGCGGGCAGCGAGCGTCCGGTTATTGTGCGATTTGTTACCGAAGGCGGGCCTAGTATAGGAAAGCTGCAGCCAGGTGATCAGATACTGGCAGTAAACGGTGAGGATGTTAAGGATGCGCCACGGGATCATGTCATACAATTGGTGCGCGCATGTGAGGCGCAGGTCTCGCTGCTCGTCTGCCAGCCCATGGCACACTGTGTGCTACCTGGTCGCAAGTCGACGCTGCTCTCAGCCGGCAAACGGGCCAAACTTCGTACGCGTCCCTGTCGCGTGCGATTTGCGGAGAGCGTATGCGTCAATGGAGCGCCACTGTTTCCAGTAAGTTAAACTGACCCCAAGCACTGTCCAGACTGTTATTACATTGCTTGCGGTCTTTATCACAGCCATCGGCCTTCTCGCTGGGCGACATATGTGTGCCGCCTATGGCAAATGTGCTCAAGGTGTTTCTGGAGAACGGGCAGACCAAATCGTTTAAGTATGATGCCACCACAACAGTGCAAGATGTGGTCAGCTCGCTGCTGGACAAGCTCTGTCTGTGCTGCGGTGAGCTCTTCAGCCTGGTGCTCGAACATGTCAAGAGTCTAAAGCGCAACAAGCTCACTCTACTCGACCCGCAAGAGTCATTGGCACGGGTAAGTCTTTGCTTACACGTATATAACACACCAAAGACATAGATGCTCTCACAAAGTATATATATATTTTTAGTCAATCTAAGCGATATTCCGATACCACCCATTTATTTAATATTGATTTAAAGCCGTATATATCCACTTAATTTTCGGGTTTTAGTTGATTTCGCCAACATTGAAAAAAAGTCTTTTTATATAGAAGTTTTGGGGCTTTGTACATACACAGATTAGGTATAAGCGACAGGGGTCAGAGTATCTTCTAGTTGTGCATATCCGACTAAGGCAGTCTAACTTGTTTGTAATGCATATTGTTGCCTTTGTAGATTGCTGCCCGACCTGGCGCTCACAAGCTGCGCTGCTTGTTCCGCATCACCTTCGTGCCTATTTCGGCGGCTGAGCTGGCACAGAGAGATCTGCACGCACTGGACTATCTGTACATGCAGTGCTGCAACGATGTCAACCAGGAGCGGTTTGCACCCGAGCTACAGCCGGAGCTGGCGTTACGTCTGGCCGCTCTACACATGCATCAGCATGCGCTGGCCAACAACTTTGCACCTGCCAAGCTCACCGTCAAGCTCGTTGAGTGAGTATCCAGGCAACAAATTGCCGTTACCTAATTTTAACACTTTTAACTATCTCTCTCTCTTTTATTAGGCGCGAATTTGGTCTGGAGCGCTTCGTACCCGTTAGTCTATTCGAGGGCATGAAACGCAAGGAGCTCCGTCGACTCATTTCACACTTCTTGAAGGTCAATGCCGAGATGACGGGATCCAGCAAAGTCTTAACTCAGCTACAAGTAAGCTAAATCAATTTTGAAGAAATATCATGGGCAAAAGAAGAGAAATTAAATTAGTTTAGCTCAAGTAATGAGAGCAACAAAACAACATTCAAACGAACATCGAGAGTGTCATTCGATAAGAATTGTTAACGAAACATTATTTTGATTGCAGGCGAAACTCCATTATCTAGATATAATCGCTAGTTTACCAAGCTATGGCGCCAAATGCTTCAGCACAAACCAAAGAGAAGGCATGGAACGCGTTCTGCTCGTGAGTCCACGCTTCGGTCTAAGCCAAATATCCAGTGCACGCAATTCAGTGGTAAGCTAGCATTATATCTACATATAAAATAGATAATGTTAACATGAAATTTGCATTAACAACTAGCCACAGCCCATTTCGGCCATAGAGGACTTTACGCATGTAGTCGTGCATCGCGAGGACGACATCACCTGCAGCGTCTCGATTTACATGCTGGGCGATCGTGCTGTCAAGTTTGTAATGGAGGATCGGGATGCGTGCGAGTTTAGCCTGGTGCTAGGCGGCTACTACCGTCTGCTCACAGGTAGTAAAATGGCTAAGACTCGAGTCGATGGTCACTCAATAACGTTTTTTTTTAGGAAATATTCTGAACGTGCTGCGTGAACGCGAACCACATGAGGAGGACAATGCGCCCGCCTTTTTGTCACAGCACACTGTGCTGCCTGCTGGATGGAGCTATTTGTTGCCCTTCCACACTCGAGCGCATAGCGTCAACTTTCTGATAACGCCCCCATACCATCCGATGCCACAGCAGGCAGTGCTCTCGCAGCCACAACCAGTGCAGCAGCAGTTGGCCTATGCGACCGATTTGGATTTGCATAGCGTAATGGCAACCGAGCTGCTGGAGGAGGCGGCCAAGGACTCCGGCTTGAGCGACAGCAGCGGCAGCAACTATTGCAGCGAAAGTCGCACTCAGCTGGCTGTCGAGGCGAAGAACGAACAAGTGCTGCGACGTGTGCAGGAGCTGCAAAAACTAGTTCAATGCTCTGAACAGTATCTTAGCGAACAGGAGCAGGAGCTGCAGCAAATACCCATGCAGCAGCAGCTGCAGCAAACACAACAGCAGATGGGCCAGAGCGTGGCTATGCTAGAGTTCGATAGCGACTGCGATAGCTTGAACAGCAGCAAAGTGTCTTCCACGGAGGAGAGCAACCACATCAATCAGCCCTCGCTCAAGCACAGTGACTCGCTCACACTGCTGGCCGAGACGATTAGCCATGAACTGACCGGCATAACGCAAGGTCTCAATGCCATACCGGAGCCGGTCTCTGCATCCGCACCGCCCACACCTGCCACACCCAAGCGCAAGCCGAGCCTGTGCAGCACCTCCAGTCCACGACCTCAACGGAAGTTCAATGGCTTTAGTCAGCTGCTGAGCGATTTACAGGCTCTGGGCACAGATTTCTCACAGAGCGAAAGCGATTCCGAGTCGGTAGCCTCGCCAGCACAATCGCCGACAACTCGACGGCCACAACAGCTTGTTCAGGCGAACATCAAACAACAGCAGCATCAGCAGCTGGCTCAGCGCAGCAGCTTTGGTCTGCACAGTCCTGATGGAACTCACTTTGGTGCAGAGACTAAGGACTACAATTTGCGCGAGTATCTGCAACAGCTCAAAGAGATTAGCAACGTGCCTGATACAGACGTGGCTGCTCGACAGCTATCGGAGATTTATGGCTTCGAGGTGCGCGAGGATACGTTCATTGAGACGGATACGGATTTAATTGATTTACGTGCCATACCCCCACCACAGACGCCCGACGAGCTGGACTCACTTTCGCTGCTTAATGCGGCGCCACCCAAAGGATTTGAGGGTAAGGCCGAGGAGCTGGATAGCTTTCTACAGCAGATGCTTGTAGCGCCGCCCACGCAGAAAGCAACGCCCGCCAAGGAGCTGACACCCGAGGAGATCATGTCCTTTATTATACCACCGCCACCAAATTTAGAGACGCAGCCCGAAAGACCCGAGGAATGTCTGTACAGCAATTCGGTGCAGGCCAAACGCGAGTTTTTCCAAGCCGTTGCCAATGGCAACAATAGCAACCAAAGCAACCACAAGGATCAGGCAGCACATGTCATTGAGTATCCTACCGTGGAACGCAAGAGTAAATTCAGCTGCTGTCCCACATCCAAAAAGGAAGATGCAGCACCACTCGAGGAGCCACTGCAACCACCACCGCGCACCCCTACCGTAGAGCACACGACTCCACCGCCGGCGCGCCCACCCAAAAGCGCAGAGCTGCTGCAGAGGTACTCACCTAAAAAGCAGGTGCGAATCATTGGCCCGGTGGTAAGTGTGCCACTGCGTGAGCTGTGCCCGCCGCAGCTGCCACCACGCAGCAGCCCCACAGCCAGCTCGGAGCCAGCTACGCCGCAGACAGCAATACCAGTTACATCAGCGGTGAGTGCGCCCAAGAAACCCCCGCTGCCACCCATTGTCAATCGCCCACGTCCCGTCAATGGCACGCCCACACCCGCCAGCAACACAACTCCGCCTATACCGGCCACAGCCCGCCTACCCAATGCGCATTCCAATGGTGGCCAGCCTGCGCTACCGAAGAAGCCCCAGCAGCTGCATGGTGAAAAGCTATTCATCAAGAACGGACATCTAATCGATGGCGAGGCGCTGCTAGCCAAAACAGATGTGGCCATGGCTGGGCTATTGATCAAACTGGATCAGGTGGCCGCCCAATGCTCGGCCGCTCAGTCAGCTGGCGGCGGCACGAGCATCGATGAGGATAAATTCCAGCGCGCACGCAACGAGCTGACGGAGCAAACTTTGGCTTTAGTCACAGCCAGCAAATTTCTGGTAGCATCCATGTCCGACATGACGCTGATAACGCTACCCGATCACCTGACCTCCTGCCTGACGGCCATCCGCCGCATTACAGAGCTGGCCCAGGACATGACCCGGCACACCTCGGCGCCGCTGCAGACGCGCAACATTGTGCTCAAGGTACACGATGTAGCGAGCAGTTTCCGTGAGCTTGTTGGCGTACAGATTGGACCCATTGGAGCTGGCCAGCTGGCACTGCAGGCAGAATGTCTGGCCAATGTGTTGGCTACTCTATTGCGCAGTTTGCGCGTTTTCTCGCCCTAGAAACCAATGTGACCCGATCCTACCCAGAAGCATGAGCATGAGCAGGAAAATGAAGTCGACCATGAAGCAATCGCGACCCGATCCTAAAGCGTGATCCGAACCTATCCAACAACACGAGCACGACCACAAACACGACCACGACAAGGACATATCGCTCGCCCGTATATCTACTCAAATATCAAACTAAATACTAATTAGCTAAATACCCTATAAAAATATACCCTACTTATACAGCATCTGCAACTATTTTACAGGTAAAGGGCAACGTCAGAGAGTCGTTGGTCTGAATTTAGGCTAACTAACGATAGTGGAAACTCGAACATAACCAAATCTACAAATACATACACACATAATTATATCGTGTTCAGATGCTACACACATATACATATACATATACATACATATATATACGAGTAGAACCAAAGTCAACTATATAGAAACAATTATGTTTTCTTTATTGAGTCCTATATAATCCACATAGAAGGTGTCATATTTTATATTGTAAATTAGCTTTTGATAATCTTGTTTATAAGTTTCGCCAGAGTTGAACTGAACAACTCAGTTCCTCTGAGAAATCCCCCGTTTGAAGTTGTGTTTTCATTTTGAGAAATAACTTTGTATAGCGCATAGTCAAGATCTGAACACGATTTTAATCAATATAATAATCAATGAATAAACTTCTATGAAAAACCTTCACTTCTAACTGCATGCAACTAACTCGAATTTGAATATCTGTGTAACCTCTTTAATAAATCTACTACTAAAATACAAAAACAATATCTTCTATATATATATAAAACTTTCATCTTTTTACTATGTATGGATGTATCTCTCTAATTGTTAACGGTAAACCAATTGAAGCAACTTCATGACTTGAGTGTAGACCAATTTATATATCTATTTGTAACTAAATATCTAAAAAACAACCAAAAACAAATATTATTATACAATGTTTAAAGAATGTGTTTATTTTTAAATTACGGCATTAGTATATTTTCTTATGTACATATATATGTATATATGTAATACATATATACGATTTACATACATACATTTCATATGCATACTACATACATACATACATTACGTATACATGCATCAAACAAAACAAAAAGAAAAACAAAAAGAAAATTGACCAAACAATAATCAAAATTTTAACTTGTGATATAAAAAATGAATTAGTGGAAACCCAATGTTTTGTAATTGTTTAAACGTATTAGTTTTTTTTTTTACAATACTAGTTCGTTGATGCTCCATCATGATTTACTGTTATTGTTTATGTCACTCTGATGTAGAGTCTTTTATTGAAGTACAAGAATGCGCACTAAGTTGTAGCTTTAACTAATCTATAATCGTCTATTGTTTATTATTACAGCAATAATAATAATTAATCAATTGGAGGAAAATATAAAAAAAAAACCCATTTCGTAGTGCTAATCCAAACTAAATGGCGTTTCGTTTCTATTTTGTTTTCAGTTCTGGTAAACATATAATAAACATAACCATTTGCATAGGAAATACGTACACATATACAAATATAACTACAAGTAATAATACATATTAAGTATACATATTAAAAAGCAAAATGTACAATGTAAAACATATAACTGTTTATGTATATCATACAAAATTAAAACATTAAAAATAAATTCAATAAATATACCAAAGACACGTGAATTATTCATTAATTTATCCTGAACCCATTGAAAATGGGAAATCAGGGTATAATATTTTTGTGAAAATGTATGTAAGAGGCAGAAGAAGCTTGATCAGCTCAAAAATCTGAGTCGAAATAGACAGGCTTACTGTCCGCCCGTCCGTATGAGCGCAGCGATCTTGTAAACCACTAAAGCTAGAGATCTGATATTTTCAATGTATACTCAAGTTTTTCATTTTTTTCTCTATAACTTATCCAGTTTTCTTACTATCATTAAAAATAGATAAATTGACTTCGTTTTTTGTATAACGTAACTGCGTGCGTGCGTATGTGTGCATGCGTGATATACATATGTATGTACATACATATGTGTATGTAAAATAAACACGGAATATTTGGAATATCATCTCTTCGCAGGGTTCAAGGTATCTCCTAGTCGAGCAGTCTCAACTAGAGAATTCTTACTTGCTAATTTTAAGCAAATCAAAATCATAATTATTGTAAAAGATCAATCAAAAGATCAAATAATGTTTTTATAAACTTCCTATAAACTAATTAATGTTGCTATAAAAACAGTCTTGGTAAACGCAATAAGTTTAGCCACACTATACGCTCTGTAATTGCACAGTTCTGTAAACTTTCATACATTTTAACACTGCACTCTCTTCAAGTGCTGCTGTCAGTACAGTAACTATCGATAGGCAATTGATCATCACTCAGACCAAAAGACGAGACAGTTTGACGACAGCACGAACTTTCGCGCGAATTTAATTCCGTTCAGTATTTGAGTGAAACTTGCAGAGTAGACAACTTGGCACCCGCGGCTTTTTCTTAACCGTTACAGAAATAAAGTTTTTGGCGCAAAATTAACAAAGTTTTATAAAATGAATGCAAATACAATAGACGCTGAAGATCAGCAGCTAAGCAAAAACTTGCAGCTGCTCAATTCAGAATTGTACTCTCTGATTGATGACAAGCAATCGCGATTTTCGAGCCGCAACGCAGGCGGCGTCGGTGGCAGCGCGTTACAAGAGCATAACCACATAGTGCGCGAATTAGCATTCGATTCGAATGCGCCACAATTCGAGTTTCATGGATTTGGTTGCATTCAGTCTGTGTCCATGCCAAAGCGTCTGCTCTCGCCAAGCGGCCCTGAACTTCAAAAGAAGTATAAATTGAGCGAGGGCGAAAATGCAAGCCAACTGCAGAAAGAGAACATCTCAAACGAGGAGGAGCATGAGTATAAGGGGCTTACCATGGAGCAAATGCAATCTATTGAGCTGTTTGGCGACTGGTGTGTGATACTATAATAATAATAATAACTATAATTATTAAATACATTTACTTTGATTTATCCAGTTACGAACGTAATCTTGTGTTGCGCTTGATGGAATTGTTCAAGTCGATGCACGAGCTTATCAATGCTGAGTTTCCCACTCATCAGTTGAACTCGCTGCCATCGGATTACGTCTTTGAATTGCCCTGCAAGTACGCCAAGCCCAAAGGCTGCAACATACGCCATCAGGTCCACGTACTCTGCACCAAACTGGAGCGCTTCATCGGATATTTGCGTCGCATTCTGGAGTCCAATCGCCACTTCGATTACACCAAGTACGCAGAATGCGATGAGCTAATAAATGGAATCGTCCACGGTGGACGAATTATTAAGCAATTCACAAGCATGGAGATGCGTCAACGCAATTTGCACCTGATCAGCAAGTTGGCGAACGGTAAGCTGTTCTCTCGACTAGATTTTGAATTCAAATTTCGATTAAGCTTGTTGAGCTTGACTTACAGAGAATGCTGGCCAGCTGGAAGTAGTGCTGCTCGATCTGCGGGAGCGTTTGAAATCTGCCCACATTCACGTATATGTTTTCAACTGGGAAATGGATATGGAGCATCGTTATTCGGCGACTATGACAGCAAATCTCGAGGAGATGAATAAAAAAGCTTTGGAATTGGCTGCCGCAGAGTCTGAGGCTGCTCAGCCACGTCAATTTTGTTTTGAAGAACAGCTAATCATAGATCACTATCAACTGCTCAATGTGGTCACCTGTGCCAAGGAGCACGAAGATTTTCTAAGCGCACTGCTCAAATCGCCCGAGAACTATTTCCCACCGGAGATTATTGACTTGTGCCAACCGCCTAAGAACAAGAATACAGGACTGGTGCCACCCTTACAGCCTATCTCTGTCAATGAGATCGCAGATGGCATAGAGAATATGATCTTTGATGGCGATGTTCTCGACTTGGCACCCTCTTCGCCGCCAAGAGTCAGTCATCGTTCCCATGTTCCAAAATGTAATAGAGCTTAGCATTGATTGAACAAATCCTACATTAAGGAAACAGATTTGTTGACAATTGAAGAGTTTAATGGATTGCATCATATATATGTTAATCAACACTGAAAATTAAAAGACCAGAAGAAAGTATTGTTAATTGTAGAAAGACAATATATGGATATATATTTTTTATTTCAAAGTGTATTTACATTACACGATTTTGGTTTTAAAATGATAATTGATAATAATTTGTCTAAAAAGTTTTAAGAATGTTTTTGATGTTAATAAAATTTTGTAGAATAAAAAAATTTGATTTAATGATCAACTCGTTTCATCTTAAAAGCAACTATAAATCAGTCATCCAGATTAAGTTTATTGTTATGTTTTTTTTAATAACTTATTTATAAAACCTCTTAAAAATATAATGCGTACATACATATAACATCACTTAAAGGTCTGAGAAGAGCTGCTCAAGTGGATATTTGGACAGGGCTTTATTTAAAACCGACTTGAAGACTAGACCCATACCACCGGATATATCAGCCTGTAGCTCATTGAAGATCTCGTGCCAGTTTTCGTTGAGAAGGACATGAAGGTTTTCGCTAAGATCCTTTTGGCCATTGAACAGATTCTCTAGCTTGTAAATAACACGTGATGGCTCCAGTTTCATCTTAACTTCAATCGCCTTGGCAAAGGTCTGCTTCGGACCCTTAATCACAGGTACGAATTTCACAACGGCGCCCACCTTACAATTTTCTATGAATCGCATACTTATTAAATATTTTAATAAAATATGAATTCATACAAACCTAAGATAATTTCCGCTTTCCCCTTTCCCACAATCGGCAATATCAAAACTTTTCCTTCAACGCTATAAGGTCCCTTGAGCGTTATTTTGGGAGAGACCATATCGAAAACAATTGGACGATGAAGATCATGCGTGAAGGTGCTGATAATACCAAATGGATTGCTTGATG
Organism: Drosophila nigricruria; assembly: GCA_037075265.1. NCBI lineage: Eukaryota > Metazoa > Arthropoda > Insecta > Diptera > Drosophilidae > Drosophila > Drosophila nigricruria. The sequence goes on along the minus strand of JBAMCI010000160.1, from coordinate 3,604,860 downwards.
ATCATCCACTTATCGTGGCTATTTACGTATGTCTGTATTATTCACTTACGTTATACGCTTAACTCGTGCATCATGGAGGCCGAGCAATTCCGCATTAGTAAAGCTCAGATCGATGCTAACCGGACTATTGGGATTTTTACCAATGCTAAATTTCTTGATGTGCAACGGATCCAACTTAACTAATCCCAGCTCCTTGATGCCTGTGTTACCGAAATTCTTGATCACATAATTCATGCTATCCATCAGGCACTTCTCATCCGTGATTTCACATTTCTTAATATTTCCAGCTGGAAGGCAAATAGCTTAACTTTTATCACATTTAACTAGAACAAATATATATTTGACACATACGCAGGTCAGGGCTGGAGCCACACGAGAATATACTCAAACAACTGATTATCAATAGGGAAATTATAAATATGTTCATTGTGAAGTGATTTTTATGAAATGCTCGCGGATCTGAGTTCGGGAAGTAACTGTTGAAGCTGTCTCTAGATGTTCACTTTTATAGGGCTGATCTGTCGAGAGCAGGCTATTAAAAATATACATGTTATTATACTGCAGTATTTAAATTTCATCTGAGCTTTCTGTTCTACAGTTGTTAAATTACTCTTTCGACTCGTTAAGTCATCGAGTTTTCGAGCGCTTGAGTCAGTTTAGGGAAGCACAGTTCTTTCATATGCCCTATAAGTAGATAACAACACATTGTATTTTTTAAATGATGGATTAATCTAATTTAAATATTCATAAAAACTTGGCTAATACAGATAAAAAGTTAAATGAAATGCTTATGATTAATTGTTGCGGAGATCTGAATCGATCTAGTTAATCTTTTTATTTTGGATGTCTACGTTCAAGGAGGTAATGAAAATACAGATTATAATAATAAATTTTCATTATAAGATACTTCTGGCTCTAAGAACCAAGCTCTGCGCTGTCTGCAGGGTATCTACTAGTCAGTCTTTATTATTTGTATTTCTTTCCGTAATACTTATGTTGTTTATCGAAGTCGCAACCATACTTTGTTACTGATCTATTACACTTATTTGCATGAACGATTAGATTTAGCTTTTTTTATGGCTCAAATCCGGTTTCAATTGGTTTGTCATATAATATCCACTATAAATGCTAATATTTATTATGTTTTTAAATTGAAAACTAAATGAAAATTAATTCATATATAAATGGCATAATTTGTAGTGCATTTACTATTCGGTTAACTTTCAAAACTCTTATCCGAGTACTTGTTGATATTCCGACACCCTTGACCTACCTAAAAGGTTCTTAATTAGCTGCTGCTGATAAATTTACATCGCTTTTGTAATAAGCTACCTGACTTCAAACTCTGTTGTGTGTTGTGGTACTACAATGTTCTGGAATTAATTTGCTAACAAGCCAACTACATATTCATAAGTAAGTATATAAACCCACGATATAAGATTCTATCAAATCTACTTACGCCCAGTTGGGATATGTCAACATGTTTTTTTTCCGGAAAAGCAAATAACAGTATTTCATATTGTAAATAGACCTAATTAACTTGTTTTAGCTTGTTTCTCTTACTCTCTCAATCACTATTTATTTAATTCTCTAATGCCGTTGACTGTATTGAACGAAAAATCGATGGAAAATATATACTATTTCATATAATTTCAAATTTAAAACTGTTCGATCCATTACAACTACATTGTATTTTGCTCTGTATTTTTATACATTACAAAATTTCAAATTGTTTATGTTAGTATAAATATAATTAACATTTTTTACACCAAAAAACAAAAAAAAACATTTGGGAAAATAGCAAAATGAACATTGTAACAAGCTTTTGTCTGTTCTCATGAAAAGTTGAATTTTATTTAAGTCAAATTCCAACTTAACCAAGGATTGCTTCCGTATTGCTTATTTAATTAATTTTCCGTATTTAATTTCAAAAATGTATCACAAGATACATAAAAAGCATGTAATATGACAAAACACAACTGAAATATTATCGTTCGGCATCAAAAACAGTTAAATATATTTGTACGTTTCGGATTTGCCAGGCCCCACTTAGCGAACCATATAATTTCAGCGATTTTAGCTCAGAAACACGGGAATTTGTTCTTTTTCAGATTCGCCCCGAAACCAGTAGACGTAGATATATAATTTTTGGTCAATCTTAATAAGATGTTCAAAGTAACTAGGCTCTAGCCCCAAAATTTTGGAAAAAATATACTTCTCCCAATTTACCACACCCCTAATATGTGAAGATATGTTAACTTTATATCTGTGGCCGAGAGTTGTCTATACAAGTCACTAAAAACAATAACGTTCACAATATAACAGAATTTAGTGGCGTGTAGAGAATCTCGACAGTAGCTCACGTACCTATGGAAGACACAGTTTTTCAGTCCTATCTAGGTTCCCATTTGGTGTAAGTATATGTATATTATAAATATTATATATTTTACTCGATGTTCAAAGTAACTAGGCTCTAGCCCCAAAATTTTGGAAAAAATATACTTCTCCCAATTTACCTTACCCCTAATATGTGAAGATATGTTAACTTTATATCTGTGGCCGAGAGTTGTCTATACAAGTCACTAAAAACAATAACGTTCACAATATAACAGAATTTAGTGGCGTGTAGAGAATCTCGACAGTAGCTCACGTACCTATGGAAGACACAGTTTTTCAGTCCTATCTAGGTTCCCATTTGGTGTAAGTATATGTATATTATAAATATTATATATTTTACTCGAGTATTATCTAAACGAGTATAGATTACAAAATTCAAGTTTCTACAAGCATTAGCGCTTTATCAGCTCACGATACCAACAAGTTATGTTCAAAATTTCAAATTTTTAATAGCGGCAAAATGCTGAACATTAAACAAACAAACAATATACTTCTTCCATTTCGTAAACGAGTGCTAAAATGGTATATACAAAATTAGTACTATACATAATATTAAGTAAAATGTATAGTAGAAAGATCTTACGGATCGACAATCATATAGTCCATTGACTTCTCAATATGTGTAAGTCATCAATCTAAATAAAGTATCTTAAAATTTGTTTGCTGCAGTTAGGAAAAACAAAAGAAATATTTGCAAAATTGTAACTTCCTAACTAATCAACGAATAGAAATTTCAGATTTGTGCCCGAAAGATAGGATTGTAAGCCCACTGTGACTTTTTTTAAATGAGTACAACTAACCTCTGCCCTATGGGCGAAGTGCCCGTTTTTTTTAGATATTTGATAATTTAATGAACATTACTAAAGCCAAAGTAAAATTTTTAATATCTTTTTATATTCATTCACGAAGTGAAATGAGTGTTTGGATTTTTGTGCAATGTCCGTCTATCCGTATGAACACAAACCATTTCCACATTAATAAAGCTAGAGGCTTGAAATTTTGATTATATACTCATGTATACCCTCGTCTTATCAGACGTCACTTTATCAAGTGTCAAGATATTCCCCATACGTAAACTAGGGGCATAGAAAATCGGAAAATGCATTTTCTGATATCTCAGAAACACTGCTTTTAAAAGTGCTAGAGAGTTGTAATTTGGAATTTATAGTCGCGTTGACAACCCAAGATCTAAAGGCTCTGGTGGATATATCTACGCCCATTGGGGGCGTGGCAAATCGGGTAAAACTATATCTTAGAGCTAGAATGCCCAAATATGGCATGTGAGTTACTGTTACGATTCTATAAAGATCGACGATCGATCGAGAAAGAAAACTATATATATCCACGCCCATTAGGGATGCGGCAAATTGGCTGACAGCCCCAGATCAAAAAGATATAGTGGATATATCTACGCCCATAGAGCCAAAATTTATATGTCTACGCCCACTGGCCGTAGCAAATCGGAAAGAGCTATATCTTTTAACGTTGTTTATCATTGTTCTCCGATCGTGATCTACGATCGTGATCATATGTAATGGCTCCAGCAATTTACACATGTAGATTGCTAAGTGGACCCAAGAACTATCATAATTCTGTTCAAATTGATATATCGAACACTTGCCCGATACTAAAAAAGTATTGCATATCTTTAGGCAGCATTTAATATACACTCCTCCTAAACAGAATCCACAAAATTGAGCAACAGAAATCTACAAAAAAAAAATCATACAAAATAAAAATAATTGCTTAAAAGTATGCAACGAATTGTAAGGAAAATGAATGCGATTAAGAATAGAGTTACAGCTTTCATAAACTTTTGTTTAACCCATAATCGTGACCTGAATCTGTATACAGCAGAGGAGCAGATTGGAAGGCACTCTAGTGCCTCAGAATTCTCGCGAGACACTTCCCTCCAGTTTTGCCAAAACGATTGGCCAACTATTAAACTTAACATTGTACGGACTTTAAGGTTTAAAAAAAGAAATACTAAATATAAACTTTTGCTTACATAGATAGGAAAAATCAAAAAGTGAACTACAGAGTAACTCCTGTTCGGTTACACTCGACTAAATACGATAAGCCTTCTTACTTTTATTCAGCTTTAAAGAATGTACTATACATATTTTATTCGAAATATATTATATCATATAAATATTACAATCAAAACTGCATGATTCGATTTGGAATTGAAAATAATTTTCAATTATGAACCGTATCTTAAATCAAAGTAGATATTTAACCATATTAGATCGATCCAAATTTTGGCTAGAGCTCTTGTGCAAAAAAATTCCAAACTTAGAATTAAATTTAAAAAAAAACAACATGCAAATTCTGAAATATAAAGCCATAATTAATTTCCCTAAGGGATTTTCTATATTCATAAATTATAAACTAGTTTGTTAAGTATCAATAGTTTATTCACCTTAAAAACAAATCGTTTACTTCAATTATAAACTTATTCTTGTTTATCATATAAATTGGACAGCTATTTGTATAATATACAGTTATTTAATGACTCAAGAGCATTGGTTCAGGCGATAGTTGTAATTAATTAATTAACATACCGCACACCTGTTATTATAGAAACAACCATTTATTTACTTACTGCCAATAAATTAGTCAAGGGTACTGAATTATATGGCCCAGTTATCATTTGCGGGCCATTCAAATGCGCATGTGGACTATATGTTTTTTTATTATTTTACTATAATTTATTAATCAATTGCATTTACTCCTCAAAGAACTTGGCGTAGGGATACTTGGAGAAAACATTTGTGATGATCACTTGGAATATCTCAGCAAATGCCGATTGCATCGACTGTTGCACCTCTAAAAATATGGCTTCCCAGTTATCGTTGAGGAACGTATTCATATTATCGCCCAAGGCCTTGTCTCCATTGAACAGATTGCTAAAGTGATAATACAAACGCTCCGGCTTGGTTGAAAGCTTCAGATTGGTTGCCTCCATATAGGTCTCGCCATTCTTCTCCACGGGCTTGCCCGTAAAGCTCACTATCATATCACAGTTGACTATGGAGGATAAATATTATTAATAGACCCAATAGATACAGACGTGTATAGCAACTTGAAATAAATATATAAACCTTAAGTCAAGTTAAGGTAAATTGAAATCATCACCACAGCTGGTCGTCCTGATCGAGAATATATATATAAACATGTATGCTCTCAACCAGGACGACCAGTTGTGGTGATCTAGCCCTGTCAGTCTGTCTATCTGTCCATCCATATGAACGCGATGCTCTCTGAACCTATAGGAACTAAAGACGCAGCTCCCCTATACCACTTGCAAATCAAGATTGTTTCGAATCAAATCAAATTTAATTTAACTTTCAAATGTCGCCAATATTCAAGAGAGTTTTGATGGTAACTTTAATTTTGCATTTCTCACTGGAGACACTCAGATTCGAGTAATGGCGGACGATAATTTAATTTTTCCCAAGTACAAATTATTTTTCGCTGACTAAGATATTATTTGTAGTGATAATATTATTCTATTCTATTAATTCTACTCTGCCCGACTAGGGGACTGCTACTTGTTCTTGTTGTATTTATTTTATTATGATAATTACCCAGTGTCATGTTGCTCTCTCCACTTCCGCTAATGGGAAGTATTAGGACCTTTCCCTGGATTTTGTAGGGTCCGGCAAGGGTCAGTGTAGCCGCATTCAACAACAGTTCGTGCTTCTTGTCAATGCTTTTGCCGAAGCCCCTGCATTTTAAATAAATGAGTTGATGGATTCCATTTGGTGATCCTCCACTTACTTGACTTTTCGGAACTTCATAGAGCTAATGCCGTAGACGTTGTTATCCGTAAAGGTGAGATCAATGTTGACTGGACTATCGGCGCCCTGTTTGATGTTCATTTTGGCCACCAGCAGCGGATCGAGCTTAACCAAATTCAACGCTCGATCGCCCTTCGTTGCCTTATTACTCATCAAGTCGTTGATCACCTTCACGATGCACTCCGATTCGCCATATTTACAAGGCTTAGGATCAGCGGCTGTTTAACGTAGACATGATAAAATTGGCAAGGATGTCAAATATAGAATATCGAGCCTTGCTTACGGAAATCGGCTTGCACACCAAGCACAAAGCATAAAGCGACGCTCAAAATAATTCGCGACATTTCACAATACAATAGAATTTAAAACTGACTGAAGTGAATTTCTGGAAGCAACTAACTGGTTTCGCAAGTCTAGGTACGATTTTATAGTAGAGCGTCCAAGCCAACTGTAGCATTTTAACAAAAATATATAAGTTACATATAAATTAGCCTATTATAAAGTGATATGTCCCATAAACAAATATAACCTGTTTGAATCCCACAAAATACTATACAGTACTCGAATTTGTTGGAGGTATGGGGAGTCTGTGGATTAATGTCTAGCACTTATTTCATTGACAGCAGCTTAGAGACAGCTTAAAAGATTATCATTTTTGTGAAAAAATACACTTAAAAAAAAATCAACAATAATATAAGTTATTCGACAAATATAGCGAATAGAAATATGAACGACATATGCGTAAGTCAAATTAATAAAATAAATCGGTCACATTGCTTGTAAAAAATTTTAACGTGAGTTTTTGCAAATTATTTTATTTTTATTTTTATTTTATTTATTAGCAAATCGTATCTTTGAACAATTATTTTAAATTTTTATACTCGTTCATTGGGCATTGCAAATATGGGATTAGTATATAATATTTACATAATTGAAACACATAGATGTGTGTCCTATGTCAAGTATTAAGTTCTTCCACAAGTTCTTCATTCATTTATGTGATCCGTCCGATCTTGAAGTTTTTGGACCATGAACGAGTATTGTGGAGCCGGTGGCGCCTGACTGCAACGTTGTTAATTGTTTTTATTGCCCAGACTATAACTATTATTTTAGTGAATTTTTGTTTAAAACGTCTTCATAAATTCTGTTTAACAAAAAGCTTTTAGATAATTTTTTTAATAACTATTTCTTACTTGACGAATAATGTCTAAAACTTATCCGACTCATAATAAAAAAAATATATACAATATGAATGTTTCAGGCTATGAGGATTGCCTTAAATAAAAAAAAAAAAAACAAGTAAGAACCTTACTTCTGAATGCAGAATATTCACTCACTCCACGCCCCCAATCGGAATAAATGTACAATTTTTAGCGAACCAAGGAGGTCAACAGTAAATTATTCGTTAAATTTCTAATTTCTTTCTAACTATAAAGCTAAAAAGACACAGTTTTTCTCGCTTTACCCCCAGAGGGCTTGGATATGTCCACCATATCTTTTTGATTTGAGATTTTCTGAGATATCGTAAAATGTATTTTCTGATTTGCCACGTCCCTAGTGGGCGTATCGAGAAAATCTTGACACTTTATCAGACGTGGGTATACACGAGTATATATTCTCAATTTCAAGTCTCTAGCTTCAATAGCGGAGGAAAGGTTTGCGTCCATACTGACAGACGGACGGACAGCAAAACGAATATTGCACAAAACCAATATACCCATTTCAAATAAGTACAAAAAATTAAAATTTGAAAAAAATATTTTGTTTTCAGTGCATTTTTTGCATTTATTAGACAAATTGATATAATTTTTTAATTACATCTAATTGTTGTGTTTACAGCATTATTGTCAATCATTACATTTTCTTATATCATACAAATACTTGATAGTTGGGGGTACATATTAGTTATCAACTGGCAGTCGTCATTGAAGGTTCTGAAAACTGGAAATAAATATAAAAATAAGATTACCTTAAAATACATCTGATATACTCTGTCTATACTACACAATCTAAAGGTGATATATATGGGAAGCCTGCGTGACTTGTGGTTAAATCACCTTTAGATTCTGTAATATAAACTGAATAATTGATTGTTATTCGTTGGAATTAGCGAGTAAATCTCATAAATGGGATGTTAATTAAATTAAGAAAAATTTAAATAATTACGTAAAGGTGAATAGAGCAGTCTTCTATAACAGATTGGAATTGTCAACTATAAAAGCAAAAGTAGTCAGGCAGAAAGTTCAATATAGTCGGGTGTGAACTTACAGACACTAAGTACCAGTTTAAGCAAGCGAGGCAATCAAACAAACGCTTCGCATTCTGTGTGTGTATTTGTCTTCCTGGCATAAAACTGAAACCGAAAACGAGTTTCGCACTAATTAGCCTAACATCATGATGGAGCAACTTTTTGAGGGGATAACCCCCTTAGGTAATGGCGAGAGAGAATGAAAACAAAATACAATATTTTTTTATATTCACTGAATCCATTGAAAATTACCAAATAGGGTATATTGTTTTTGTCATAAGGTACATATATTATATATTAGAGGTCATATGGCATGTGTATGTTATGTATATGTATATATATATATATATATATATATATATATAAGGACATTTTCAGGAATATGTATGTAGGGCTAACCACATCTTGTCTTATCGTTAATAGAAAATAATTAGTATATATATATATATATATATATATATATATATATATATATATATATATATAAGGACATTTTCAGGAATATGTATGTAGGGCTAACCACATCTTGTCTTATCGTTAATAGAAAATAATTAGTATATATAATATTATATATATATATATTATATATATATATACTAATTATTTTCTATTAACGATAAGACAAGATGTGGTTAGCCCTACATACATATTCCTGAAAATGTCCTTAAGATCACACAGTTAACACCAAATAAATTTTATATAATATAAAATATGGTATATTATTATAAATTTATATTTATAATAATATATTGTATATAAAAGAATATAAAATAATAACGTAATTAACAGAGTTTATCTGTATCTGTATCTGTATCTGTATCTGTATCTGTATCTGTATCTGTATCTGTATCTGTATCTGTATCTGTATCTGTATCTGTATCTGTATCTGTATCTGTATCTGTATCGGTATCGGTATCGGTATCTGTATCTGTATCTGTATCTGTATCTTTATCTGTATCTGTAACTGTATACATATAAGCTAGAATACTCGAAACCAGAGCTTAGGATATCTGCTAGTCAGTCACACCCGACTGGAACTCTCTTATTTCACTGTAAATATAGATTACATATGTATAAGACTGTGTTTGGAGTATGTATAAGAATTGCCTGAAGGCAGAGCTAAATTTATACCGTAAATATAGTCCACTTGATTGTCCAGTTAACCAGCCTCCAGATTCCTAAAATGATCGTAAACAACAATAAAATTAATAACAATATCAAGTCGCACAACCTGATCATAGTAAAGACAGCTACATAGTAAGAATCCATCGAACAGTTGAGTGACTCGTGCAGCTTACATGGAAGATTTCGCGTATAGTTCCAAGGTTAACTGGCTATCAGTTGCTTCAATGTTGGCTTTACCGTTGTCTACACTTGAACTTGACAACGGTTTTTGTAGCTTTTATGCGTATGTATACATATCATGCATATATACACACATAAATATACAAATATATACATATGTATATTGCTAGCTGTGGCTCAGTTGCAGTTCAGGCTGCACTGACGAAAAAAGCGGTTTGAATTTTAAATTCGATTGTGATTGACGTCGTATTTGTATGCAAATTCGATCAATCACGTGAAATGGATCCCAAATTCTTAGCTTAAATTTATGCGGAAACACAAAAAAAAACTGTTATTATACAGTATTATACTGAATAAAATGCTGTTATAATGTCAAATGTCAGCGAAATACAAAGATGATAATGTGCTTTGGACAAAACAAAAAGGAAGAGACATGGAGAAAGAATTAAAACAAAAATTCTCAAAAGATATATCTAATTTCATACCAGTATAATTTTAAATTTCAGTTGTTGAATTTGTTTTATTAATTAATTGTTGGTATTCTAAAAATTGTTCTTAGTTATTTAAGCGTTGCTTGAACAGCAAACAGTCCATCGAAGCATGTTTGTGAAGAAAAATACTCGCACACGTACACGTTAATAGCTAAAGACTTAGACTACGACTTTATATAAGTATATTGAGATATGTCACATTCAAAGAGTAAGAGTGGACGTGGCGCTTTAGTCCTCCAAAAACAAATCCTCGTAGGCGAAACGCTTGAACAGAGTGGCTAGAATGCTCTTCATGATATCCGCAATGGCCACATGCACCGAGGGCTGCAGTTCGCTCCAGACATCAGACCAGTTCTCGTTCAGGAACTGGTTCAAATTGTTACCCAACGCTTGGTCGCCGTTAAAGAGATTAGTCAGCTTGATGTTCATTCTAGAGAAGGAATCGCAACTTATAGTGGATTGGTTTATGTGAACAGCTCTCGACTTACTTCTGAGGCTCCACGAGGACCTTGAGCTTGTCCACGCTGAGATAGGTGCGTCCATTGCGCACCTGTGTGGCCGGCTTGAACTTAACCGAGAACTTGGGATTATGCAGGGTGATGTCAGCATCACCATCGCCGCGTATGGGCAGGATTAAAATGCGTCCGTCGGCCAGGTACTTGCCACGCAACACAATCTTCGGGAACCCGCCGTACATTTCAAACTTGCTGGTAGCTGGATTTGAGTCAAAGCCACTGCGAAATGTAAGAAAACATTTCAATTTTGAATATGAAATTATATAAACAAACATAAATGTTGTCTACTTACACGGCCCGGTCGAACTTGACGCCGGACAAGCCCTCCACATTGACATCCCGGAAGTTAAGCTTGAGACTCAGCGAGCCGCTGCGTCCATCCGAAATATCGAAGCGCTTAATCAGGAACGGCTCCACCTGTGGAAAGGCAGCGGGTGCATATCCCGTGCGTGCATATTGGCGCACCAGCTTGTGAGACACATTGATAATGCACTCGGTGTCGCTATTATGGCAGCGCGGCAGGTCGGCGGCTAAATAAAATACCAAACCAATACAAATCACTTAGGAGTTAGGCATACGGCGATTCGTCTCATTGGACTCACGGAAATTGGATGCGCCGTTGGCGCCACCTAGCGTCAGGCAGGCAAACAGCAAAACTGAGCTCACGGCAAAAAGCATGTTCAGCAGCAAATAAAACGCTTGAAACAGAAATCAAAGGCGACGCGGCGCACGGCTCTTTTCGCGAGCTCCCGACCAAGTTCAATGCTAAACTGTAAATTGGCTCTGGACAAACGCAGCCATTTATAGACTTTTTGTCAGAGCTCGCCAATACAATTCGGCCAATACATTAAATAGTTTATTCATTCTTGGCTCGTCTCGCTTCGCATCGTTATTCTTGTTGCTATTCTTGTTCTTGCTGCTGTTGTTGTTGTTATGGTTGTTGCTGCTTTGTCTTTTGACTTCGCATCAGCATAGATTCGAACTCGAATTCGAATTCGCAGCTCGACGCGTTAGTGCTATTGTTGTTGTTGTTGTTGCAGTTGCTTTTTAGCTTCTCATCAGTTTCTCATCAGCATAGATTCGAGTTCTTATTCACAGTGCGAGTAGCTAGCAACAACAACAGAAACATCAGAAACAACAACGATGACAAGAATATTAATAATTAATATTATTAACAGGTCCCACAGTGCGACAAAATCAAAAGTGATTTTATACATTTTAATTCCCGTTTCGCTAGCTAGTTTTTTATGTCTTTAAAGACGTTTATGTTTGTCGTCTATGACGTACTATTACTGCCATACACAGATAACTAAACAACTCCTACATTTACATAGAAGTAGATGTAAGTAACTGTTGAGTATATTTTAAATACGGGTTTCTAAAGCGTAGATAAAACATATATTAAAATATACCATATACCATATACCATATACCATATACCATATACCATATACCATATACCATATACCATATACCATATACCATATACCATATACCATATACCATATACCATATACCATATACCATATACCATATACCATATACCATATACCATATACCATATACCATATACCATATACCATATACCATATACCATATACCATATACCATATACCATATACCATATACCATATACCATATACCATATACCATATACCATATACCATATACCATATACCATATACCATATACCATATACCATATACCATATACCATATACCATATACCATATACCATATACCATATACCATATACCATATACCATATACCATATACCATATACCATATACCATATACCATATACCATATACCATATACCATATACCATATACCATATACCATATACCATATACCATATACCATATACCATATACCATATACCATATACCATATACCATATACCATATACCATATACCATATACCATATACCATATACCATATACCATATACCATATACCATATACCATATACCATATACCATATACCATATACCATATACCATATACCATATACCATATACCATATACCATATACCATATACCATATACCATATACCATATACCATATACCATATACCATATACCATATACCATATACCATATACCATATACCATATACCATATACCATATACCATATACCATATACCATATACCATATACCATATACCATATACCATATACCATATACCATATACCATATACCATATACCATATACCATATACCATATACCATATACCATATACCATATACCATATACCATATACCATATACCATATACCATATACCATATACCATATACCATATACCATATACCATATACCATATACCATATACCATATACCATATACCATATACCATATACCATATACCATATACCATATACCATATACCATATACCATATACCATATACCATATACCATATACCATATACCATATACCATATACCATATACCATATACCATATACCATATACCATATACCATATACCATATACCATATACCATATACCATATACCATATACCATATACCATATACCATATACCATATACCATATACCATATACCATATACCATATACCATATACCATATACCATATACCATATACCATATACCATATACCATATACCATATACCATATACCATATACCATATACCATATACCATATACCATATACCATATACCATATACCATATACCATATACCATATACCATATACCATATACCATATACCATATACCATATACCATATACCATATACCATATACCATATACCATATACCATATACCATATACCATATACCATATACCATATACCATATACCATATACCATATACCATATACCATATACCATATACCATATACCATATACCATATACCATATACCATATACCATATACCATATACCATATACCATATACCATATACCATATACCATATACCATATACCATATACCATATACCATATACCATATACCATAACACATTCTGTTTAATGCGCTTTTTGCCTGAAGATCTATAAATGTCATTTTTATTGTTTGCCGTTCGCATTGTTAGCAAAACTCAAAACAGAAATAACAATCAAATACATATAAATATTTAGATATGTGCCTGTAGATACGTATATATAGTATTCATTTTGTATTTGCGTTGACATCAGCTATATGATAATACATATGCATTTTGACGAAGGGGTTCGATTAGAGACTTACTTAGAGATTTTAATGCGAAATTCGGCAAGTGTTAAATGATCGGACATGCATGTGAAATACTTCTCTTTTTAAAACTGAGATCATTCAATTTTGGTTTAGTTAATACCAGTTTCGTTGAGGTCATTAGATGATATTAACTGAAGACTCTATTAATTTTCCAACAACTAATGATTAAATCATCTGCAAAACCCTAACTGTGCAGAAGCCAAACAAAACAAGCGTATATTCGTAACAGCTCAAGGTGATTAACTATTTAACACAAGCGAAAACACAAAACGTAGACAGGTTGAGGAATTTCCGTTTCGGGTGATAGCCGCATCATCAAAGACAAGATCTATTTAGAAGCCCGCGCAGCACAGCAATTAGAAATAACTAATATCATGAACGATATAGCGAGTGACAGACTGGTTTGCCAATTTGCCAAACATTAAAAACATACAAGAAAAAAAAGGAGAATGACTGCTTTAATCGGGAATACCTGATGAGGAGATACCCTGATAAAACAAGGGAAGTGGAAAACTGTATTAATAATTTGAAACACACTAGAGCAACGAACGGATATATATAAATTTAGTCGACGGTTCATCCCGATTGAGAATATATATACTATATGGATACTGCCACGCCCTCTTCTGCCTGTTACATACATGTCAACAATAGCTTTATACTCTGCTTAAAAATATTCAACGGTTTCAGGGTATACAAAAAGAGCTGGTCGCTCAATCTGTGAATCTTATGGCCTCACTATCACACTATGAATGGCATGCGACGTGTAAACATAGCAAATATTACCTGATATTTCCAAAATCTTTAAGCATTCGTCATCAATATTTTGCATATTATATACCTGTAGAGAAGACACCTTTTTTATAAAAAAAAAACAAGTAGTCGGGTGGGACCGACTGAATAATACTCGTTCACAGCCCAGAATCAGTTAATTTCGTTAAATCAATATTATTTGATTTCCCACAACTGATGTTGGCTCTAAGACTGATAAAGATATGAATGTTCCAGATTTGCATGCCCCAATTTGAAACTCCCTTGTGATAAGGATATCTACTGTAATCCATTTTTTGGGGCTCTAGGGCTAAAACTTTGGAGCACTCTGTTTTATCCGATTAAATTCTTTTTGTATATACCCTCTTTACCTCGTGAACGAGTAAGAAAAGTATGAGAGTAGAAGCTCAGCAATGTGTTTATTTACACATCCAATTGGCGCCAGTGCTATACGACTTTTTATCTTATAATATATACAGATGTAGATACCGATGTACACATATACTTTTTGTTTTGATTGGTATACGAATTCCCAGACGCTTTTGTAGCTTACATTCGACGATTAAAATTAATGGACATACAAACAGAACAAAACAAAAGAAAACACAAAATTTTGCCAAATCATGTATGTAAAGTCGCGCGTGTTTTATTGATTTTGACGTTCGACAAATGAATACATTTGAATAGATTTATAATGTTAGGCCAGCCATTTAAATTAATAATATAAGCTAGTTAGCTACGACGAATGAGTAGTTTAAAAACCAGTTTAAATACATATATAAATATATATTTTACATCTTGCAATTGATTTAATGACTTTCCTTTATAAGCTTCCTCTAATTGTGTCTAGATAATTAAATGACATAAATTATATTTGAGTGAGCCGAAAGATAAATCTAAATAATTAATTTTTGCACATCAAATAATTTGAGTTTAAGTTTCTGTTATGCATCTAGTATATAGTCTACCCAGACCTGCAAATAAAAAATATGGTGTAGCCAGACGGTTAAATAGAAATCATCCCAGCATATCGATAGCATATTTATCGATAATGCAGCTTCGAGCGGCCACTATACGATACTGTCGACATGTCAACGTATTACAGAAAGCGGAATAGCCGCATAGTAGAGTCAGGATTATAAACAAGATTAAAGTGTAAACATATATTATAAGTAATTACGATGCATATGTCCAGTGTATGCACAAAGTTGGCTGCTGTATTGGTGCTCAGTTGCCTGCAAGTGTCAGCATCAACACGTGTAAACAAAACCGCCGAATTTGTTGCCACAGATGAATGGCAAGTCATAGCCGAAGGTTTTTATTACGTGTACCAATCAGTTACGGGTCATTTTATAATACACATCCCTTGTCTTTTAGGTCAGGCTATACCAAAAGGGCTACATGTTCGTATAAATCTGCAGACGGGCCTCAAGGAGGCGAAGTTACTGGATCCAAGCGAACGTGATACTGCAGTGCAATCGCAGTCCAACGACAACGAATCAGGATCTGTGTCGAAAATTGACCCCTTATCGATTGAATATAAGGCAGACATCATTGAGGAGTCTGTGAAGGAACATCGCAACTATGCAGAATTGCGGAAAGCCTATAAGGATTTTCAAAAGAACTTTCGCACCGATGCCGAAGTGATCGTGCAACTAATAGAACAATATCGAAACTTTAGCAAAGCGCCGCTCGACTTAGAGTTAAAGCCCAAGTTGAATGCACTGGAGAATCTTGAATATATGCTGCATCAGATTGACAATGCACTGGTTTTCATCGACAGTGGCGGACTGGATGATATTCTACTCCCAATAGTGGTGAACGATACGAACTCGGCTCTCAAAGTTTCTGCGATGCGAGTGCTGGGCGCTCTGTCGGGGAACAATCCCAAGGCACAAATCAAGGTCTTTGAGCGTAATTTCGGCTCTCATCTGGCACAAATCATGATGAGCTCGACTAACAGTGCTGAAATCTCCTCAGCGCTGCATGCATTCGGTGCTCTGTTGCGCAAGTTCCCCTTGGCTCAGCAGCGTGTTCTCTCTACCTCGGGAACGCAGGCTTTGATTGGCCTCCTGCGCAGCACTGATATTGAGCTGCGCAACAAGGCCAAGGTAGTTAACTTAATTGGCGATTTAGTGCTAGAGAAAAGACATGTGCTTGATGACAGCAAAGAAGAAGCTTTAGCGCAATATGTGCAACTCGAGTTTGAGTCGTGGCTGCAATCGCACGGTTACTGTGCTGCCCTAGAGGCAGTGCTCAGCAAGGATTATGTACGCTTGCTGGACCAACCAGACGTGGTCGAACAGTTTACAGTTGCGCTACAGACCACCGAAAGTCTATGCCAGCCCCAATGGTCCAAAAGTCCTACTCTGCGGCATGCGCTGCTAACAGTGCGCAACAGATTCGCACATAGCCAAGACGAATACCGATTGGAAGTGTCCCAGGCTCTCACGGCACTCTGTGAGCGTTTCTATGAGAAGTACAGTCATACAGAGCTGTAGAGCACCAGTTGGGATTTAACTAAATTCTTATTTATGTAGATGTTATTAAAGTATTCAACTGACTGTTAAGCATTGGTTGAATTGTTTTCCAATTCAAGCCAAAATCTAATAATGAAGCCCTTCTTAAAGGCACTTTATGTGATCTTTTAATCTATCTAACTATCTAAGCAATAATTAAGCACAATTCAGTCAGCCAAGTGTAAAATAAGAGACTCTAAAAACCTTTGACATTACAATTTCAGCAACACTTATTTAAATCTCAATAAAGAAAGCATAATCGACCAGGAGGTCATAAAGTAAGTCAAATGTGTTAACTGTCACTGTTCAAGGAAAGCAAAATCCATTGAGAACAATCGAATGAAAGCATGGCCCAAAAAACATTTAAAAGTATGCAAAGGAAGCAAAGGAAACGGAAAAAGGGAAAAAAACTACTTAAAGGGGGCGCACGGCCAACGCAATTATGTGATTGGGGAGAGGTTGAACTGTACGACTGCCGGTCGCGACGTCCAGTTCGAAGTACACCAATTAACGGCATGCAAATGGAAATGCAACGTCACTGAGTCATGGCATACGAAACATAATACAGGAGCAAAAACTAAATGCAAAGAGAGAGAGAGTGCCTGACTAAGAGATACTGTGCAGAGCTACTATTTCGGATAGTCACGCTCGATAGAAGACATTTAGAGCGCAGAAAAGCCAGGTAACCGACCACAAGGTGCAAAGCCAAACTGAAGAAACTGGATTAGATGCTGAGAGCCTCCAGTAAACTATCATATAGTAGCAAAGCCACTATTTACAAGGTTATAGTAGTTGCTACCTTCCTGTATGGGATTTCTTTATGGGGCTCTGCGGCGCGTACATCTACCAACAAAATTCAAATTTCGCAAAATAATGCGCTACGTAGATGGACTGGAGCTAAGTGGCTTGCAAGAAATTCAGTTCTACAATTCCCACAATCGCTGCGCTCATTGGGCGACACAGCTCCTGATACGCGCATAGACTGGCAGCGCATCCAAATCAGCTCCAATCTAGCTACTAATAGCAACAGGCAAGGCTAAAAAGATTACGTCGCCTGGCAGCGCATCCAAATCAGCTCCAATCTAGCTACTAACAGGAAAAGGCTAAAAAGATTACGTCGCGTGGACCATCGAGGAATCAACTAAGCCTATAATATATTATAAAGTATGTAGAATTAGTAATAAATAAGTCTCAAGTTAAGATGTATATACTGGGATACTGGCCCATTCATTAGTCTTAGACAAAAAGCTGCAACAGTTAAACTGAATGAATAAAAACAGAAAAACTGCTAGATCGTCCTCAGCAAAAATATATATTCCTCTTCCACAGCTCACATGTGGAATTCCCACGAAAACAAAATACCCTTTTTTTATCCATTTTCATTGAACAGGGTATTTAAACCGGCTCGGCAATTACTAGGACGCCTTGGTTGCCAAGGCAAGAAATGGCAATGTAAACAGAGAGCCATCGGCTGCCTCTCCCTCTCAAGAGAGCCAGCCCAAAAGCCCGCTCCCACTCCTTCTCTCTTTCCATTGGGGTTGGTTCAAGTTAAGCCGGCCCAGCCAAGCGCAACGCTGCAGCAATTTGTTTCACGATGATACTACAGGTGCATCCAAAACTTAAGGGTTTGTCGAGCACTACATTCGACAACAAAAAGAAGCAGCAGAAGGAGAAGAGGTGCGAGCTTGTGCCTTCTATATTGGTAGATATCTTAGCGAGACTGGCCCATTCATTGAGCGTCGCAATTTGAGCTTGGGCGCGTGCGCGTAGTCCCCATCGTAGTCATAGTATCTGCTTTCAACCACTACTAGCCAACATTTGCTATTGTTGTTGTTGTTGTAGTTTTGTTCGTTACGTTTTTTGTTTTTTTATGAAGAGCTTAAATGGAAACGCTTGACGAGTGATGTGGAAACATTTTCAACACAACAGCAACAACTGGAGGGAAGGCGAGTAAAAGCAAAAGCAAAAGCAATAACAAAATATACAACCCAGACCCAGAGAGTCTTCAGACGCGACTTCTGCTCATATATGAGCACACATATACACGATGAGGAGTATATGACCAGCAACAACAACTGAACAACTGAACAACTGAGCAACTGAGGCAAACGCACCGGCATTACAGGCTGTTGCTGTTGTTGAATGTTGTTGTATGTTGGCTCGAGCCGTTGTTAGGGGCTTTGGCAACACTATGGAAAATCAGTTTGTGTTTGGACCGCGTTGTGGACGCATGTGTAAAACGAGTAGCTAAACGAGTAGCTAAAGTGAATAACATAACTGCATCTGACCCTTAAGTGTTAAGTGTTAACTGAAATTGAATTGAAGAAGTGCAAAAATTACAACTAAAAATTTATAAAGCAATAAGAATTCATTACCAACTCTGAGTTAAATTTGTGTAAATCAGTTTTCATTACATATTGATAAAAAATAAAATATATATTAGATAAATAAACAAAGCTAACTAACTTGAATCAGTAACAAACAATACAAGTATTCTGGCTCTCTTGCTAGTCCCACAACCTCATCCATAGGGCAAAGCATGATAATTGTTGAAAATCCTTTTCGAAAAACCCGCTGCACATGCAAAATAGGTTTTTACACAGGTGAATGACTTTTTCAGTGCGCTTCCGCGACTTCCGGTCAAAAGCGTTTTCATTTGCGCCAACTTGCCAACCTGCCAACCGCCTGGCCGTTGGCCAGCGTCGCTAGTCATAGAAAAATGTTTGTTTGGCTGTGTGTCTGGTGTCTCCTGGCATGCCATAAATCTGAGCCAAAACACCAGCCAGCCAGTGCTGCCAGTTTAGCTTTTTTCCAGACAGATTTATCCTGTTTTCAAGTGACTCGGCACTGAACGTGAGTTTCAAGTCGTCGAACTGAACGAACAAACCCAATTTAAATATTTGCTCGCTCAGTGCTGCCCACGTTAGTCCTTTTGCCTTGTTTTTTACTCCAGTTGCTGTCAGCACTGTAGCCAACTCGTGCGACATGCTGTAGGCGCTGGTCGAGTCTCCCAAATGGGAAAATGCTTGTACATACCTTAGAAAAGTATTTACGGCTATGCCGGAACCAAGGAAACAGCAACAAATACCAGGCAATAAATGGCTGTTGGCTAAAATGCCGCCAATTGCAATGGCAAGCAACAAAGCCAGCCAATGTGCTGGCGACCGAACACGAGCAACATAACATACAACAACAGCCAACAACAACAAAAACAACAACAAGAGGGTTGACATGTGTGCGACATTTGCGGCAGAAGACAAAGAACAACCGCCGAGAGGTTGAGAGTTCGGCTAATGTTCCAGTTGCTTTGGTTTCTGTGCTAAAATGTTTTGTCTGGCTAATAATCTTGTAATAATCTAGACAATTCTCTCTGTCTCTGCAGAGGCATAACCCTCCGCTACACACTTTATAGGTCATATCACATTACAGACCCAATTTATATACATACATACATATCTGTTTGCATATATTACATACAGAGTAACTTAGTATGTTTATGCCTTGCTATTATTTACAGGTGTGCAAGAGATAAATACAGATAAGAACAAAAAACTTTGCATAAATTTCATATAGTAAACGGTTACAGCGCATCGATGATATGGAATAAACATATATAAATGAATTCGTGTGAATAAGTGAAAAAGTTTATAAATATATATAATTAATATACAATAAACAAAGAGAACGTCGAAAATACTAGAGGAATATAACACGAAAAAAATTATCTATAACGAAAATAACTTCAATTGCTTAAATTATGTTCAATTGCAAGCTGAGCAAGTTTAAAGAAAGACCTGTCTGATCCAGCTTGATTATGTTTCTTTAATCTATTAAAATATATATATACCATATATATATATAACACTTAGACTAAAAAGTATTTCAATACGAAATAAAAGAGCGCACAAAATGTGGATTAAATTGTGCCTTCTGTTTGCAATTTGTGGAATTTGTTGGCTGGCTGAAGGTAAGTTGAAAGCATTAAAAGCAAATTGAGCTACAATCTTAAAAAGTTTTTTTTCGAAATTCTTTTGATTCTTTGACATTTGATGGAGTTGTTGGTGCGTTACTCTTGATTTCTTGACGTTTGCCTGATTATGAAAACAAACAAAATAATTAGCCGCATGTAAACTGAAAAGTAAAAACTAACAAACTGCAAAATAGTGAAATTCCAAAACTAAATGGCGTCGTGCAGGCTCTATATATAAATGAGAGAAAAGCTCTGCAAGAAAAAGAAAGACAGAAATGTTAAGACTTCAAAACACGTCAACATTGTTCTGGTCCAACGATTTATGACGAATAAAACTATTTACGTGACTTACGGATAGGCAAAACGTAACCAGAGCTCTTCAATGGGGGGTCTCATGCAAATGGCGTTTTCCTTTTCTGGAACAGCACTCGCGAAGTGGAGTACGTAGTTCTTAAAGTTATTTACGTACTGCTCCAGTTTTCAGTAGCATTAATTTCGGTTCATTACATTGTCATACATCACTGATTACGCAGATATATGTATGTCAAATCTCTAGAAATTCTATTCGGAACTTTAATGGCATAGCTGTCACAGTTCCTTACCGGTTCGTCGGCTTGACCTGAGCTACAAGAATTGATTGCGACATTTTTTGTATACTTATGTTGTTTAACCGTACAGAGAGCAATCAGAGACTCCGGCAAGAAAATACAGGCAAAAGACTGCTGTTGCTGCTATGGCAATTTTAGCCACGAAAAGCTCCAACCACAAAGCCCATTGAAAACCAAAAGTCAGTTTTCAAATATTCGTCGAGCGAAACACATTTCATTTTTCATGATGAAAATCATCAAGCTGAACGAAAATGTATCAAAGAAAACCAAAACAAAAACCGATTGCATACAACTACGCTGTACAAATTTGTTGTTTGAACTTTGTTTTTTTTTCTTATTTATTTTTTTTTTATTTTTGTAACTTTGAAACTTTTCCCTGCCCAGCTAACCGAGTGTGTCTCTTTCTCTAGTAGCAAAACCTACCCCTCTCTTTCGCTCTCTCTATCGTTCTGTCTCTCATAATTTATTGTAGGCGGTTTTTCACACACTAGGCTAAAATTTGTTTTTTTTTTTACATGTTGCAGTCACTTTCATTTAGTTAGTTTAGTTTACGCCATCTCTTTGCGAAAACAAACAAAACATATGAAGTTTATGTAATGCTTGCTCATGTGTTTTTCTTTAGCCTCTACTTAATATCATCCAACTACTTTCGCGGATTTACGCTTCAGATATTTGAACTTTATGTTTTTTTGTGGTGACTTCCAATTAGTTTTGCTATATAACTAATTAATGCAGTTATGCAATTTTCGCGAAGCACTTGTCACGAATAAAATACGTAAGAACGTTTGAGTCTGGCGCAACGGACTGCGTAATACTCGTTTACGGTTTAAAAGAAATAGTTGCAATTCATAAAAATCAAAGTATCTATTTGAAGAGTGGTTCACACGCTAAGCATGAAGTTTGTAGCTCTAAAACTGTATTAATATAGCTATTTCCGATTCTCTATAAGGAAACGTTTATACACACATTAATTTTGATCAGCATTAGTAGCGCCATGGCATATGAGTTTCTAACTGTAAGACTATAGAATATAAAATTTTCAATGATTTGCAGTTAAACCATAATACTGTTATCTAGCGGAGAAACTTATGTTATCTAAAATATGTTAATCCCAAGTTCCTACAATAGCGCCTTACGTAATGTAACTTTTATCCCGACTTTTGATCTGAATAGAGGAAAGTTCGACTTACAAGAATCCAGAGTATAGTTTTACTCTTATATTAGCTACAATGCTCGAATTTCTTTACTCTCAATTCGTTTACAAATCCATGAGAAATTTGTAGATTGCGATTATGCTTTTCTCATACACGTGTGTTCATAAATGCCAAATCTATAAACTCGGCTTTCCTTTTTGTTAGGAAAGTGAATTGAGTTGTTAAACGTGACTTATCAGCATATCTGAAAACTTTGATGGATTTTGCACATACAATTTCAGCTGACAATTAAATGGATTGTCAAAACATTTAACTGCCAAAGAAAGTCTACATATGATATTATCATATGCATTGCACAATGTCATAACAATTAACCTACAATAAAGATCTTGAAACGGAGACGGCACGAGACTAAAAAACAAGCTAGAAGATTTCACCACATCTCAGTCAGAAAGATATGTATGTACATATGTATGTGTGTGCATACAGTGAGTCAAAAATGTTTTGGCAAACCAGCAATTTTTTGTATAAAATATTTATGTATGTATGTGTACAACAGTTTATTACATATATATATAAGCTTTTTCATTTTGTCATAATGAAACAACATTTGCAAAAGATGGTGTACGAATACATTTTTGACTCACTGTTCTTCAACCGCCAGCACTTGGATGTGTTGACGGCTATGCTACAAAGAGAAATTCTCGCCAGGGTCATTTGATGAACCCTAACATTTTGCTCTTGAAACCACAGTCCAGAACCGTTCGTTGCTGTTCGAAAGAACATAATGCATACGTACATACATATGTACACATATGCATGTCTTTACTGAGCAACTCGTCTTAAGGCAAGGGGTGTCCAACATATAACCGGAACACATTATAGGAAACAACTGCGCAGCCCAGTTATTTATATTTTAATTAATTTGTTTACCTCTGTCATTATGATGAGGTGTTATGTCATCTGCTTATAAAGAAAGAATTTCTTAAGAATGGATTGTAATATACCAGTTACATACATATGTATATGTACATATAAATGATGCAATTAAAGTGCGCTCAAATATAATTAAGTTACGATTAGATATTATTTAAAAGTATATACATACATAGCTTTTAGCACTAACCATATGGTTAGTGGTATTACTAATATAGTATTATATTTTTGTTTCTAGTATATCATTATCTTTATTAATTATTAGAAGTAACTTACTACTTTAACTTTAACTTACTAACACTACCAAATGCTAAATCTTAAATATTTGTAATAATAAACATATTTGTGCGGCAATTTCGTATTTGCTCGGGTCCCTTACCTTCAAGCTCGATTGACGGGACCTGATAATGATTTCGCGTCGAGCCTTCGACTGAGATACATATTTGATTTTCATATGAAGTTCCACTGTACACAGTTTTTATACCCTGAACCCATTGAAAATGGGAAAACAGGGTATAATGGTTTTGTTAAAATGTATGTAACAGACAGAAGGAGGCGTGGCAGACCCTATAAAGTATATATATTCTTGATCAGCTCGACGAACTGAGTCGATATAGCCATGTCCGTCTGTCCGTCTGTCCGTCCGTCCGTCTGTCCGTCTGTCCGTCTGTCCGTATGTATGAACGCGTCGATCTCAGAATCTATAACAGCTAGAGACTTGAAATTTTTTATATAGGTCCGTGTATAGCACGCGCAGATCAAGTTTGTTTCAAAAAATCGATAAATTTGATCGTTTAAGAGTTATCGATTTAAAACGTTATCGAAACGCAGTTATAAATTTATATCTCCCACATCTTTAGAGCTAGAGTCTCCAAATTTTGTATTCAGTGTAATGTGGAGTTTATACAATTTTGATTTTTGTCAGATATTTGATACCACCCCCCTTTCCTTCCCTTTCCCCCCAAACTTGTAAAATCCGTATTTCAAATACTAGAGACTTGTGCTTTGGCAAATTTACACACATAAATGACAGAATCTCGCTCTGAAAGTTTGATTAAGAACGTCTATCTACAAAAGAAGTTATTAAACATTTAATATCCCATAGTAAAGCCTATGAGCGCAGCCCACGCTCAGTCGCTGCGCTAACTGCGCAGTCAGCAGAGCGCGTGCTTATGCGTATGTGTATGTGTGTATGTGTGTGTGCATGTATTGCTTGTATACATGTATATGTTAAATAAGCATAGAATGTTTGGAGTATCGGCTCTCGCAGGGTTCAGGGGATCTCCTAGTCGGGTACCGCCGACTAGAGCTTTCTTACTTGTTTTTTTTACTTTCTGCTCTCTGCTTTCTCAAATGCGCGTATGTACATACATACATATATATGCATGTAAAATATATGTACATATATTTATTTATGTATCTATATTTGCATAGACAGCAGTGCAAAAAAAAGTTTAAATTTATTCGCCGAGGTTTCCTCCTTTCTGAGATTAGATTATAGCAAAATCACGTTCATACAAAACTTTAATATTTTCTTCATTATTTTTTGGAAATCAATCCTATTGGACAATCAGCAAATTATGTTAGCTTTAAATTACCATTTAAATTTGTATATTTAGTGACTAGAAGTAGACTAGGGTGTAGTGGTTAGGGGTTCGATACCAGCGATGCGGAAGGTCTAGTGGGTGGTACATTTTTAGGCGGCAGGTGATGGTGCTGTTGCTCATTAAGCTGTTGGTGTATCTGTCCATATGGGCTTTGTGGGTAAAAAAGAACTCAATATTTGAATATATAACTGAGAATCATAATTATATGTTTCCAACATATAATGTGATGAGCAACCACTCACCCTTGCACCTGTGGATAGACATGAATTTCCTAACTCAATTAAATCATGTACAGCCCAAAATCTGAGAAATTTGCAAGAATTAAATATATGGTTGCATTTTAATACTTACATACATACAT
Source organism: Drosophila nigricruria (assembly GCA_037075265.1). NCBI lineage: Eukaryota > Metazoa > Arthropoda > Insecta > Diptera > Drosophilidae > Drosophila > Drosophila nigricruria. The sequence goes on along the minus strand of JBAMCI010000160.1, from coordinate 3,578,954 downwards.
ATGTATAAGTCTGATTATTTTAACAGTGGCTTGCTTGATCGAGCCTAAAACTAAGGGACCTACATAATTACCAAGTTAAGTGAGCCTGCCGCTCAAATTTGTATGTATTGCAAAAGTTTGCCATTTCTTACTGATAAAATTTATGGAATCGATTAAATTACAATTTGAAAATGAACTGAATGCACAATAACACAGTTAAATACTTAAGCTTATCCGGAAACGCACAGATAGAGACAGAGGCGAAGCAATCAAATCCTCAGGCTATGATTCATGCAATTGCCACTGTGTAGGCAAGTCCAAGGCAAACACATGCATATATACATATATGTATGTAAATACATACACACTTGGACGGGCAGCTTGTGGTCTTCAAAACAAAAAAAGTTGGATTTGGCAGACAGCCGCCGCATCCCAATTGCAGCGAACCGTTCGCCAAAGAGTGAGAGATAAACGGAAGCTTAGTAGAGCGCATCGAGAGTACGAACAAACATGTCCGCCGATGGACAGTGTAGTACACTGTTACAATTTACTTAAAGCTCACTAATTGCTTGCTAACAGGAAATAGAGTAAAGCTAAAAGGGAAAGAGTGGCGAGAGAAAGAGAGAGAGAGAGAGAGAGAGAGAGAGTGAGCAAGAGAGAGAGAGAGAGAGTGTGTGTGGGATGAGAGTTGCATATTTTCACTTTAGTTTTCTTTTTTTCATTTTCATTGCAGTCGCAAACGGAGCGATACTCGATTCCAGATGTTATTTGGAGGGCGGTGGTTCGGCGGAGAGCTTTCTGGCTACTGAAGATCTAGCAGTGGGCTCCATAATTGGCAAACTGCGCATTAACGGCGATCCCAATGCGGACACAGGTGACATTAATCTGTCGCTAAGAGAGAAGAACGCACCCGTCCAGATTGTGGCAGGGACCAAAGATCTTGTTTTGTCGGTAGAGCTTGATAAAGAAGGTCTTCGAGGACCATCGTCAATCTATGTGAATGTCATTTGCATACGAAGACGCTCCACGGATCCGGTAAGTTGAACAAGCAGCAATTAAGATATTTGTAAATTCAGATTATCTAAGTACATAATTTAGTGTACTATATATACATATATATATATATATATATACATTGAATATATATTCAAGTAAATTTAATCAGTCATACACTCATGCAGAGAAATGGCAGATCCCATTAGGTATATATATTCTTAATCAGGACGATGTACTAAATCGATGCAGTCGATATAGATAAACACAAAAGCTGGAGACTTGAAAATTAATATTTATATATTATATAGTATACCATATTCCTGTATACCATACCGTGTATACCATAACTTTAGTTTTTCAAGCGTAGCTGAAGTACCATAAATGATGTAAGCATCCAACTTTCGGTATGAGTTTCTGTAATAAATACACAGATTTTGGGACATATGATTGCATATTTATTTCCTATATTTTAATGTGTGTACCTGTTTGTTTTCTTTTTTGAATAACCTTTACTTTTAATAGGCAGAACATTTATTCTGTCTTAAAATGTCAATAGTTTCCATAGGATTTAATCCATCAAACCTAGTGACCATTTTAATTAACCCTAACCTAGAGTTCAATTGGGTTATTCCTCGAATGTTCTAGGAGTTAAATTCTTAGACGCATGCAGCACCTGCAGAAGTTTCATTCCTCCATTTATGCGGTGCAGTCGACCGATACGTAATGGGCAACCAATTAACCTAAATCGAAGCTAGCTCCACTTATTCCCTATGGAAGTGGACGGTGACGTTGACGTTGGCTGTGCGTGTGCCGCTGTATAGAGGGGCGTAATCTCGAAATACAAGTGAGGTAGTTAAATGAAATTGGGTAAACACGATTCGGAATGTTCACACTCGCGTTTAGCCCATTTAGCTCCATTGGAAGGGAATTTACTGAAGTTGCGGCTATTTCTTGTACTCTATAAACAATTGAAAACTTTTCAGACAACGACGCCAATTTCAATTTTAGAATCAACATAACAGAAACCAACTTAAACTTTTACTTCCACTCGGATAAGGACGCGGATGAGGACGAGGTCCTGTGGTTTACTGTGGGCCTAGGCAGTGGCCATAAATTAGCCATTAGTACTTCCGTAGTTTCTTTGGGGGTTGCTCTGTGGGCTCTCTAAACATGCAAATATATGCAGTGTTTTGTAGAAGGGCGGGGCGTAATGGGGGAGCAACGGAGGGTTTAGTGCTTAGCACGTATTCCTAAGCTGTTGGCGCTATGAACTCACCTTTGGGGTCAGTGACCAGGACTTGCCTATTGTTTGTTTGGCCGGCAGCCGACCGCCGGCCGCAGGGCTCAAAAGGTGTTTATCTTTAAGCTCTTTCATCAATGTATAGCCTTTGTTCTTTATTGTTGCAGAGCTTCGTCATTCCCGTCAATGTTCGCGTCACGGACGTCAACGATAATGCACCACAATGGATTGGCACGCCCTATACGCTGACCCTCTCTGAGGTGACGGTGCCCGGCACACGCATACTTCAAGGCGCCCGCGCCGAGGATGCCGATCAGCCGGGACCCTTCTCCACGGTGGAGTATCAGGTACTACCCGGACCCTATGCGGAGCTGGTGCAGTTTCTAAATCCGCTCGAGGGCACATTGGTGCTAAAAAAGGCGCTCGACTATGAGCAACTCCAAAACTTCACAGTTAAATTGCGAGCCCAGGACCAAGGCACACCGCCGCGACATTCGGATACGCTCCTGCGCGTGGTCATAACCGATGCAGATGATCAGAATCCCAAGTTTCTACGTGAGTCCTACAGCGCTGAGCTACCCGCAGATGGTCGAGCTGGCGAGCTACGTATGCGACCCGAACCCTTAAAGGCCATAGATCAGGATGAAGGCATCTGTGCGCCTATTCAGTACAACATTGTACAGTCGCAGGATGCCAAGTACTTCCGCGTTCATCCACATAATGGAGTCATTACACAACTCGCGCCCATTGGCTACTCAGATCTTACGCATGGGGCCACGCTGGTGGTAAAGGCTACGCAGATAGATAATCCGGATCGTTACGCTCTGACTACAGTACAGCTAACCCGGCCGGGCACCCACAGCGATCTCAGCTCACTCGCGTTTGTACAAAAACGTTTTGTAATGCGCATTCGTGAGGACACGGCTGTAGGCAATCGCATCTTAGCACTGCCCACCAACAAGCCTGGCAAGCACCTGAAGTACACTATTGCGGATCCCATCAATTCGCAATTCTTCAGCGTAGGCTCACTGGGCGAGTTGGTTTTAGCAAAGCCACTAGACTTTGAGAAGATGACCAAACATGAATTCCAGGTCATAGCTAGCGATGGCCTGACCAACAGCACATCGGCCGAGGTCACACTAGAGGTGATCGACGTCAACGACTGGGAGCCCCGTTTTCGGGAGACACACTACGAGTTTATGGTGCCCAAGAGCGTAAGTTAGAGAATGGTGATGCAATCAATTGATATTAATGACTACTTCACTTCCGATTCCAGCAGTCGCTGCAGTCACGGGCGGACTCTTTTGAAGGTGTGCTGATTGGCAAGGTGGAGGCGGCGGACGGAGATCGCAATGACAAGCTGGAGCTATCGTTGCGTGGCCAGCATGCGGGTCTGTTCGAGATCGATGCAACGGGCAACATCTATATGCGCCCGGAGCAGCTACAAAGTCTCAATGAGTCCACGGTACACCTGATTGCCATTGCTACGGACTCGGGAGTGCCGCCACGTAGCACCTCTGTCCCTGTCAGCGTCACAATGGAGGGACTCACCCTCGCCCAGTCCGCCTGGAACAACAGCATGCTGGGCATGTTTGGCATTATTGTGGGCCTGTTTCTGCTGATCATCATGGCGCTCAGCTGTTATATTGTGCGTTCCAAGAAGCAACGGAAGAGCAGCCCCGGGGGCTTGAGTCTCGGACGTAATCGTGTGCACAGCCAGGCGCACAGTAGCGTATCCTCTGCCAACCTGGTGACGCATGAAAAACTGGCGGGCAACGGCAATGGAGCGACTGTCACCAGTGGTGGCGTCTCCGTTCTGCATATGAAGCACCCCAGCAGCAACATTACCATGGCCAATCCAATTAACAATGGACTGCATCATGTGGGAAACGGCGCCAGCAGCAGCATGGTGCTCAGCAGTGCCAGCAATTTGTTAGAGCGAGAGCGTGAGCGCGAGCGGGAGCGACAGCGGGAAAGCTATGCGGCAACGGTGCGCAGTAAGTGTAGTCTGATTAAAGCCCCCACTATCCCAATCAGCCCAAAACATTCACTATAAATAGTCTTCTTACCAGGCATCGTATCTCGCGCCTCTGCCAACGGGCAGCTCTACGAAGAAGACGAGATCGAACACGACTCCCTTTCGCAGCAGGGCCAACAGCAGCAACAGACGACGCCGGAGAACAATAACCGCAAGACGGTGGCCGCTGTGACGGGGGGCATCACCACGATCGCAACGACGGCCAATGGTGCTGTAAATGGGGCTGCAACTGCTTCCAATCTGCTGACCGCGTCGGACACGATGGGGTCATCCGAAAACAATTTGACAGTCTACTTCTAGTTAAGCACAGCTGAAGACGATTGCACCCTGTAAATATTGCTGGCCTTAATATAAAATTGAGTAGGTCTTAACTCTAAGTCGCGTTTAGGTTTTATGCCCAATCATTGTAAATGTAGTAGACCAAATATAGCATTGTAAACATCCCGCACTCGTAGTTTAAGCAAGCGAATTCCATTGTACAATTTTGCTACCCACTTTTTACGATACTTTTTAACGACAAGCTTAAGAATAAACTCTATTGAACTAATCGGATAATATGCTTATATGGTTGGGTTTGATATTAAGATTAATAGTAAGATTATTAATGCTTTTCCCACAAATTGCAGATCCTTGGTACTGTTCATACGATAGTTGTAATCACATTTTTAGAATTGATTGCTTTTATTATGTTTGGTCTTAAACTCTAGTTCGATTCAGCATAATGTTTACAGCTTTGGCTTGATTTTTTAAATAAGGAAACAAAAGTGGACAAATTTAGTAAAACCATTTGACTTATACACTAAAATCAGGAAATACGAAAAGACTTAATTGCATCAAATACAAAACAGGAAAGCAAACTTAGTTTGGGCAAAATAAATTATAATGACAGTTACATGACACATTTCCTTTCGGTTCTAGGTTCTAGGTCCTAGCTGCCATTGCGCGCTTTTTTACGTTTAAGCAGATTGAAATCGCCATATTTTATGTGATTGTCGGTTAGGAATGGCACATAAAAGGCGCGCAGCACCTTATGCGATTTGTCCGGTATGAGGAATGGCAAGGTTTTCATTATAGACCAGTCCTTTGTTCGCCTCGAATAGCTCGGTTCGAGCGTTGTGTATTTGCCCTCATCAAAGTCCAATAGGAAGTGGCACTGATCGTAGTCAAAGTACATGTGCTCGTTTTCCAAGTTCTGGTCATTGAAATAAGGATGCACTACCTGGGTGGCATTGATGCCTTCCGTGTAGTAAGCGGGTAACATGCCACGGAATTCCGACTTAAGGAAACGCAATCGGAAATTGCGGGCCGGGAAAAAGAAGCTGCCTGGATAACGATACCAGTCTTTGCCAATGCATACATTATAAATTTCATCTGGACGATACTGTGGCGAGGTCTTAAATTGATTGAGCTCCAGCATTAGATCCATTGGCGCATGATAGTTCCGATAGAGAGCAAATACACGTGAAAGACCCAACAGAGTGCTGGCCACCATCACGACAATGGCAATGAACATGCTGTGATCTAAGTAGTGAATGCCCGACTTGATTTTAAACACAAGCGTCTTGATGCGGAAGAAGATACGCTGGTAGACGTCCACAGTGATGGCGCCACAGAGGGAGATCAATGGGTAAACCGGAAACAGGAAACGCTCCTCCTTATGCGGCTGTGCCAAGAAGACCACCAGCCAAAGATAAAGAGGCGCTAAGGATATGTAGCGCGGGAAGTTGAGCGTCGACTTAAACTTTGCGGGCACAATAAGATAATCCATAAGCAGCATGATCGGTAATTGCAATGCCAACAGCTGAAAATAGGAAAGCCGTGAGGAATCTACTACTATTTAAGATTTAGCCCTGTTACTCACCCAAATAATGTTGAAGTTGAGGAAACCATTGAGGATGTAGTAGCTGAGAGGCTCGGTGCCAAAGATGTTCGGTCCGTGGCTAGTGAACACGTTATACCAAACGATGTTGAGTGGCGCAAAAGTTAGTTTGCCAAAGTACTTCGTATCGATGGCAATCATGGGCAGTGCGATTGTTAGGCCAGAGATCAATGTCCATTGTAAAAACGTACGCCAATCGCGTTGCCGTAGCAGCAACTCCAACACCAACGGAACTCCAATTAGCGCCGCAAAGGGCCAGCCGAGCAGCGCTGAAATGGCGGTGAAGAATATGGCTAGACTGTAGCGCTTCTGCCACCAAGCAGCCAAGGCGGAGCAGCCAAAGTACATAGAAAACGAGGATGGCAACAGCGCCGTACTGGATACAAACATGCCCACACTGAACAGCTGGAAGATCAGCCAGAGGCGACCAACGTGTATGCCGAACTCCTGGCATATAGACCTGTTAAGCAAGCAGGCTAACTTATTTACGTTCTTCACAATACGGCGGACTTAACTCACTTGTACATAAAGCGCTCCATGAGCGCGCAGCCAAAGCCCAACATGCAGCGAACCATATAAAATATTAATATCGGACTCGGATTGAACAGCTTCTGATAGATCCAGCCGGGGACGCCTTGCAGCAGCAGATATGTGTAGGAGCGCAGACCGAACTGCGGGCTATACTCCCAGGTTTGTAGGCCGTGCCCGTTGATAATGTAGTGGAGCGGCTCCCAGTAGTTAAAGGTCTCATCACAGTCGGAAATGTATGCCCAAATGGCGCTGCAAAGGCGCGCGCTCACAAATGTTTTGAAGGCCGTATGAACACTGGGCATAATCGGATTGGGGCTGGACTGTGTCTTATCCGCTGAGTTTGTTGCGTTCGCCGAGTTTTTACTGTACAAAAAAAAAACATTGTTTATTGTTATTGTCACTATATTATTATTATGGTTCTATGTAAGTACTTCTTCTTCTTCTCCTTTTTGTTGCCGGCTACGACGACGCCGGCAGCTTCCTTGTTGCCATTGAGACGTTTCGGTGGTTTTTTGGTGAGTATCTGGTTGTCAGCCTTGTTGGCATTATAGCGCGCCCTTGCCGCCGGAGGTGCCATATTTAATTATCCCTTTTTCTAACTGTTTTTCTTCTCACACACAACTATCCCGTGCAAAGAGCCAGCGTGTGAAACTGCAACAGCTGACAAAGTCAAAATGAAGCGAGTTGGCAGCTCCTATTTGGAGGCAATTAAATAAAGAGGTGTGCACAATCGGCTTGGATGAATAACAAACAAAATATGAGAAATTCAGCTATTAACTCATTTCTCTATGCTGACATAAAATGATTATATATAAATTAATACAACCCTTAATATAAAACAAAAAATATTCGAATTAAGCAACCTAACAGTGTACTGTGACGTCATGTATTTGGTGCAGCTGAAATCGCAAGTTTCTCTGCGCTACCTTATCTCATTTGGCAGACATGTTTTTATTTGAAGTTTCTAGTAAGGTGACAGCTCTGTCCTCACAGCTGGGCAATTTACTTGCGATTTCGCGATTGCATTTTTTACGTGCCGCTGTATTAATAAAAACATTTGAGCTGCAACATGTCTAAGGATGAAAAGGACAAGGTGCAAATCATCGACAAGGAGCTAGATCTGTCAAATGCCGGCCGTGGCGTTTGGCTAGTCAAAGTACCCAAATACATTGCACAAAAATGGGAAAAGGCGCCGTCCAATATGGACGTTGGCAAGCTGCGAATCAGTAAGACGCCTGGCCAGAAGGCCCAGGTTTCGCTTTCACTCACGCCTGCTGTGCTCGCTTTGGATCCGGACGAGAAAATACCCACAGAGCACGTACTGGACGTGTCACAGGTTACGAAGCAGACTCTTGGCGTTTTCTCCCACATGGCCCCAACTGAAGCGGCGGCTGCGGCTGCGGCCGCCAGCAACGGTAAGGAAAATGGGTCAGCCGCAACTACCGCGGCGCCAGACAGTGAGAAGCTATATATGGAGGGTCGTATCGTCCAAAAGCTCGAGTGCCGACCCATTGCCGACACTTGCTATATGAAGCTGAAGCTCGAGTCCATACGCAAGGCCTCCGAGCCTCAGCGTCGAGTGCAGCCAATCGACAAGATTGTTCAGAACTACAAACCCGTTAAGGATCATGCACACAATGTAAGAACTGCCTTAATCCTCTTGCAACTACCATTTCTTAATAAAAACTTCTTATTTAGATCGAGTATCGCGAGCGCAAGAAGGCGGAAGGCAAGAAGGCACGCGACGATAAGAATGCTGTGATGGATATGCTTTTCCATGCATTTGAAAAGCATCAGTACTATAATATTAAGGACCTGGTGAAGATAACCAATCAGCCTATTAGTTACCTGAAGGAGATACTTAAAGACGTCTGCGATTACAACATGAAGAATCCGCACAAGAACATGTGGGAGCTCAAGAAGGAATATCGCCACTACAAGACTGAGGAGCAGAAGGACGAGGAAAAGACTAAATCAGGCGGCAGCAGCGATTCCGAATAGTTTAAGAATCTTGATCTTTACACCAGCCCATCATCTATATATATATACAACCTTCAAATGTAACCACGTACTTGGTTAAGCGCAAAGTAAATCCAGCAGAATTTCTGCAAAATTTTTATCAAAATTTCTCGAATTTTTCATGCCCATAATGCCCGATATCCCATATATTTCAAACAAGTTGTGTTTTAGTTTCTTCGACTTTTATCCATTGCATTTAGATGCTTTCTTAAGATACTACAAAAAAAAAGTTGCTTTGTTTTTGCACATTCATATGTATGTATATATAATATATATGTAGATGTAAATAGATAAATTTCTGCATCGGTGTACAAAATGTATTTTTTCGTTCCAAAAAAAAAAAAAAAATTTGTTTGCTACACTAGGAGATCAGGTACTTGATTTTCGTAGTACTATCAGCTCTACATGATTTCCAAAATATGTGGCTCTGGTTAATTGAAATTTTATAATATTTTTTTTAATCGCATTGCTGAAAGATATTTGAGGGAAATAAATGAAAAAAAGAAGAAAATGAACCAAAAAATAAACTTATAAATGCAATGCTAAATTAAGAAAACTGGAACTTATAAGTAAATCAATAAGGTGGCAAAAATTGAAAGTGAAAAAGAAAAGAAAAACAATTGTAAATGAAAAATATAAAGCAAAATTAATTGAAAGTGCGAAAAGAAATTTTAAGTTGCAAATGAAAAATGAATGAAAAAAAGAAAACAAAATGAAAATGAAATGAAAAAAAAGAACTGAAAATCGGAAAGCTTTTTCAAATTTAAGGAAATCGAGCTTAAATAATACTGCTTCAATTTGGTTTACACTACAGAACATAAAGTAAAGTAATCTAAAGACTGGCAGCATATAAAATAAATCGATATATCTAAAATTGCAATTAAAATTATAAAAAAAAGCTCTTAGAACTAGACTTTGTACATGTGTCAAGACAAAAAAAAAAGAAGTAAATATAAATTTATATATATATATATCGTCCAATATTGCATTTGTCAGTTGCGCGGCCAACGTAGGCTTTTAATTTTGTTGAATGCCTGGGGAAGGGGAAGCAGCCCATGCAATATCTGCGGCTGCAATAAATAATTAGTTAGTTTTTTTGAAAAATGCAATATACACAAATAAAAGGTTTACGTTGGGAATGCCTACGGGACGAACACCAAATTCTACTTATATATCGATCTATACACATATTATACTAAATTCTATATCAAAACTGAACCAATTAAACATATACTAAAGACATTGACACGAATATCTAGTATAGGTATACATCGTCCGCTATGCATCTAAGGACCAGACAGACACCGAAGATGCTAACCCCGAGTCAGCATCCTCTGGCCGTGCATTTGCCTTAGGGACCGGTTTTATAAGTCGCACGGTGTTTACATTAACTGTTTTAAAACTTTGCAGATGATGATGCAACGCTTTCGGTTTATGCGATGTTGCTGCGATCTGTTTCCCTCGCTGCATTTCCCGCGAGGCATTGTTCATATTTCCAATATCATCCTCCGGGTTTACTTGTTTCCTCTCCGTGCTTATCAACTTCATTTTGAACTGATTCATCTCAATGGGTTTGCTTTTATCGCGCTTCTCTACCTGTAGATCGACGTTGCCCTGGTTTGTCTATCAAAGCATATTTAAAATTATTACAAAATATACCAAATATTGAAGGCGCATTAATATTATTTACCAGCAGCAATGAGGACAGCATATAACAACATAGTTTGGTTGGATCCTTATACTCTAAAACGTCCGCCAAAGTGGCCTCTCCTCCTTTTTCCTGGCATTTCGCTATTATCTCATCGTTTAAGTCCTGTATACTAAAGTTTTGACGTGCATGCGCCGCTTCCAATGTGGGCGCAAGCCTACGATGCCAGTCAATTATCTGTAATTCATAATCATTTCATTAAAATGACAAATCTTACAAAAACGCAGATCATAAATATATGGCAGCTTAAACTACAAAACAACTAATCCCAACTTGACGTCGACTCGAATCACCTAGTAGTTCTTATCCTAAGCAACAAGTCGTCTTCTTCCTTTTCCTATAACTACATGTCGGCTTCCCTCTTATTCTATAACTGCATGTCGGCTTCTGCCTTGTCCTATAGCAACATGTTGTCTTCTATCCTGTCCTATAACTACATGGCGGCTTCTCTCTATAATTATTATATCTTTTAGTCTTTTTTCTTGAAATCTTTTACTGAAATATTTTCAGATTGGAGTATTGCCTCCTTCCATTCATGCTTACTTATTAGCTATACTATTTAACACTACCCACTATCAAAATTATTTCCCACCTTGGCGTCGGTCTCAGCATCTATGCTATTGCAGTTTTCTTGGAAACTCGAGTTGCTGGACTCTGCATCCCAATCTTGATCCAACTCATTGCCTTCATCCATACTCGACAATTCAGTTATGTTGGCTGCTGTGTCATCCAGAAAAATCTTATTGTCTTCCGTAATATCCTGGGCGATTGTGTCGTCAGCATTTGGTTCTGTTTTATTTAATTCTGCTGTTTCCAGTAAAATTTCAGGTAATGTCATGTCTTGCTCTGTTTGCTCCAAGGTCCTAACTGGTTGAATTTCCGGCTCAATTTCCGCTGCATCTTCTATTGCATTAAAATCGGGTAATCCGTCCGTTTCCACATCAACGATAATGCCATCATCCGCAGGCGAGTTTGCCAATCTAAGCTCCTCCTGATCGATACCTGAATCGTGAGTAGGACGCCTGAAGCCACGAAAGTCTGCAAATCAAAGATATCAAAGAGTTAAGCCACATCATGAACTGTATATTTTGTATGTTAACATACTTTGTTCTGCATCAAATTCCATTTGATCCAGAGGTAAATCTGCTATACTGCTAAGTGACGTGGTGGAAATCGTGGGCGAGGCGACGCGCAAAAGCCTAGGCGCAGGGGTAGCTGGCGGTTCAGTATGTCGTTTAGCTGGGATGCGCTTTAAAAATAGAATTAAACAATATTAAGATATTTACTCAATTATAGTCAGGCATGCTTACCGCTTTCTTAAAAATGTCAAAATCTTTGGTTAGCTTAAAGATGCAACCTTTGCGTAGCTTTTTTTTTGGCAGCTGAAACAAATTTCGCTTAATTGTAAACTGCACATCGCGCTGCACTTGGACAATCTCCTCGACCGACTCATTTATGCCGCTGAGTGCCAGCATTTCGGCATCAACGCGAACGCTAAGGTTGTCTTTATCTGGGACACCGGGCAATATGTCGTGTACCATTACCTTGGGCGACAGCGACTGGAGACGCTGCTCTTCTATAAGATCTGTAAGAACAACACCCTCGTCATCAAAAGATTGAGCTGCACAATATTTGGATGCAGGCAGCAGACAACAAACGAAATACATACGTAAATAAAAGTAAAAAATAAACAAAGAGTAAGTCAACAAATGTCTACAAAAGAAAGGATCAACAAAAAACTTAGCTTGATTCTGTTTTATACAGCACACGAGTCTGCATAAACTGAGCGCATGTTTGTTTACCTGCTGGCGGCGTATCGCACACATCGTCCATGCCAATGCCCGAATCAATTTGCAGCAATAGCTCATTGCTCTCGTCGCCTTTGCCAACTGAGTGATCTAATTGCAAGTGTTCGTCTACATTCTGTGGCTTCGGTTGCTGCTGCTGATCCAAGCGTGTGCTGTCCATGCAGCTCGCATCATTCATGGCTAGCGAGGACTCTTCGAGTTCCACTGTTGCATCCTCTGCCAACGTCATAGTCTTGAGTGCGGCGTCGAGCATTGAGTCCGGCAGCACTTCACTCTGATCAGCACTAGTATCACAATCATCCACATCCTCTGTTAGTTTTATACGCTTGGGACTTTCGGCACTGGTGTGCAGCAAACGTTTCTGCAGGTTTTCCAGCTCCAATCGCAAACGCTTCGCCTTCTCCTCTTCATCTGTAATCAGCGCGCGTTTCAGCAATGTCTTCTCCCCATAGCGAGAGGCTAGCATTTGATTCTCCAGCGCTATGTACTCATCTAAGTATTCCTTATTGCTCAAGTTCTTATTCAGAGTGTCGGATACATTCACGTGATTCCTGTTCACAAACTCCTTGATCAGATTTAGACGATCGAACTGAATGTCTGGCAGGAGCGTATTGTATCTGGGCTCGGGATGGTAGGTAAACACTTTGTAGTTCTTCTTCTCATCCTGTTCGTAGGGGTTGGCTGGATCTACAATGGGCGCATATTTCCACATATGCGATGGAGTGTGATCCTGGTACATATGCTCAATTGTGCGGCTTCTATTTTTGTTTGTTTCAAAGCCAACGCGACTGAAGCGCTTCTCCTCCGACATTATTTTAAATTTCTTCGGCTCCATCTTGTATGAAAACGGATCAAATTCCTTCTTTGTGAGTTTCTTAACGCGACGCTTGCGCTGCTCCGGCTCTGGCCTGCTAGCATCTTTGTTACTATAAAACGCATTTCAATTAGTTTATTGACATAAATTATGCAGAGTATGAGACCACGTGGACCCGCAGAAAATGAAGAGAATGACAGAAATGATAAGAAATCGAAACAGACTGCATGGCGACAGATCTTGACATGGAATCATGAATTGCTAGCCACATGGCAGCCGTTGCTATGCTCTCATTTTACTCACCTAGTGCTGTTGTCATCCTTTTTGGGATCTGCTATGAGCAGAGCCTCGATTTGGTGTTCCACCACCTGGTACATGAACTCCACTCTGTCTCCATAGACCTTGCTGCAGTATTGAAGAACGTTGCCGGCGGCAGCGATGACCGAACGACGCGGCACGCTCGACCCAGAGACTTGCCGTAAAAACTCATCCATATACTAAGAATTGATAAGTTAGCATTATCTGAATAGAGGTGAAGATATTTATTCAGCTACTTACATAGGAGAGGGACAGGCGCAAATCTGTTGAGAAATCTGTATTTTTCGATACCTCCTCGAGGAGCAGCAGCAGCGCTGCCAGGCTAGAAGACTCATGGTAGGCGATAATAGCTTTAGCCACATTCGTGCCTGGCCTGCTGTTTGCGATCTCCAGCAGATTCCGTATTACATCACTGGTACGAACGATGGGCAAATCTGTAAGCAAACATCAGAATTTGTGTTTATTGTTTTTTTCTTTCTTTTCTAATTTGCCTAAATTAAAATAGAGTCTGACTTAATCACCGTCAAATGTATCGCCATCTTCGATAGGCCGCCGGCGATGAGAGCCGTTCATGACGAGAGCAAAGAAGCAACTGAACAACTGAGCGAACCAGTTAAAGCGATCTTCATACATAACGCACTAACAACAACACGTGTATACGCACGCACACACACCCACACACATGCATACTTACACAAGCAGATAAAAATCTGTGTATTTATGTATGTATGAAATGCGTATATGGCGCTAGCAACATGAATTGCTTACGAACACTTACCGTCTTCTGTATCTGTATCCATTTTACTGTTGCTTTAACGACGTAATGAGAATCTAAAAACAAACAATCACAGTTTGTATATATTTTCCGGAACAGTGTGCATGCCCCGCTGAATACATACACACACACACACACACGCACTCGCACACAAATAATACACAATTAACATGGGGCGCGCCAAGCGTCTCAGCAACAAAAATGGTGGCACAAATATGTGTTTAGCTGCAGTAAAACATGTATGGCAATATTAACGAATGTGTTATTGAATTTTTAGTTTATTATTTAGGAATTGTAAATGGCGCGAACCGTGGTTGCTTTCCAATTAGCTCTGTATTCATCTATGTACTCACGATTTTGTTTTGCTCTCTCAGTTTTAGAAGAAATTTTCTCACAGGGCTGAATCAATCTGCATCCGAACTCACACGCAAACAAAATGAACTAGTGCTGTGGTATGCAGTATTTTAAAGTCAAGCTGGTCACACTTAACTAAGCTTACATATTAATCGATTATTTAAACAAATACGAAGCATTGAATGTCAGGATCTATACTTTCAAAATTAAAATAAGGTCCAATAAAACATTACACAAATAGGCCCGCTGAACTCAGGAAATTTTCTGAGTCCAAGTTGTGCGCAACAAATTCTTTAACACTGCCATTTGCTAAATATTATAACTGCGGTAGGGAAATACAATTTTTAAAAATTCATCAAACGTTATTTTTTATTAAGTTATTAATTACTGTAAATATAATATTAATTTATTGATTACTGTAAATATGTTAACTGAAAATTATTATAACGGTTTGAGCTTCGATGATATAAAATAATCGATATTTCTAATATTTTTACGATAACTGTGAAATCAAATCAACTCTGCCAGTGTAGACATTTTGCTCAAGTTGGCGTTCTACAAGTCTCCACCTTCTTTTCGGTGTTAAAAACTAAGCACTCAACATGGGTCGTATGCACGCTCCGGGGTAAAATGCACTTTCGATGTTTGTAGTGGGCAAGAGTTATCGTAAAATATACCTGCTTAATGTACGCAAACATTTGCAATAATTGCTGGACTCATTCGCGTCCATTACATGCCGACAAAGACGTCATGAACAAAAGCACATGTTGACAACGAAAACACTTGCCGCTCTTGTTGCCAGTCAAAAGTGAATTTAACGGTTTGTTTTATTTACAGCAAGGGTATATCCCAGTCAGCTCTGCCATACAGACGCACAGTGCCATCATGGCTGAAACTCAACGCTGAGGATGTCAAGGAACAGATCAAGAAGCTCGGCAAGAAGGGCCTGACGCCCTCCAAAATTGGTATTTTTTTTGTTATTTGTGTTTACGTTTTGAGGTTATGTTAACTAAACTCTCCCGTTGATTTTTATAGGCATAATTTTGCGTGATTCTCATGGCGTGGCCCAAGTGCGCTTTGTCAACGGCAACAAAATCCTGCGCATCATGAAATCGGTTGGTCTGAAACCCGACATTCCCGAGGATCTGTACCACATGATCAAGAAGGCAGTCGCCATCCGTAAGCATTTGGAGCGCAATCGCAAGGACAAGGACGGCAAGTTCCGTTTGATTCTGGTCGAGTCCAGAATTCACCGTCTGGCGCGCTATTATAAAACGAAGAGCGTATTGGCTCCGAATTGGAAATATGAGTCGAGCACGGCGTCTGCTCTGGTTGCTTAATTTGGCTACGCAACTTTATACGCAAACTAAATAAACAACAAAAACAAAATCTAAACTGGTTGAAATATTTTCAAATCTATATATATATAGTTAATTAATTATTAAAATGATTTTGAATTCAAATCAGTTTTAGATAGTCTTAACAAAGTGTGACCAAGTTCTTAAATATCTCCAAATCTATTTTGTTATTTAAATTATTTTGAATTCAGATTGGGAATTAATCGATCAATTTTAGATAGTCATAACAAAGTGTGACCAAGTAGTATTTTTGGTGGCTTTTTTACTACCTTATTTACAGCGGCTAATGAAATGAAATTGAAATTGTTTTATTGCAAGTGAAAATGGAGTTGGAGGAGATTGTCGCAATCCATGTGGAAGCTATCGAAGTGATTTTGAATCATATACTTTATGTTCGCGGTGTTTATCCCGCACAGATCTTCAAGAAACGCCGTGTCTACAACACACCTGTCTTCATAGCCGCCTTCCCAGCCTTAAACTCTTACCTGGCGAGTGTCTTGAAAACTGTGCAGCATTTGCTAACAAATATAGCACAACAACTGAAGTTGGAGATAATTATATACGAAGACGAGTCGGAGCAGCTGGAAAGCTACTTGCTGGAAATGCAACCAGTCCAGACCGACCCCACACAGGATCAGTATTTAATGGAGTACGAGCAACAGCTGAGAGCTGCGCTCTACAAACTCGCAGATCGCGTGAAGCATTTGCCAAAGCTCGATCAAAAGGCCAAGTTTAAAGTGCATATACATACGACACAGACAGCATTCACACAGCTCAGCCACGACGCCCACTACCAGGAGTTCCCCTGGCTCCAGTCAAGTGGAAATCCGCTTGAGCTGAAGCATCGATTCTCCCTGCTGCCCTTGTCCACAGTGGACAAAGTGGGTTTGCGAATGGAGGCTCATATATGTAAATAGTTTTACAACTTTTATATATAGATATATATTCCGTGTACAAAGTTTTCTATTGATTAAACTGTTGAATGATAAAAAAGTGTATTATTTCTTAGAGCAATCCTTGGCGCTTAAGGTCCTCGAAGGTCTTGCGATTGACCACATTACCGAGCGTGTCCTCGAACTCCTCCTCCTGGTCGGCGATCCAGCGTTCGCTCTGCTTCTGCGACTTGAGCTTCTCCCACAACGTGATCGCATCCTCAATCTGTGTAACGTTCGCAAAATGCGCCGTATTCGGTATGCCCAAGCAGCGCATACCGTGCGCGTGGCGCCACTCGGCAAAGTGGCGCTGGAACGCCTTGGGTCCCTTGTACGTGAAGTTGCCACAAATCTCGCAATTGTAGCTGATATTTAGGCCGTGCAGCTTGTATAGCCAGTAGGGTATGGGCTTGCCATCCCAGCCCAGTGGCAAATTCTTGGGATTGAAGGGCACATCATCGGCATCGGGATCATCGTCGTTATCCGACTCGCTGGCCTCGACATCACTGTCATCCCGCTCGCCTCCTGTGCGCGCCTGTTTACGCTGCACATTCTCCTTGGTCGCCGCCCGCTGCTCGGACAGCAGCTCGGCGTATTTGTAGAGCAAGGCTTCTAGCTGCGCGATTTCCTTGTTTCGTTCATTTTCGCGCGTTTGTGCATTGGCGCTTTTGGCCGTTGTCTTCTTGGCCATCAGCGCGGGATCCAATGTACTCTTGCCCTTGGTCGTGAACAGACGTTGAGCCCTTTCCTCCAAGGTGCCGCCGCACTTGAGGCCCAGGGCAACCAAGCCGGACTTGAGCCGATCCAGGCCCAGTGAGGCCAGCTCCTCCCAGCTAGAGAAGGCGGAGAGATCTAAATGCGCACCTGTGTTGGCGAGCGCCGATTCTGTCTCCTTCAGTGACCAGCCGGGGAAGGCGCCCTGCAGCCATTGGCGCTGGAAATCAAGTTCAACCTTGACCAGCTCGCTCTCGAGGTCTAGCAGCGGCTGAATGCGCAATATGAAGCTGTGTAGATAATGGTTAAGCGTCTCAATGTACTTGCGGTATTCGCGGTTCTTGCGCTCACGTGGTATGTCGAAGACATGGTCGAAGGACATTAGGTACGTGATGTAGTCCAGTTTTTCGACACCACGCAGATTCAAGTAGAGTTCATAGCATTCGTTCAAGTCCAAGTACCGGCCGCCGCCTTCCTCGTCAGTGAACTCGACGAGGGCGCTCATATCGTCGGGATTGTTGTAGACCTTAATCATCTCTTCAAACTCCACTGAGAGGGGAACGCTGACCTCGGCTGGATGGGATTTGTAGAACTGTTTAATTTGCTTCAGTCGGGCATAAAACTCATTGAACTCATTTGGTCCGGACAGTGCGGCGATCTCAGCCTTTCGTTCGTTGTCCTTGTCCTCGTACAGGTCGCGCAGCTGGGTGGTGGCATTGTGGTGAAGTTCCATTAGATACTTTAGCCGGTGCTCACTGTGGATGCGCTCCTTTTCGCCGGCCTTTTTCGTTGCATGCTCATCGACCATTAGTTTGATTAGGCGCTCGCGCTCCTCATGGTACCGACGCTGCTGCTCCAGTAGCGTCTCCATTATGCTTATTATTTAAAACAGAATTGTTTATTTGCAAACAAATTTTCACGAAAATAGCGTGTGTACATACGTACTAAATGTATCGATAATAGTGATGACAGTTTAGTCGATATATATAGATCGGTTCTTTACTTTGTATACGAAATGTATTGACAATTTGAATATTTTAATTTATATATATATTTACTATTATAGAACAAAATGAAACATTAATTATAGCTATTCTCAAATATAGTTTTAAACGATACTAATCGAATAAAACAATCGATTAATTTTACAGCTGAAACATTTGGTCATCGATACTTTCGTCTAATGTTTTCTCCGCTTTTTGACACTTTACAGCACTGCGCATCACGAAGTAAAAATCATATGATCGATTAGTGGTAGTGAAAATTTCAGACGACGGGCAGAAGGCACACACACTGCAAGTACGTGCTCGGTTTCGTTTTAGTCTCGTGTTAAATAATTTGATTTTGTACCTTTACTGGTGTGTTGTATAATTAAGATATTAATTAAAGAGTTCAACATTATTACAGGCACGGTAGTACGTGAATTCCTTCGGAACTATTGAATTTCTATTTCGATTTTGTGGCAAGTGAGAAAAAGCAGTCAAGATGGCTTTGAGCGATGCTGATGTACAAAAACAGGTAAATAATAAGTGTTAAACGGAAAATATTCAATTATGCAAAGTATTTAAGCAACTTAGACATATGAAATAACTGTTTCTCCAAGTGAGCATAACAATTCCAATGCCACGGATTCGCCAGCAATAAAGATGGCGAAGTCATGGGATTCTGGCCGTAGTCATGTGAATTTTTTCATGCAATTTTTTCAGTCTCTACACACTTCAAAATCAAAACTGCATTGTTGTTTAGTATATTATGTTTATATAGTACAAAGCATATGTATATCTGAGTAAATTAAATGTGAATTTAATGTTGATGTTGGTGACAAGAGAAAAAAAAACGATTGTTAAAAACTTGACGCAAAAGTCAAAATGCTTATTGGTCATGTGACACACACTACACTTGAGCAGTGTGCGAAAGCGAGACAACTAGCGCAGTGAGCACACTATTGCTGACGCAGTCACACGACTTGTCTGTAAATGCACTTGTCGCGCCTTATCAATGCCATTGAATATTTTTACTGAAAGTAAAAACATAAAATAATATTTGCTAATGGTTAACGTACGGGTTTGCGCCGGGCAACAGCTGCAAATTAAGTCTCTGATCTACACAAATAGATATATCTCTAGACATAAGTAATCATGTGATTAGCTTTAAGGTTTGTTTTTGCATAGACTTTGTTTTCATACTCTAACTTTAATACCCTTCCGTTATAGATCAAACATATGATGGCATTCATTGAGCAGGAGGCCAATGAGAAAGCGGAAGAGATCGATGCCAAAGCCGAGGAAGAATTCAATATCGAGAAGGGACGTCTCGTCCAGCAACAGCGTCTCAAGATAATGGAGTACTACGAAAAGAAGGAGAAACAGGTTGAGCTGCAAAAGAAAATCCAATCCTCAAATATGCTCAATCAAGCTCGCTTGAAGGTCTGTCTGTCAATCCAAGTTCTATATAGAATTAGGTCTCTAATATGGCTTTTCGTCGCTTAAAGGTGCTCAAAGTGCGTGAGGATCACGTAAGCAGTGTGCTCGATGATGCACGCAAACGTCTCGGTGAAGTCACCAAGAACGAGACCGAGTACAAGGCCGTACTCAGCAAACTGATTGTGCAGGGCCTGTATCAGGTGATGGAAGCTAAAGTTATCCTACGCTGCCGCCAGGTCGATGTACCCCTCGTCCGGGATGTAATCCCAACATCTGCTGAGCAGTACAAAGCCGCAATGAAACAGGACGTTGAGCTTTTTATCGATGAGAAAGACTTTTTGGCAGCCGATACCTGCGGCGGCGTTGAGCTGTTTGCCTTGAACGGACGCATCAAGGTGCGTAGCAAAAGATTTTATTAATACAAAATGTCTTATTGATCGAGCCTGTTTATTTCTCAATTATTTTTGGTAGGTGCCAAATACTCTGGAGTCCAGATTAGAATTGATTTCGCAGCAGCTTGTGCCAGAGATCCGTAACGCCCTGTTCGGCCGCAACGTTAATCGCAAATTCACCGATTAAAATGTTTCTTTAAGTGCAAAAAAAACAGTAAAAGAAAGAAAGAAAAACAATACCAACAACAAAGTTCAAGCTTATAATACCAACAATAATAACAACATCAACCAGAACAAGAGAAGAAGAAAAACTAAGTAATGGAGGAAGACGAAAACTCATACTCTTGAACTCATTTAACAAAATTGTGTCTATTAATTATAATTATTATTGCCGTTGTCTTTTTATAGTGAAGCAAAAACCTTTTGGTCAGATATGTGAGCTACCATTATGTGTTATACGTACTTGCATATTTGCCAACTATTACAATATATATACATATATATATATTTTAGAGTATATTTCAGATAAAACAAAAGTTCTAAGTGCATTCAAATCCGTAAAAGAGTTTGTTAAAGTTTGTTTTTTTTTATGAACTTACCGGCGTTAACAATATAAGCTAATCATAATAACATTCCTCAACACTTTGCGATCCGTTTTCTTTTGGTTTTTTATGCATATATATTATAATTTCTTGTAATTATCCTATACTATTTGCCCTTGTAATTTTTGTTGTACATTTTTATTTGTAATTTCCTATTTGTTTATTATTGTTATCCTGTTATATTGTAGACATGTTATTCAATTGCAATGTGCAATGAGCGAGCGCAGCGGCAACAATTTAAATCAATCAATCAATCAATGTCTGTGCCACTTATAGGCTGCAAGCGCATACACTCAGCATTATTGCCTGCCTGCCACCGAAATGAATTTCGTTCACATTTCGCTGGCTCGCGGGCAATGTGCGCTTGCGTCCTTGCAACTGGCACATGTTAAACACCATCAATGTCTGTTGTTGAATATTCGAATTCGAACTTCGAATTCAAATACAATTATGCGAATACACAGTTACAACATCGAAAGCACGCATCATCAGTTAAAGAAGTATTGCCAAGTGGCCGAGTAGCTAAATTTGTTAAACATTCAAAATGCCCTCAATGTTTTACCTGCTTCCAATTCCAAATCATATAAAACAATACATATATATATAAACTTAAATAAAATATATAAAAAATGGAAATTATTAAGCGCAATTTATATTTATCGCTGCCGCTGCTGCTGTTGCACATTTGCTTTATAAAACGCACTTTCATATCTGGCTCTAAAAACAAAACAAAAAACAATTGTATTTTAAATGTTTGCGTGTTCACGAAAAAATAAAACACAAAATAAGAAAATAACTACAAATTTAGCATACAACAAATACAATAAAATCAATAGCATATGCATTATTATATAACATTGATTAAAATGAAATACAAATGCAACAAAATTACTTTTAAACTTAAACAAAATTTATGTTGAATAAAAACAGTATTTCCAAAAACAAACCACAACTTTTCGCTCTAATAATAACTACGTTAATTACTACTACATTAGCTCCTAACCCAAGTATAGTCAGGTCGGTGGAGTCACGGATATATAGATCTGCATATAGAAACACGAATTGTAAGCTGCAGTTAGAAGTACGTTCTAGACATCATCTGAGTAAGGAATTGGGAATTAATGATTTCAACTATGTTTACTGTAATATAAAATTCTTAACATCTAGTATATAGTAGGAAGTTAGTTATGCCAGAATTTAATCCAGTTGATTACCCTTTAGAAGTAAAATAGTTTTTGTTTCATATATATTAGTACATATGTCTGGAAGCTTTAAAATACAACAGTCATGTTCTGGCTAATTACGAAAAGGCTTATCTTATCTTCATTAAATTTGGGCTAAGCATATAGGCCGGTTCTAATATAGAACATATTCTTGATTGGCTTGTCTAAGGTTGTGTGTGAGCTTAATGTTCATTTATATGAATATTTTATGCTCGGATTTTTAACATATATTACAAAGTGACTCAAGTGTAAGGACCTAAAATAACTCTTGCAATTGATCATTTAAATGACGATGCTCTCCCCCCAAACTTTAAGTGAAATAAAACAAATTGAGGTTTCTTTGTTTTAAATTTGTTTACTTTAATTGTATATTTTAATGTATGTATATTGTTTTCCATGCAATTGCCTTTTCAAAATTCATATTCCCCAAATTTCTGTTGAGATGTTCTTTTTATATATTTTTCATCTCTTGAAGATGGTCCGTTTTAGCTTGTCTTTAATATCTCGATGTCTAACTGCATAAATTGCATTTACTATTTTTCTAAAAGTTCTGACCAGTTGTTTTTTAAAATCATTTCCTGCTGACTTTAAAATAAGAGAATTACATTGAATGTGTTTGTTGCTTTTTGTTATCAGATGTAACTGAAGTATAACAAGATTTTTCGCACACACCCACATATATATATGTATAAATAATTTGTCCAGTTTTTTTTTTTCATTTTTTTTTTGCTTTTTTGTTTTTTGTGATATTCACTTAAATATTGCTCAAAATGAAATAAATTTAACAATTTTAAGTGCACATTTTGAAATGAAGAAATTAGTTTTGAAACTATTAAACGGTGTACAGTAAATTTCGAATTTTGCGGCTTGGCTCTCTCCTCTCTCATTTACGATGCAGAGTCCATGGGGGTTTATATATATCTTTTAACATCTAGGAAAATCTTCCAAAGGGGAGTGTAGTTCGGTTGGCTGTTGTTAATGCGAAATATATATATACATATATATTGATAAACATATATAATGGATGATGGCGGCTCCGTATAGTTGCAAAAGTTGTTTTAATGCCGAGATAATAGACTGCGCTTTCAATATAGTTGCTAGTCGCCTAACTTCTGCTCGTCCTCCGATTCAGATTCTATAATAAAGTGAAAGGATAATTTATATGTTAGTTAAACAATAAACAAAGTTTATTTTGTATTCAATAATTGTCCGAACGATTATTGGCCAAATGTAACTATGTTAAGTTATATGGACACCCAATCACTCTTTTGCTCTGGCATACCCTTGAATCAAAAGTTACTCATCGGGAGTATATACTATTGATCATTACTTTTAACAGGGTATGCACATTTGACTCTAATGAAACGTAATTAAATGCTTGTCCGAACGATTATTGGCCAAATGTAACTATGGTAAGTTATATGGACACCCAATCACTCTTTTGCTCTGGCATATTATACATGGGCTTTTTGCGACTTTGTCTAGCTAAAAAGTTGGTAAGGAAATATGCATAAATAGTTTCAAGTGTCCAGGCTTTCATTGGCCTACATTGTTTATTGGTTAATGAAAACAACGAGGCAAGCAAAAAACCCAAATGCTATTGCAATTTTGTACAATGAAAGAGCCACATTCAAAGGCAATACCATTCTCATAAAATTGCCAAGCTACATATAGATACATCTAATAGTCTATATATAAGTCTTTATATATTTTAGATACTAACCTTCCTCGGCAGATTGTAGCCATTCGGCGAATTTGCGCATTTGTTCAAGGAAATGCATCTTGCCTTTGTTGGAGTGTCCGTCCTTGTACCAGCGCAAGATAATTTCCTCGGACAATACTTCGGTCTTATAGAACAATAAAATGATCTTTTGGAACGCTTTCATGAAATTCATGTTTTCGTAACAGAATTCTTGCACTTTCAATATCAATGCCAATTCTGAACGATCCGTTGAGGCAAATGCCTGCAACAGGGTGCAATATGTTTTTAGATGACGCACTGCTTGATCCGTGACGAGCTCCTCCTTCTTGTTCCATTCTCCCAACGACATTATTGTGGACCAAATCTAACAAGCCAAATAAAATGGGAATATATGATAGGAATAACTTATATATATAAATATCTATCATTTAGCTTACAATAACAATTATCTCATGATCAGGAATGTTGGTACGTTGTGCAAACTCTTTGATGTCTGCAGTTATCTCATTGTGTGCCTTTTCGTCGTTAATATCATCAATGAGAGTCTGCTGCAATTCGCGTTTGGCCTCTTGGCTGGCCTGCGCTTTATGCAATTTAATGATCTCATTGAGTTCTTTGTCAAGAAAAACTTGTTTAAAATATTCCTCAGTACGTTTGTTTAGTGGGAAAAAGTCCATAAGTCTGCAAAAGTAATTAATTAATTTAATTAGCTTCATACTCATATACAGTACATTTTGCAGTTGTGCTAATGTTCGAAATAAAATGGGCACCCAAATAAAGTAAATAAATTTATTTGCGAAATGCATTAAATTCCATGTAAATGGCTTAATCTAGGAATGTTAATTAAAGATTAACAATATATATTCATGTAGATCTTCCTGAAACATTCCAAAGTAAACACCTATTGTACTTCTATACTTACTTGCTTTCCAGTCCACCCTTTTTAAGCGCCTGAATAAGATATGCAATGCCCTTCTCTTGCTTGAACGTCAAAAACAGCTCCAATAAAAACTCGAGTGCAATGCCATCTTTAATCAGATGCTCATTGTTTAGTACCAGCAATACATTTGGCGGTACAGAGCCATTAACTGTAAATGATATGAAAATGAAAATATGAAAAACGCCATTAGGAAACTGTATATGTGAGCAATTCTTAAGATCTGGGTTATAAAACTGGATATGATCCATTCAAACAAGAAAGCTCTAGTCGAGGATGCCCGACTAAATTAAATTTCCAATTCAATCAATAGCACCATCTAGCGAATGTAAACTAAAGCAGCTGATAATTTATAATCAATAAGCGTCATCTAATAAATCTGAATTAAAACTTGCGATTCTTAGAATATGCTAGAATGCACGCATTTCAATGTGTGTGTGTGCACACGTATAGGAAAACTGCACGCTCCGCGCTGCTTGCCACGTGCTTTTGCCAATTGCTCAATGTTATGTTTAATAGCTTCTGTTTTACTAAATGGATTCTAATCAAATTTTCAGCATATGATCATCATGTTCTATAAAATATTTGTCATTTTATAAAAAATGCAAAACATATCACATATTGCGTATATTTGCAACTGAGCATCCATTTTAAGAATTTGAAGCCGGTATAAAAAAATAAAACATAAATCAAAATTGTATAAAATAAACATGAATACAAAATATTATATAAAATATTTGGAGATTCTAGTTTTAATGATGTGCGAGATATAATTTAATTTGAAAACTGCATTTCGAAAAGGGTTTTTATGATGTTTCTATCATATTTTTTTTTTATATTAATAATAGTAGTATTATTGTATTATTGTCCTTGGGCTCGTGGCTTTTGCATTTGGTTTAAAATGTTTGCATGCAAAAGTCAGTATACCAAGAGTAAAAATATAATATTAGTCAACTGTGAAACGAGTTTTTGATTAGTTTATCCAGAAACCCATTCAATATAACAGTTGACTACGATATATATTCAGAGATATTGTAATTATATAGAATATAATAGGCATGCTTACCTAACCAGAGCGCAGTCATGCGCGCAAGTTTAATACGTTCACTTGGCGTAAAGCCCTTTACGAATAACAAAACTTTACCCATCTCCTCCTCGAACATTTTCTCAAGGTACTTGTACCGTCTAATGAGTTTAACAAACACCTGGAAAGAATATTGTTTACGTTATTTTAAATTTATGGCATAATTAAATTTGGTTTACAATGTAAATAAATAATTATTGTCGCAACATTAGAAATCTTTAAAGATCGAGTTTTCCGAATAAGTAAAGACAAGTAAAATGTGGCGTTTAATTTTGCATGATTTTGACACCGATTATATTACAAAAGAGAGCATAACCGGTTCTAATAATATGCATAAGATGTTTATATTAATCTAGTAGAGATATGAGAGGGCAGACTGAAATATTCGCGATTTGGCTAAATGAAAACGTAAATTTTCATTCGTTCTCTTTCAGAGGTCGGAGACTTTTCAGACTACCCTCGCACGACTACTTTCAAGGGATTGCCTTGTCGCAGCATTAGAAATCTTTACATTGCATTTTGTTTTTTATTTAACAAAGTAAAGACAAGTAAAATGAGGCATTTCATTTGGCATATACTGACACCGATTAGCTGCATAGTCCGATAACCGGTTCTAATTAATATGCAACGCTCTACGACATATATAAGATAGTTACTAACCTGCTCATGGTTGCGCATTGACTCCATATCCTCGGGTGCATCGAATATGCAGTAATTTGTGCGTGGCTTTTCGCCATCCTGAGATATAGAACCGCCAGGGACTAATAAACCACCCGCAATCAATATATCAAACAGCACTTCACCGTAACGACGATAATCGAGCTTGTTGCCTGCGCTGTCTAAAAACTTTGAGATTTGATCCAGGTCGCCTTCAGTTTTTTCGAGACCAGCAATGACCGCATCACGGAATCCCGTTGGGTCATATTTTTCTCTTTCATCTGAACACGAATATACGTATAAATATATCGAAATGCCAACCTTAATCTATATAAAACTCACCTCTTTTTCTGGTCTTGATGCGTTGACCCGATAGCACTGGTCTTTCAGTTTTTTGACTCATACAATAAATTGCTGTATATATGGAAAGAGGATAAACAAAATTTTTTTTTATTTATCTTTTTTTTAAATTTATATTTTCTTGGTCAAATGTACATACAGTAAATATATCTATATATATATGACGTGATTCGCAAGGCTACTAAGTTTTCTACGCATGGGAACGCTAACACGTTGAACAAAATCGTGTGCCAATGCTATCTAACCTAAAAAAAATATTGTTTGCTGCTTGATCGTGTGTGTGCCCATCGCGCACATACACTTACATTGACACAGACACATACACACGCAAATAATCTTTTTACAGTTTGATAAAGCAGAAGAGCGAATGAAAGGCAAATTGCGAGAACCTGGCTACACAGAAGAGGCGAGCAAAGAAACACAAGAATAAAGTGAAATTTTTGAGAAATATGTATATAAGCGCGTTGACTTTGTTACTGCCACCGCGCGTTTGCAAACGAGGTCAACGAATGTATGTGTAATATATAATATAATATAATATATATATATATGATATATGTACCCTCAGAGTTTTAATTGCAACCAAATTAAACTTACACTTTCACTTAACGGAAAAAATTTGCCAAAGATCTTGCTTCCGCGTGCACGCTCCTTATTGTATTGCTGCACTTGTATGTATGTGTGTACGCGTTAGTGTGAGTTAGATTAGTTGGAGAGGCTTAGATGGCAGCACGTCTATATGTAACTGTATATGGAAACTTAAAAATGTAACCTCTAGACTAGTCGAATTATGAAAGCGCAGCTATGGCAATTATTTGTATTTAATATTTTTCTCAAATTCGCCGTCTGCTTTCGTATAAATGAACTGTAAAATTGACACGCACGCACGCACACAAAGACACTCAACAGTTGAGAGAGAGGAAGAGAGAGCCGCAGAAATTGCAGATTTTATTTTGTGTTTAAATATTTTAACGTTAACAATTTTGTTGCTTTTAAATTCAGTGGTACGTCAAAAATTCTATTTTTAAATAAATATCACAAACGACTACTTTATACATACATGTGTATTCTTTTCTGTTGAAGTGTTTCTGACGTTCGAGCGCCTCGTCTGCGCACACCACTTTGTTAAATGAAATTCAGAAAGCAAATGACACACACACAGTTCGTTGAATGCCGACGATAACGACACGACAACGACGACGACATGTGGTCGGCGCCATTTTGTGGCCATACATTGCCTTTCAAACAACGCACACATGTATACTCAAGACTGTCCATGTGAACATTCATTTCGAGGTTCTATTCGTCTGGGTTTTCGCTGCGAATGCTATAATGAACCAGATCTTTTGCGAATGTCGTTGAAAATTACACGTACTCATTCACACCGACTGCTTTCTCTTCCGCCATTAAAAATTATGAAAGCGCATTTCATGGCTTTTATTTAATTAAGAGGGTACAGTCGCACTGGCATATTTAGCAAGCAATGGAAGCGATTGCGTTGAATATGAATCATCGCGGATTAAATGTGTTTCGTTTTTACAACATTGTTCACTCACACACAATACATATGCATCATAACCTTTCTTAAAAATTTTATGTAGACAAATACACACAAGCACATGTATGTATGTATGTATGCATGGCTACTACAAGCATTCATGACTAAGACGAAAATTTCATCAGGAATCACATCACACTAATACTATTACTAACCAACTAAATTTGAAATATTCTTTTGAAAATTTAAATTATGTACTTACGATTAAAACAAAAAAAGCTGTTTTGCTGAAAAAGTTGAGCTGTTCCGTCCGTGTGCGAGCGTGCGAAAATCACTAATGCAGTGCTGCAATATCAGTAAAATCAACCGTGTTTTATATCTATCGACGTATCGATGTCTGCAAAGTACTCGATACAATCGCAAAAATCAGAGGTGATAGCTAACAGCTGATATTCTGTTTGTTGTCCTCTTAGAAATGGTAAAAATGGATTCAAATTTTAAGAATTTAAAATATAAGCAATTGCATCAAGTTCTATTAAAACTACGACCCCTTGAACAGTACTATGATAATAGTATGCTTGGAAATAAGTTAGAAACACAGAGCGATGTTCAAAAGGTAAACTAACAAATATGTTTATTATTAAAAAATATTACTTTAAAATATTCTGCATTTCAGATCTGCGAAGGTTTTTTTAAGGCACTTGAAAACGATTTAAGTCTGGAGGAGATAACGTCGTTATATTCAGCTGCAATTATGCTGTTATTACTGGGGGATCCCGAAATACAGAATCGACGCCTTGAACTGCTAAACGATTGCCTGAACTATTCAGATACATTAAAGCCAACAATGCTAGACTTTATAACTCGGGAATTAATTGAGAACTTCAAATATGCAGCTAGCCTCGCTGAGAGCAATACGGAATATGACTATATACTATATTTCCTGTGGGCCATCCCGCACATAATCACAGCCAGCGAAACGGGCAAAATGATATCTTTGGGCCTGCTGCGAGCGTTTATAGCAGAGCTGGCGAGCCGGGCTCCAATAGTGATGCACATCTATAGAAATGTGAGTGTAACTAATCGATATTTATGCATTATTCAGTAAGTATCGAATTGAAAGATTTCAGAAGTCTGGCAAATGATAAGGAATCTGAGCCTGGACACAATAGCAGACGAATGGTCAGTGCCAAAAATGTATGCCTTGCTAAAGAGCTTCAGTCTGATTCTGTCAACGGCTGCGCTAAACAACAAAAATTCAACTCTGAAGCAAGCTGGATATCGGGGTTTTGAATTGCCGAACGCGGAGATAGAGAATGAAATTTCAGAGTGGTTCACAGCGCTTAGAAATAGGCTGAAAGAGAAGTACAAAGCAAACGGAACGATGTCCATCTTGATGGTAAGACAGAGACAGACAATAATTAAGATAGAAATTTAATGAAATTAATTCCTTTTTTTAGTTGGTGCGCTTCATTGACTACAATATACTTGGCTTTCTGGCAGAAACGGGCAATGAGACTGGCAACGAAGCGCCTCATAAGCGAATAAGCTTTTAGCTTGTACAATATTAATATAAATATATAATTTATCTTATGATTTATGTTTTATTTCGCATTTATTTATTCTTTTTGCCGCCTTTACGCAGAGGTGCATCCTCGACAGCCGCGACGCTGTTGTAATACTTGGCAGAGATTCGATTGATGAAATACAAGCCCACGAGAGAGAAGAAAATACTAATACAAAGCAAAAATATATTAACTATTAGTTTCCATTTGAAAACCTGGCGTCAGGTGTGGCGTTACCTGGTTGTGGCACAGACGCGATGAACAACGCCTGCGGCAGTTGCCGTCATTGCCAAGCACAATAGAATTTCGGGTAGCAGCTTAGCCTGAAAATCGGGCCCGAAGACCAGCGCCTCAGCATTCGACACGCAGGTAAGGCTCAAGATGAACAGCCAGGAGAACGCGTAGCCGCCGAACAAAATGTTCATTTGGGAATTATTGAACCAGTGGGCGTAGAAGCGCAACGTTGCAAAAATGACCAAGCTGAGTATGCCGGATATGATGGCAGAGATGAGAGGGCTCTTGGTTGCAATTACCTTTGCTGCAAAAATAAAAATTTTGTTATTATGTTTATGTTTTTTACCGGCATTTTTGCAAAAACAACTTACACATCTTTAAGCTAGGAATTCTATTGAAAAGTTGCAGATATCGATAAGTACTTAAACATCGATGATTTTGAAACATCGATATTTATGTTTATATCGATAAGAAGTTAAAGAGACTATTGTAAATAGCCCGAATTGCGTTTATAAATAAAAATATAAATAAATAGATGGCTTCATTATTGAAAGCTGCCACCAGCACGCTTCGAGGCACGTTGTTTCAGACGCGCAGCATTGCAACAAGCACACCATTGCTAATAAAAGAAAGTGAGTAAAATTCCATGCATACGGCACGGTGTTTCATAACCTTGCCGAGATTTGTTTAGAAATGAAAATATTTTGTATTTCAAGTACACGAAAAGCTAGAGAACAATGCGCTGGTCTATGAGGGTGTTAACGTGGTGTCATCACGGTCAGAAAAGATGCTAAAACCAGCCTGCAGCACTACCTTTTGCCCGGAATGCACACTGGGTCTGGACATCAAGCATACGGACGTGCTAATTTTATCGCAATACGTCCGATCTGATGGCTGTATGCTGCCCAGGCGTATAACTGGACTGTGTCACCGGCAGCAAAAGAAAATGGGCACGCTAGTTACTATGGCGCAGAAGGCTGGCCTTATGCCGAACCTGAATCCGGCTTCGAGCAAAAATGATCCAAAGAAGCGTTTTGGATGGCGCAAGTTTAACAAATACTTCAAGGAGTCAACTATTAAGTACTGAAGTTAATTATAATACCAGAATAAATGTTAATGTTTTCCATTCAATTGCCGGCGTTTTCATATAATTATCGATAACACTGATTCGCCGAATATTTTTCCAATACTGATGTTTGGTCACATTGTTGTCGGCATTGGCATTCTTTAAATTTTTTTATTTAATACGGCGCGTTTCCATTGAACAATGAACTTTTTAAGTAATAGCAGCACGGTGCACGTTGAAGTACGCCTGCACCGCTGCGAACAGTAAGTTTAACAATTTGCAATCAAGTTGCAATAAGGATAGCTAAAATTTGCACATGCTTTCAGGCGAATGCAAACGCTTCGAGCTGAAATCGAACCGCAATTAGACGCGTACTTAAAATCGCTAAAAACTTTGCGCTGGAATTTGGCTTTTAGTGTGAACAGTCAGATTCCAGCTATTCAAAGTATACTTCTGGAGAAGGATAATGGCGAAAATGGAGTTGCGAAGCTGGATAACAGATTAAAGTTTTGCTATCATTATTATATGACGCAGCGCCAGGAGCTGCGTTCAGCTAGCGGCGGGTTCTTCGATGGCGAAGGCGACGTGAACACCGATGAGTTGGACAGTGTGATTTCCGCTAATCATGTGCTGCTGCCTGCCAGTGAGTTTGTTGGACTTTGGGACAATCTAATCTATGAGGAAGGACTGAAGGAAAAGGTGTGCTTTATCATACATGTACATTTTTTATTCATATTCATATTCATATACATAATATACTTCTCAGTTGCTCAAGTTCGCCCTGTCCGCCTTGAGCTTCTCGCAGCATAACGTGGACACAAATGTGATTGCCTGCAATCGACTGTTGCTGTTGCATGGCCCACCCGGCACTGGTAAAACGAGCCTGTGCAAGGCGCTCGCTCAGAAGCTGGCTGTGAGGACGCAGAACAGCTTCGCCTATACGCACCTTGTGGAGATCAATAGCCACAGCCTGTTTTCGAAATGGTTCTCGGAGAGTGGCAAGCTGGTTGCTCGCCTCTTTGGCAAAATAGCTGAACTCGTAGCGGACAAAAACAACTTGGTTTGCGTGCTCATTGATGAGGTCGAATCGCTGGCATATCAACGCAGCGCGATGAGCAACAATGAGCCGCGAGATGCGATGCGAGTGGTTAATGCGGTGCTTACCCAGTTAGACGATATCAAGTCCTGCCCGAATGTGCTCATTTTAGCCACCTCGAATTTGGCCCATAGCATAGATCTGGCCTTTTTGGATCGTGCGGATATACGTCAGTATATAGGCCTGCCGGCTATATCAGCTATTGGCTCCATTTACAAGTCAATGCTAACGGAACTTATGGCCGCGGGCATTGTGCGAACAGAGCCCTTAGAAAACAGTCAGGAGGACTCTGAGGATCTAATCAGTAGCCTGGCCGAGCGTAGTGTTGGCCTAAGTGGGCGCACTTTGCGTAAATTACCGCTTCTGGCACACGCTCAACATACAACACGAGATCTCTTCGAGGTTAACCAAAAGATAACTCTATCGGATTTCCTGGATGCAATGCTGCTAGCCTTGGAACAGTTGCTGGCTGAGAAGCGACACCTTAAGCTAGAGACATCCAGTTAAGCGAACGTCCCATTGTCTTATACTATAAGATAAACACTAATGAGTTCTAGGCTCTTGTACTACATTTTCATTTACAGAGTGTTTAATTTATTTCGCCTTCGATTGCAAGCAACTTCAATCGCATCACTCATGTTTAAACTATTGGTTAAAATTAATGAATCTAATAATATCTGCTGGTCTTCCAGGCAAAAATAATAATCAAGGCTGAGTCATTTACATTTCCATCAATTGAGAATATATTTAGGGCAACTCTAAAACTAGACTTTCAATATATTCTAAAAATAGTTGCCTGGAGTTCATTTACCAAACGAAGTTCTACACTGCGAGACAAACCGATAATATTTAGTTTCTTTACTGCTCGGCTGAATGGCGACGACTCCTGAGCCAGTATGGGTACGTTTGGTTGCGACGATTCAGCTGCAAGCTGAATTGTGACTTGCGATACATTAACATGTTCGTCTCGAATTGTCGCCGCTCCGCTGCACGTCTCTCATGGTCGTCCTGGAGCTGCTGCAGAAAGTCTGTGTCTGGGCACTGCGCTGGTGGAGTCGATGTTGCGAGTTGCTCAGTTTGGTCTGTGGTAGTCTGTGGTGCTACAATTGCCGTTGATTTCGATGCAATGCTCGTATAGGATGACAAATCGTTGGATAACTCATCTTTGAGTTGATTGTTGTATTTGCAAATTAGGTCATTGTAGATACGCAACTTGTCCGCCTGGGTAATATCTTGTTTAATTTCACATGAATGGGGTTCAGCTGGGGTTGCGCCAGCGCTTAGACGCGTTGGCAAGAATTCATTTTGCTTCTTCTTATCTTGAGCACTCTTCCTATCTTGGGCGATCTCTTGTAACTCGTATGCTAGCTGATTCACTCGCTCGTTCAGCTGCAGCAAGTTTTCAGCCATGTGGTGGATGGTGGTGCTAAAGCTTTTGTTGTTCTCCTCCAGCATCGCCAAGCTCTGTCCAACCACATTGCGAGATATGAGTTTGGCCACAATTTCCTTGAGATCGTCTAACTTCACGTACTTTTCATCCGAGCTTGATGCAACGGACGGATTTTGTAGCATCAATTCCTTTGCTAATTCTCGCATAAAGCTGGGCGTCCTAAAAAGCCGGGCCACTTCCCGGTGCACGTTCTCATCGAGTTTTGTTTGGTCATCAGCTGAATTCTTTGTATTCTCCTCCTCTACCAAGTCCCAACTCGATTCGCTGCCTGTAAAGCTATGTCCATCCATTCTGTATAGGCAATTGTAATTTAACAGTCAATTTGAGCTTGGAGTTATTTAGAAACCGTAAAAAAGTACATATTAAAAATTATAATAAAAAAATAAAAAAGTGAAGTGTGAAATTTTCAAAGGTTACTGAAAAAACTTCAAAAACTTTTTCGCTTCTATTTTATTGGTATCTAGATTACTAAGAGAATAACAGAGGGTGTATAATAAAGAGCTAAAAACGGAATAGACTGTAGGCTGGGAGAGAGAGAGAGATAGAGAATGATATATATGTATATGTGTATAAATAATGGGAAGCAAAAATATATATACCTTCCATTCTTAGTTTATACTTCTATAGTGCTTATTGCCAAATGTAGTGAGTATCTGGCCGAAGCTTTCTGAATGATGGTATATTTTTAGTTTCTATAGATATCCAGTTTTTAAAATCAATCATTAGATCATTAAAAATTTCGATTAAAGACATTTTTTTCACTTATTCCTGCGGCCGTCCTGGAGGAATCGTGAGTTACCTATAACTAGATAGATTATATACTGCTGACGCGAATGGATTAGCCTTGCTGGAGCGCACAATGCGTCGGTCATCAATTTCAGTGGTAGTTCTTTTCCTGCCGCGGGTTTCGCGTTAATGGCATTAAAGACCATTTTAGCAGAACATCCAACCAATCTTTCGATTTCCCTGTATGTTTTTCCTTGTTTTCTAAGGCTTAATATCCATTCGCGCTTTTCGTTTGAGTAATGACTGCCTCTACCCACTATAGTACAAAATTTTTCATTATTATTATGTATTCCCATATAAATAATAGTTAACTCATTAATTAAACTTACTTTCAACAAATCAACAACTTTTATTTGAATATTTTTAATATTGAAATGATGCGCTGCTATTATTTTGAACAACAACATTTCTGTATACTTACGCAAAATTATCATTATAACGGTAAAGCAAAGCAATTCCAACGGGATTTTTACGTTTTCCTCTTCCCCACACTCTATTCTAAGAAAAATATGAACTAGTGTTCGATCTTTAAGAACGAACATGCGTAAAATGTAGTCATATTTGTCAGCAAAAAGTGCGCTGCTATTATTTTGAACACAGCTGTAAGTATAAATTGTTTTTTTGTGAATATATATAAATATGCAGAAATGCATTCATACATATAATATTAACAAACTAATCAAAAATGACAACTAATATGACTTAGTGCGGAATACATTTTAATTTCTTTATTTATTTCAGACTTAAAATCTATTCAAAAAAGTTAACTTAGTTATATCAGTTATTGGTATAGATTTATATTGTTTTCTTTTTTTGAACTGTTTTCCTATTGGCATATGGCTCTTGATTTATCTTTACACATTCCCACACACACTCACACACACACACACACATACATACAGACACACACTCAAACACAACTATAAACGCAAACGTAAACGCGTTCGCTCCAGGGTTATGTTGCAACGAGTATTATTATTGATTTGATTGTTTATGATTGTGTATACTCGAATTTGGAGTACCGTAAAGTATTTGTAAATATTTTATTGCTCGGCTGTGTCTGCCTGTCTGGGGTAGCCGGACAACAGTGCGTATGTGCAATATCTCGGCTGCGAATCCTTTGCATAAATTGCAAAATAAATGTGGCGTCCAGTTCGATGCAAAACAGTTGAGAATTGAACAACAACAATTGATGGTTACGTTTATTTATGTTTTGTGTAGCCCGTGTGTACGTGGGTGCGTGTGTGTGTGTGTGTATCAGTGCTGCAAAGTACCTATCGCTAAAATAGGACAGATCGACCAACAAAAAAAAAAAACTAATATAGGTGACAAAACAAATTTTAAATTTAAACTCGATGTTTTGCGATCTGGCATGATTTGCCGAATTGGGCGAATTATATAACTATATAATCCTTGTTCCGAAGCTTTGAAAACTAAGGTTTTTACGTTGACACACAATTCGAGTCTTAAGCTTCAAAAATGGTTTCTTTTGGAAAAAGGGAAGTACATAGCTCCTGCCCCATTACCGACGGAGAGCAAAACGTACTTTACATTATAATATTACATAATATTACATTATAATAGCACATAATATATTTCCCAGTATTGTTTAATTAAAATTTATATACAAGTCCATAAAAAATATTGCTCATATTCATATTATTCATAGTAGTTAATATTACTATATTTCCAAATTTTGCCTAGTCGTATTTTTCGGGAGGCAGCTTCTGTTGTTTTTTTTTTACGTCCTAATTATATTTTGTATCATATTATGTATTTTAAAAATTTTTTTGCAACAGTTTGCTTTTAAAAAATAAATAATATGTATACCACAATTATATAATAATGTATTTTTGGATGGAAAAAGGCTAGATCTGTCCAGAAAAAGTCCAAATAGGCAGCACTGGTTGCTACTTTAGAGCTGTGATGCGTATGAGTGTGTATATGGGTGTGTTAGGTATGTAGGTGTGCGTGTGTGTGAAGCCTCTGTAAGCAGCGTTTTGCGATTGCATTTCAGCAATATGGAACTGCAAACTCACATTGTTATTCTTGTAGCAATTGTTGTTGATGCTAAAGCATTTAAAGTGCGTGTACTTCTCCCTCTATCTATGTGGATATGTGTTTGGGTGTGTGTTATGGGAGCTGTGTAATTGTTCAGTATTTATTGCTTGGATTTCTAATCCTACAGAACTCTACAGTAGCCAAATGTTCCCATCTGAATTGCACTTCCTTTTATTTTTGCATATGTTTGCCTAGAAATTATTCATACTAATGAAGTTTTAAAAGATATCCTAGGTAAGTGAACAATATCTTATATACGAGATGAAGGCATAAAATTCCATGGAAATGAAAAAATGTGCATGTACAGTAGTTTAAACTATTACTTTTGGTATGTAAATTGAG
This sequence comes from Drosophila nigricruria, assembly GCA_037075265.1. Classification (NCBI taxonomy): domain Eukaryota; kingdom Metazoa; phylum Arthropoda; class Insecta; order Diptera; family Drosophilidae; genus Drosophila; species Drosophila nigricruria. The sequence goes on along the minus strand of JBAMCI010000160.1, from coordinate 3,542,013 downwards.
TTTTAAAGTAAAAAAGTAATTGAAAATTTATTCAATGAAAATATTGAGTTGATTCAAAATGTAGAAATTAATAAAAAAGATCATTTAATTTTAGGGTAAGGAACTTAATGTTAAGTAATTAATGCTAATCAATAACTTATAACATAATTAATAAAATATAAATAAAATGTTTAAAATTAGTTTTTTTTTTTATAATAAATTCATAGCTTTTTCAAATATAGGTAAAACACACTTATGCATTTTGGAAAACATGATCATATCCAAAAAATCGAGTATTTATTTCATAGTTATCTTTTCTCGCTCCAATAGCTAGAGAAATGCTTAGAATTCACACAGACAGAGAAACGGATGGACGGGCAGCATGACGGACGTAGCCACTTTAATATCATCTTATGCAATATATTTTTTGCACGTTTTATCATTTAATTGCTCAGAATATATATTTAGATAGTTAAGTAACTAATTAAAATGGTGTCATAAACAAGTAAAAACTTTGCAGTCGGGCGCCACCGACTGCACAATACTCATTCACGGTCAAAAAACAATTTAATCTTTATTTATTTATTAAAGTAATCAGAAAGCGGTCCGCAGTAGCTTATCTGCTCCATTTTGGAGCTCTACCTTCAAAACTTAGCAAGATACAGTTTTCCCAATTTGGCACGACCCCATCGGGAGTAGATATATAATTTTTCAAATTTTTGGGGCTTACGCTCCAAAATTGTGAAAAATGAAGGGATTTTTCGAAATGCCACGCCCCCATAGAGGAATAAAAGTTAATTTTGGGTCGATCGATAGAAGAGGTTGCCAGTAACTCAATTAACCAGTATTTAATCTTCCAGCTCTAAGCGTTTCGAAGATATAATCCTATGCCTTAAATAGTCTCTAGCAATTTAAATAGTATCATTTTTGATATATCGGATATTGTATTTCCCGATTTTCCAGTGGGCGTGTCGGGAAAATCTTAACACTTTATCAGACGAGGGTATACACGAGTATATATTCCAAATTTCAACTCTATAGTTTCAATAGCGGCGAAATGGTTTGCGCTCATATGGACAGACGGACGGACAGCAGGACGGATGTTGCATAAAAGTATAAAAATGCGAAATTGATTTATATGCTTTTATTCACTAGCCTTCTGATCTGAATAAAACTGCTTTCTTTAATACGCATTATATATAGATTTAGTTTATGATGTTAAACTTTTGTTCTGGTTTTCTCTCTGTCCAAACTTTCAGTTCAAATTTTCATTTAATTTAAATTCCTGCGGCAGGCTTCGCGCATTTTGTTCACTCTGTGGTTTATTATAAATTTCTTGCGAACGGGCCTCAAATTGTTTAGTATTTTTATTCCATGGCCAAAGACTATAGTAAAAACTATACATACATACATACATATATATATATATATATATATATCTGTATATTTGATGAAAATAAATTTCGAAAGTTATAGAGCAACCGCGATTGAATGCATGGAAAAGTTGCCTAAATCGAAAGGAAGTTTAAGTTTAATTTTATTTAAATTTTTGCTTTAAATCATAGTTCTGTGCACATTTTTGATGAGAATGTTGTATTTCGCAGCAGTCATCTAAACATTTAAATAAAACGAGATATATAGAGAATGAGTGTTTAAAAGCATATGTAAACAATTTGTTTATTAGCATTTACAGACCTGCGAAAGAGGTTTTTAACTTTCAACTTGAAAGCAGCTTAGATCTAACTTTTGGTACACTGGCAATGTAATATGACTTTACAATTTAAGCTGACTTAAAGAAATATGCACAATTTTCATAAGCCATGGCTGTGTGTGTGCGTGTGCGTGTTGGTTATTTATGCTGAAAACGTGACTAGAAATATGAAATGCAGTAAATGTGTTTACTCAAATGAAGTAAGTGAGAATTGACAAATGCAGTCGTTGCGATTAGGAGGGAGGAAACATGCCTGGAAGTTGCCTTAGCAGTGGGTCAAGCTGACGAGCTTAAGGCATATGAAATGTGCTCCAAAAATGTCACAGTATATATAAATATATACATGTATATACATAATATATACATATACATATATATAAATATATACATGTATATATATACATGTATACATATGTGCTTTGTACACATTCGTATGTCAAATTCAATAAATGTGTGCGAAAATGACGTGCAGCTAGTGCGGCGCCAAGGATTCGACTCGAGTCGACCCGACCCGACCCGACTCGACTTGACAATATATATTGGCCCACTAGGCTGCCAGCAATCTGCAGACGTTCACTTCACTGACCTTACAAAAAAAAAATACGATTTTTCTTCATTTGATGAAATGAAATACAATTTCTCAAACACCAACACGATGAAGCGAAAAAAAACTTTGGTTGCAATTGCAATTTTCTTGGCGCACAATGCGTTCTTCCGTTGCCAGTTGCCTGAATATTGACGTTTTTATAAGTCAATATTTCTTTGGATTACAGCAGTAACAAAGCAACGCAACTGCTTACTGATTTGGGCCACCGAAAAACTTTGGCCATACATATTTAAAGTTTTTGTATTCCGAATTAATTTATTCGCCCAATACGCCAATAAACAGGAATATCATGGAAGTTTGCGCTCTCTCTGGCATTGTTGCTTTTTGAATTAAATGTTGTTTGCTTTTTACGAATTGTTGCATCTCTTAGGGATGAGCAACAGTAGATTTCTGCAACACGACACGACCACAAACACGAACACGAACACAAACAGCATCTAATATTGAGCGCGCTCAATCATTTAAACAACTCAAAGCAATATATAAAACTATTTTGAGTATATAAATATTATTTTCATAAATGCATTCTGTATAATCTCTATAAATAATATAACAACAAGAGTGCTCTAGTCCAGACTGCTAGACTTGGAGATCCCCTTGATGAGTTATTCGGAAAAAAAATAATGATAGACTCATACTGCGTATCGTACGGATGAGTATAGATTTCGAATTTCAAACTTTATCTTTTGTGTTTTACGAGATCACTGCTTTCATACAGACGGACAGAAGGACAGTCAGAAGCACGGACAGACGAACAGGTGGATAGTCGGACGGACGGACAGACGAACAAACGAAGGAACGGACAGACGGACATGGCTATATCGGCTCAGCTCGTCGTCCCGATCAAGAATATATATACTTTACAGAGTCTGCCACGCTTCCTTCAGCCTGTTACAGACATCTTCACAAAAACAATATACCCTATTTAACATTTTCAATGGGTTCAGGATATCAATAGATATTATTTGTTTATTTTTCTATGTCAGTTTTTTAATATGGATTGTCAAAGATGTTCCAGTGCTGATAATTGACAATTATAAAATTATAAAATAATAAACAATAGGTTTTCATTACTTCAGTGATTGTTTTAGTGCTGACAAAATAATAAATAATAAATAAACATTTAAAATAGTTTTTTTCTTTAGAAGTTAATTTCATTACCGTTATTTTCAATGATAGCACTGTCATGCATACATAAATGCCTATATTCACTTATATTTGTGCATGTATATGTGAGAATAAATATTTAGCTGTGCGCACAAAAGTATGCAACAGTTTTTGTAATTGCACATCGAGTATTGCTCATACGTCCTGTTACCCTCCGCCATTTAGCCTGTATAGCTAAATAATGTTGTTGTAAATACCAGGCTGTGTAATACTCTGTTTTCAAAACAGAGCAACTATAAAAGCGCATAGATAATATATGTTTTTTAATATATTTGTTTTTAGTGGCTTGGTCAACGCCACTTACAATGCTTGACAGTGCGTTGTTAAAGGCTTAAGACTAAAGGCCAACTTAAAAGCACACCTGGCCAACTGCTGCTGCCACTTGCCGCTCGCAATTACTTTGATTAATAGCGGTTGGCCATCGAATGGAAATGCGCTTGTGGTTTGCCTCCCAACGGACAGTCAAATGATGTGGCGAGTGGATTGGTAATGGAGTTGGAGTTTGGGGTTGGGCAAAAGTTTTTACAACTTTGCAAATGAAAACTGCAAATACAAATGAAATTAGTCGAAACTATTTGGCCATGCGCCGCGCTGCGTAATGGCAGGGGAATCAAGTGAAGTCAAGTTCGTGACGCGCGTATTTCTAATTAGATTAGGTCAGCCTACCAGCCAGGCAGCCAGTCAGCCAGTCAACCAGTCAGCCACGCCCACTTGTCCGAGTTGTCCGCTGAGCATTGCCAGCGTTGTTGTGATTGCCGTATTCTTGTTCTTGCCACTTTTTACAAAATTTTTAATTGAAAAAATTCTTCAATTTTGCCATCTATCTAACTGAGTGGACCCCACCCTAAAGCTCAAGCCAGACAGCCGTAGAAATGTAATTAGCCACGTTCAGAGGCTTCCATTTTTTCAGTTTCCTTCTCGCCTCCACTTGGTTCAACGTTATGTCAACTTTTCAATTTTACAGTCATAAAAATGCAATTTGCCAGCCAATTTTGCAATTAATTTTAAGTGTTGCATAAGCTCAGGCGCCGCGCCTAAATGCCAATCGCCAGTATATTTGTGTGTGTGCGTGAGCGAGTGTGTGTGAGCATGATTACAACAAGTTTAATTAAAATGGCGCTAAATGCTTAATGAAGGACTGCGCAAATGATGCGATGACCAATCGTATGGCGCCACTGCGCTAATTTTAGTTCAAAATGAAAGATTTGTCTTGGCGTTAATTAATCATAGCCTTTGTGGTTGTTTGACTCCGTCCATTGTCCGCTCTACGTTGTTCCATCTTTTTTTCTTTGCTACTGCACAATGGGCGAAATCAATTACCTAGTGTATAAATTTTCTAACCTAAAGATAGAACTAGATAAGCACAAAAAAAGGTAAATTAAATTAAATAAATTTTTAATTAAATTGAACAAATTAACTATGTAAATTAAAATTTATTACGTCAGTAATAAACTAAAAATAATTTCCAGCGTCCCCCACTCAGGGTCTAAACAAAGTAGCCTTGCTCTTGCTTTGTAAAATCATTTCACACCAAACTTTTCCAGCATAAAAAATACTTTTTTATGCTAGATTTTTATAATTAAAAAAATCTTATTTATACAATTATAACTGAGTACAGTGTAGAATTGGCGCTTTGCCCAAGTCAAGTTACAAATCAGTGTTGGATTTTCACTACTCATTATGACCAAAGAACGTATTTTTCGTTAGCTTTTCTTTTTGATAATCGTTACGTTTCGCTTGCGGCGATGCCATCGAGCTGTCTGGTCAATTTAATTAGAAGCTGCAACCGTTGAAGAGCTGGCGTAAATGATTGCCCTTCCATGACTCGACCATTTCCGTAACCACATTCACATTCGCGTATGTTTTGTCACTTGCATATGCTGCCTGCTATGCATGTGCACACTCCCAGACAATGACAGAAAGCTAATGGTTATGCCACGCCACCTACATACGGTCCGTACATTCATTCTACTGGGAATACATGGTGCGCAGCAGGGCAAAAAATTTGTAAGACAGCTGCAGCAGCTGTAAAAATATTAAGGATAGCAGTAGCTGTAGTTGGTCTCGTTTGGATCAACTTACATCGGTTACCGTAACTAGCGACACGTTTAAAAAGTTCGTAGCCTTTAGGTAACTGGGACGCTGGGCACGTTGCATGATCATCAGCATTAGCTTGCGATAGCGCAAGTCACCCAGGTACCAATTATGATTGTACACCGCCTGGCCAATGAGCTCGCTCTGCAATTGAAATCAAATTATATTAAGTCAAAAGCAATTTAAATTACTTACCGAGTTCAATAGGCGCTGCGCGTAATTACCTATCATAAAGACCTGCACCATGGAACAGAACAGAAAGAGCATCAGCATGACCAGATCATCGATGTTGCCACCGATGGTCATCTGAAAGATGACAAAGCAGATGACGAACGAGGAGCTGGCGAAGTTGCAAAAGAGCGAAACGCCAAAGATCTGATTGATATCTTTGCTTAGACACAGTAGTTGCTGATGGTAAGCAATGCAGTTCTGAAGAAAGCTCAAATCCTGGCTGGCAGGCAGTACGCCCGCCACATGCTGTTCGATCTGTTCGCTCAGTCGCTCGAAGTGCATGATCAGCAGCGTGACTAGGGCACACATCAACATATCAGCCGCAAGTTGGCCAGAGAGGCAAGTCTGGGCGCCCATGTTTTGTGAGATGTACATGACATAGTACCTCCAATTGCCTTTCCAATCCCAAGGTGTCCAGCAGTAGTAAGGCAACGTCTGCTCAAAATGTCGTATACCTAGCCAGAAGTCGCAGATCACATAGTAGACGGCCCAATAGAGATTGTAAGTCCAGATGAGCATCGTATGCAAGCCAAAGTAGATGATGCTCACGCGTCTATAGCTACTCAGGTAATCATCCAAATTGTATTTCTTTTCTTGCTCAGCGGTTATCGGATGCAGTACTTCTAATTGCTGGACAACATTGGTGATGTGCGTCCGCTGGTTCCAGATGTGTCGAATCTTTAAATCACCAATTGCGACAAACCCAATGAAGGATAAATTCATGGTGGCTTCTAGGAAATTGTTACCACTGGCAAATGCCAGGATTACATAGACCATTTCCGAAAGCAGCACCAAATTCAGATTTAGAATCTGAAATATGAAGTAACAGCGCAAAATGCCTTTACGCCAATCTGCTCTACTTGCAGGTGTTTTAGAAGAGTCTCGATCGTAAGCCTTCATGCCAATGACTAAGTAAAAGATGTCAACATAACGAAAAAACACATACAATGATTTGGTCTTTGCGTTATTTGGTTCCTTTGAGCACATCCTTAATTTGCAGACCTTCTCTGCATAGGTCCTATTTTACTGCTACTTGTGTCTTTCATAGATTCAGGCGCTTTTATAGCACCATCGACCAATTACTAATTGCTAGTTAGAGCAATGCCACGCCCACTTGATTAAGAATCTCTCAATTAGCATGCTCCTGTGAACTGTAACAGTTGTCTCCAGCCATTTGGGCGTACCTAATTGCGCCTAAGTCGAAATAAATTAGCCATTACAAATCGATGATATCCTCAATTAGTTTAGCAGACGACGACAATAGTCGCGGTCGCAAATATCAGGGACTAATTGGAGTGAACAACTTGGTCAGCGACATATTCTTCGATGACATTATAACCTACATTGTGTGGGACATTAAAATTTGATAACGATCTGTATCTGTATCTGTATCTGTATCTGTATCTGTATCTGTATCTGTATCTGTATCTGTATCTGTATCTGTATCTGTATCTGTATCTGTATCTGTATCTGTATCTGTATCTGTATCTGTATCTGTATCTTATCTTATCTTATCTTATCTTATCTTATCTTATCTTATCTGTATTATCTGTATCTGTATCTGTATCTTATCGTATCTGTATCGTATCGTATCTATCGATCTTATCTATCTGTATCGTATCTTATCTATCTTTCTTATCTGTATCTGTTTTGCTGCTTGCATTGTATCTTATCTTATCTATCTGAATCGAATCATCTGTATCTTATCTGTATCTGTATCTGTATCTGTATCTGTATCTGTATCTGTATCTGTATCTGTATCTGTATCTGTATCTGTATCTGTATCTGTATCTGTATCTGTATCTGTATCTGTATCTGTATCTGTATCTGTATCTGTATCTGTATCTGTATCTGTATCTGTATCTGTATCTGTATCTGTATCTGTATCTGTATCTGTATCTGTATCTGTATCTGTATCTGTATCTGTATCTGTATCTGTATCTGTATCTGTATCTGTATCTGTATCTGTATCTGTATCTGTATCTGTATCTGTATCTGTATCTGTATCTGTATCTGTATCTGTATCTGTATCTGTATCTGTATTTTATCACTTTCTATCGATCGATCGTCATCTGATCTGTTACATCTTATCTGATCGTCGATCGCATCACTTCTATCGTCATCTGATCTGATCGCTGATCTATCGATCGTCATCTTCTACTTCTGTTTATTGTTATCTATCGATCATCACTATCTCTGTTGTCATCTGATCTGATACAATCTATCTTATCTATCGATCCATCTGATCTTATCTGATCGATCTGTTATCTATATCATTTATCATCATCATCATCATCATCGATCATCATCTGATCTATCTATCGATCATCGATCGTTCATCGATCGATCGCATCTGATCGTATCGATCGTTATCGATCGTCGTTCGTTCTCTATCTACATCTATCATCTATCTTTCTGTCTATCATCTGTATCTGTATCTGTATCTGTTCTGTATCTGATCTGATCTGTTCATCTTATCTGATCTTATCTGATCTGTATCTACATCTACGATCGTATTTATCATCGTATCTGTTCTTTTATCTTATCTGTATCTATCTGATCGATCTGATCTGATCTTATTGTTATCTGATCTGTATCTGTATCGTATTGTATTTATCTGTATCTGTATCTGATCTGTATCTGTATCTGTATCTGTATCTGTATCTGTATCTGATCTGTATCTGTATCTGTATCTGTATCTGTATCTGTATCTGTATCTGTATCTGTATCTGTATCTGTATCTGTATCTGTATCTGTATCTGTATCTGTATCTGTATCTGTATCTGTATCTGTATCTGTATCTGTATCTGTATCTGTATCTGTATCTGTATCTGTATCTGTATCTGTATCTGTATCTGTATCTGTATCTGTATCTGTATCTGTATCTGTATCTGTATCTGTATCTGTATCTGTATCTGTATCTGTATCTGTATCTGTATCTGTATCTGTATCTGTATCTGTATCTGTATCTGTATCCTTCTCATTTTCTATAAATAGCTTTTCATTCTTATTTCCATCTTCGTCTCAACATTTAGCAGAAGACTTTTTATTAGGTCAGCTCTGTCAAGTTAAGACATGCTGCGCACTTGCTGAGACCTTTTCCATTTCGTTTTTTATTGCATCTAAGGTTTATTTCCTGAGTCGAGCAACAAGAAATACTTTGAGTAACAGCATTGTCCTGTCAGTTATCTGAGTATCTGTTTGTGCAGTTGTTGTGTGACAGCATTAAATTTGACTTGCCTTGGCACACAATTGTATCTTGCAGATACTCTCAACTTGTGCCTCCATCTGCACCTAGTGCAAAAGCCAAAGCCGAAGCCAGATACGTTCAGCTTGGTTTTTTGTGCTCAACTACAACTATCCATATTTGTTTCAGGCAAGTGACAGTCATATGAGCTAGCTACTGTTTGCTGCATGTAAAAGTCTCTTGAATTGGCACTTTTCTTCCTATATACCCTTCACCCTTTAAATGGTTAAGTGCGAAAAGAAAACGTAGCTTTAGCTTAAATGCTAGGGATTTTAGATGCGTTTTTAGTGAAAGGAACATTTTTTTTTATTCTAATAGGCGTCGACTGTCTGTGAACATATTGATTAGTATCGCTAAGGTGTCGGCTTAATACTGGCTTGCAATGGCTTTTCTATTAGTTTGTTTTCGATTTAGATAGCTTTAGGCCAGAGTGGACTCATAATTTCTGATAATGTATGCAATACTTTTCAGTCCATCTAACTAGATTCATTTAATCATTTCCTTTGCATGAATTTAAAAGCTATTTAAAAGTTATTTAAGTCATCGTCGCAGACTCGTGGAAGTTGACCTCATTTTTGTGGGTTTCACAAAATAATTTACATGTCCATTTGAAATGCTTATTTAAATGGCAGCGAGTATGTGGATAATGCACATTTATTAGAGCGTCGTTAATGAAGTGCATTTGTATTTATATTACCGCATTGTCATGTCAGATTTATTTTCATATGCAATTAGCATTTTAAATTCATTTCAGGACGTGCCATTTCTCATTTCTCATGCGTCGGCGTTCTGCATTAAATAGGCTTTTGATGTCAAACCAAGGTTAATTAATCAAAATGTTTTGCTGTTGTTGGCCTGACTGCAACTATCTAGATAATTACCGCCAACATGGCAATTTGCTAACGCTTTAAACTTTCACACTAACAGATTTATTAAGAATACTTTTAAATGTGTGTTTAGTTTCATTAAGTTATATACATAAATAAAGTTGAACGGGTTTGTCCGGCTCTGTCTGGCTTTGTATGGCTCTACCTGGCCTTGGCAGTTCATCACCTTGACAAAGATTTTTGTATATTTATATGTTTATAGTTGGAATTCAAATAAAAGTTGTTAAGTCTTTAGGTAAAGTAAAGTATTCAAATACAGTTTTCAACGAACTGTATAATTTTACCAAAGACGTGTTTCCGACTCTTTAAAAATTACTCTATTCAGAGGAAGCTACATTGAAAGTTTAACATCTAACTGTCCTTATATGAGTTTCAGATAAACAACTTTAATGAAACTTTAAGCATTTTTTGGTATAATGAATTACCAGAAAATATGATTAACTAATCTTTATTCATTTTCATACTTATATTACTTTAATAATCACAATAAGACCAGACAAATCACTCCAACAACAAGTTAATCAAGTGATTGATGTTTTAATTCTTATGAAATGCAGTTTTCAATAGTAAGCGAAAACGAATCAGGACTTAAGGTAAATGTTGGTCAAGATATGAATGACGAGACCTACTTACAACAGACAATTGCCATCTTCCACAAAAACAAAGCAATTACCCATAAACCTTTATTTCTTTTATCCTTTATATATATATTATGCGGGAACCTACAAAAAAGAAAGAAAAGAAAACACACATATAGAGACACATACACATATCTATATGTGTATGTATGTGTGTGTAGACACGAGTGTGAGCATGTGACTTGTTTCACAGTATTATCAAAAACATTTCCACAAACTTATGACAGAAGGCTGGGCGGGTAGACGTGTGAGGCAAGGCTACGGAAATATGCTTGTTTTGGCTGCTGGCAATTTTGAATGTATGCCAAATGTTTTTGTTGTTGTTTTTGTCGCTGCTGCTGCTGTTGCTGTTGCTATTGCTGTTGCTTTTGCTGTAATTGTTACACCAAACAGTGAAATGTGCAATGATAACGCCGCAGTGTCTGTGCTTGCTCCACATTTTCGGCAATTGTATACGTACATGCATAGCGAAATATGCACAAGTATTGGGGCTTGGGCAGCTCGTATCTGGGCTGGGCCACAATCAGCTGGCATTGGGCCATTTTTGTGGCTGTTGCTGTCGTAGTCTTTAAACTGCTTAGGTGGTCTTTAATTAACTGGAAAAGATCAAGGCTGGCTCAACCCTTTGAGTTCGTTAGAAATTACATGAATCGTCATGGCTGTCAATTTTCAAGTCTTTTATTATCTTTGTGGGCGTGGTAAGTTCACTATTTATTCATTGATTTTTATTAAAAATTGTTTCCTTTGACAAATAAGCAAGAAAAAATGATAAATATTTAAATAAATCTAATATAAATATAAATGGCATAAGCACATGTACAACAGTTAACAAAGCTAAAATATAACAAAAACTGAGCAGTTATATAGATAGGTTCTTAAAATAGTTACTGACTATTATATTAGCACGAGCATGAATAAATTTGAAAGGTTGAAAAAACACCTAGTGCAATAAATAAATAAATATTATCCTAAGAAAAACTGTAAATCGTTCATGCATAAAATTAAAATCAATAAAGCAATTAGAATTGGGTATTTGTTATTGTTATTGAACAATAATTAAATACTTATTAGGTACAAATGATATCAAATTATTTAATTTTTAATTTTTTGCCCTACCATTTGAACTAAATAATTATTTAATTATTCATTCATTGCAAAAATGATTTCGATTTTAACATTTCTTTCGGGTCAATGGTAAAAATATTTTGTTATTAAAATAGAAATATTTTTGTATTTTGGTATGTGTTATCTAAATTTGGAGCAATCGCAAAATAAAACATTTCAACTATTTAAACATACAACGGTAAACGGATTCGAGTTGAATTGCAAACGTGGAAAAACTGTTGCATATTTCGGGGCGCAGGCAGGTTTGTTGTTTTGCTTAGTTGATTAGTGTCGCTTATTGCATAATTACAATTGAAAACAACTTTTGTTGCGTGCATCCAACTTTAACAACACACACAGACAAACACACACACACACACACTCACACTCACACACACACTCATACACACAGAGACACTCACAGAAAGACTTACTCTCACACACGCTCATATGCACATTTATATCACAGACCTATAATTGGCGCAGTGTTTTTTTTTTTTGCATAAGAATCGGCAACACCTGCATAAAGTCTGATTTAACAGTTTGTACACGAACACGAAACCCATTTGCAAGTTTTGCCATAGGGGGCGTGGCAGTGTTTTTTCAACGCGAAAAGAGCACAAGCCAAAGTTTCGCATTCGCAGTTTATTGGCATTTTACGTGGCGCAAAAAAAGGGCCAGTACGTTGTTTGCACCCAATTTTAAATGCATTTTTCTGGTACTTTACTAATTTCGTTAATATTCGCAATATGTTGTTGTGGCTGTAGGGCAGTCAGAGAACGAGAAAGCTAGAGAGTAGAACAGTTGCAAGAGCTACTTTTGATTTGTTTGATATGCCGCCTATCCGCCCTACCACCACCTATTTCGCGTCCGCCCTTACAACAAAGCGCCTAAAAGTGCTACACTCAGGGGAATGTACGATTTTACTGATACACATGCAAACTTACACATGCATCGGGCATGAAAATATTTATTTATGCCAAAGGACATGCTCAAATAACTGAGCTACGAGCTATATACGAATATATGGAAATTTAAAAATCTTGAAAATTTTGAAACCATGCTATACAAATTTAAGGCCTCTTAATTAAAGAATATAACAATATAACAAAATAACAATAACAACAATAACAAAATAACAAAACAAAATACAATATTCTGTTATAGTCTTCTGGTTTTAGTAAAACCCAATCCTTCGCCTCAAAGGTCTGGCAAGGAGTAAGCGTCTCGTAAGCATGCTGAGGAGTCTTACTAGCTTATCACTATACCTGCTAATGTAGCTTCCAATCTGCTCTTCTTCAACTGTATGCAGATTCAGGTCGCGATGAAGAGAGGAGCCACACACATACCAGTGTCAATTTTTAATTTATCGCATGGCGTGATTCTGTGAAACCTGTATGCATTTATAATTGCTCAGCTCTGCACACCGTAGTAGCTCTACGAGCTGACCGGCACTATACAGTAAACATAGGTATACCGCTCTTTTGACTCTAAGAGACATGGTGCTTCTTCTGTTAATCAGTCAGTTTATGCTTTAAAACAAGCTTGATCTGTTTTAAAAGTATGTATATATCTCTTATAGATTCATATATACGAACAGACGGCAAGAGGGACAGAATAAGAGGATGTACGCTTGTACGGATGGATAAGCAGCCTGATAAGGAATTAAGTACTAATATATACTTTTTGGGATAAACATGTCTTCTTCTGCCTGCTAAACTTACAAAATTATGTTTAGAACTCCTATTTTAATTGAAATTTAATGGGTAAAGGCATAAAAATGAATGGTCTATTATGCATATAGGTATGCCCTATTAAGGGTTAATGAAATATAGGCTACTTTTTCAGCTGTCTTGTCTGTATTATTTGTGTAGGTGATCTATTTTTTGTATTTTCATCGTTTCTATTTAACCTTGTATTGAAAATGTTGTGGTTGCTTAAAAAAAAACAACTAAAATCAAATCAAATAAATAAATGAAAATCATACTTGAAAATAAGACTTATAAGTGGGTTTGCCATTCTTAAAGCATAAAAATAAATTAGTTTCCGTTTATGTAATTTTGCATGTAGTTGTGATTATTTGAAAGGCTTTGTTTCTACACAGTATTCATTCTATATAAATAATTCAGTTCATAATTACAAACAATTGCACCTTAATTGCGATTGATGGAAATGAAATCATATTACACTGACCTACGAAAATTGTAATGTTTATATGACAATATTTAAGATGTGGTCTAATTTACTACCTTAATTTTCTCTCAGTGCATAGCTTAGTTGCTCAAAATCAGACAAAAGCTTTATTCAAACGTGTGTGAAATTTATTGAAATTAATAATTGTTTCAATCGTTATTATCGCCCTGCTGGTCCTTGCTCGGCAATGCTCGGCCTTGGCCAGGAGACAATAACAATATACATACAGAAGGACATGTGTGTCGTGTCCTGCATAGGTGGGTCTGAGCAAGAATGTTTGTCTATTCATTGAAATGTGCTCGCTTACTTATTGATGCTCAAAGGCTGACGTTACAAGGACTTGTCTGAACTCTTGACTTCGTAAATTGCCAGAATCGCATTGTTTTTGGCTAGCAGAAAGAGGCATTTCGTAAATGTTTTATTGGCATTTTAGTGTGTGGCGTAATTATATCTGAGGTCAAAAGTTAATGAATTGCACTTTGTTGGATTGATTGGTTTAAGGATGCCATTCACATAGGTATGCATCCTTAAGCTTAATTTATTTAAAGTACATGCATCGAGGTACATTTCAAGATAAGCATCGATGTTGTTGGGATGCCTGAGTTGAATTTGAAATTGAAACTTGCATTTTACATTTAATTTAAATATTTTTGAATGAATGAATATAAATTGAGACTATTTCGAAAGAGTAGAAATAGAGGCAAAAGTAAAACGTTTTATTTGTCCGAATATAATAAATATTGCTGTGCTTGAAATTGGTAGATTTTAAGTGAGAATTTGAATACCTTTAATTTAAATAAATTACGTTTAATAAATAAATATATATATATATATGAATAATTTGCATTACCTTTATTTATAAAACATTTACTTTGGTATTTCAGTATTGCTCTCATAGAGTTGTGTTTGTAGGTGATGATATGGATGCTTTAGATATCTATATAACGTTTTTATATATTTATATATTTATATATTTATATATTTATATATTTATATATTTATATATTTATATATTTATATATTTATATATTTATATATTTATATATTTATATATTTATATATTTATATATTTATATATTTATATATTTACATATTTATATATTTATAGATTTGTTAGATTGTTTATTTTTTTGTATTATTATTAGACTTTAAATTCAATATTAACTCTGATTCCAAGAATATATTTGATGTTCTGTGGAATTTTTGTAAACTGCCCGTGTTGCTTTTGAATCGAGATGGAAAACCTTTAAAAACGTAATCGTGAGAGACTTGTTCAACCTAGCAGAGACTTATAAAATAAGCAGATTATTTTGAAGTTCGTTTTTCTTCTGATATTTTATAATTGTCATTCATCTAATCTTTAATTATTTAATATTATTAACCAAAATTCACTTACAAACACCTTCCACTTTTAGGAAATTGAAATACCAAAATCATACCAAATCGCTCTTTACATCAAGGTAATTTATTGCATCAAACTATGTAATTGAAGTTGAAGAGTCCTTGGCATGAATATGAAATTTACTTAACATTGGAATTGAATCGAATCGAATAGTATCTGAGCATTAATTGCTCAAATTCAACAAACATTCATAGTAAACAATCGAAATATTAGCTGCTGCTATTTGAGACAGCTGCACGTGCTCACCATTCAGCTGTCGTTCCTTATTCCCTTTGTGTCTGCTGTTTGCTTTGGAGAAGCAGATGCGACAATATCGTTGCCATTAGTATTAGTGTCAATCGGACACACCTGCTAGCCAGCCGATAAGGTGGCCAGCTTAAACTGCCAAAGTTGCATTGTTCCGCCCATAATTGGGCTTGTACACGTCCTTTGTGCTGATAAGGCTATGCATTTCAACTCAATTGAATGCATTTGTCATAATTGGTGGCAGAGTGCCTGTTTGTGTAACCCGCTTGTGGCTCAGCTCTCAGTTCTCCCCCTCTGTAGCTGTGTGTGTGTGTGTGTGCATTGATTACATCAGCAGGTGCAAGTTGCACTCGAGTTGCACGCACACCCACACTCATACACACCCCCTTATCGCTGCAGTTGCCAGTCGATTAGATTCCAGAGCTTGCATTAAAGTTACATTTGCTAAAGCGGAGCCCGTCGCCCTACTCGGTCTGAACTATTTTCGATCTATGACTGGGATATTGCTGCTGTTGTCACGTTCTTAACTTGTTCTTCAATTTGGTAGCATTGGGTTGTCGTCATTCGGCCCTTGCCGTGTGAGCCACGTGCGTCAGCCCTGACTGACAGTGTTGTGCGTCTGAAGGGTCGCAGCCGCTGTGTTTGTCATCGGCAGACCACATTTTAATATGCGCATAAATTGGCTGACATTGATGGATCCTAATATAGTTGCTTCCGTCGTAACGTCATCAGCAGCAGTAACAGAAGCAGCAGCAGCAGCAGAGCTGGCATTAAGATTGATCCAAGTCATAGACAACCGTCGCCTTTCACGCCCATCGCTTTCTGTTGCTGCATCTGTAATGTGCAATGAATTCATAAGCAATCCATGAATTTTGAGCATGTGAGGTGGATATATATAAATATATATATGTATACGTCATTATCTATATATTTCATTGAAGCATATATATATGTACACATATAAAAATTTGACGTAGGCGCTGTCTATCTCATATTAAATAAAGGAAGTAACAAAAAAGACAAAAGCTGTGAGGATAATTTGGATATCGAGAGTGAGTTAGAGGGAGTAAAAGGGAAAAAGACAGTGAAAAAATATAGAAAATCTTTTATAAGAAATTTATATGTAAATATGTAAAAAATTACAGAGATAGGGAGACAATTAGATAGACAAAAATACTGATTAAGATATAGGATAGAGATGTAAAGAGGAAGAAATAATATAGCTGCTATTTATATATATTAATAATAAATAGTTTAAGCCATATATTTAATAATACATCTTAACTGTTCTGAAGCCTTGAACATTTAATTACTTATAAGTATACAACAGATTGAGCACAGTACCCCAGCTTTAAGAGTAAACGACAAAAGATTTCTTTAATTTAATTTACATTTCATTTTCATTTTTCATTTTCCATATTACCATTACGCACTTTGTAGGCAATGTGAATAAAATATATGTTTCGGTCTTAAGCGAATGCAAAACAAAGCAAAGCATATTGATGATTTTTAAGGCCAAGTCAAATTATGATTGAGACACATGTTGGAGAATGTTGAGAATTCATGGCAATGTCGAAAGAAGTGTCACCTTAAATCGTAATAAGCGTAAGAGCTGTAGAGCAAATAAGGATTTACATGCGCATGGGAGCATAAATCGGGTAAACATTGGCAGGCAGTTATTAGGTATAAGAGCCGCACAGCTGCCGCATGGTACTTAATTTTTTACAATGCGGTACACTTAACGTTAACAGCTATCTTTTATGGCGTACTTGTGCTGGAGGATGGAGAGCTGTTGGCCTAAGCGGCTTAGACACCTAGCATGCCGAAAAACTTTGGCTGGGACATGTTTAAAGAGAGACAGCGAGATCCATTGTTGTGGGCCTTGCAGATTTGGGAGGGCGTAGCAGATAACGTCGAGGCGTGACATTTCGAGCGTGAATTGTAAACTTTTGATTGGATTGTGCTCTATGGGTGCGTCACATGCGGCGTATACGCAACGTGTGTTAAATTATTAGAAAAACAGCTGCCTGAGGGCCTTGCCACAACTCATTAAAAAGTTTTCTTTTTAAAAATGTTTTGATTTGCTTTCTGCCGCTGGCTGCTGCTGCTGATGCTGATGCTGCTGCTGCAGCTCCTACTCATGAGTTACAGCAGATTTCTTTTTTTCTTGTGCTTTAATTAAGCAATCGCCGCTGCGAATTCATCTAAAAATAAGTCATGGTTGGAAATCGCACGCCTGTCAGCTGCACCAAACGCGAAATCAATCAACATCAACGCGAAAAACTCTTTGTGACCCGCCCTCCCCATGGAAAGTCATTTTCATTACCGCCAGCCCCATGGCCACGTCATGTTGTGGCTGCGCGCATAATATTCCATTGCTTTGTGTCTCTAATACTCTTCCAGCGGGTGCTTTACTCTCACTGCTGTGATAAGTCACTAAATGGAATCTGTGTGATATAACTTTTTACTTGATTTGCTGCTTAAATATATATAAATATATAATTATATATATATATAATAAATATAATGTTAAATAATTGAAAGAAGTGTATTCAGTCAGCATCTTTGCGAAAAGTAAATTTTCTTTTGTTTTGTTTGTTACGTAAACTCAATGAATCTTTATTTTGTATTGTGCCTTTTGGCAATGTTTTTGCTGCTTATTGGAAATTAATTTAATATATTTGGGTTCAGGCTAGTGTCTGCAGCAATGCGTGGAGAACATTCTATGCTGGCTTATCAATAATCAATTTGCCCAGTATTCGCATTGTTGAAGTAACAGCAAAATATATATACAATTATAAATATTTTATGCAGCAGTAGAAAAACGAACTGTCCAGAAATTTATGCATGAAAATAAATGAAAAATGCACAAAAATTGCATTCAATCCTCTTTTTTGACATTATATTTCATTTAACTAGCGGATGCCACACTAATTGTGTGACAGGAAGTTTAATTTCGTATCTATGCGACAGAGTTCGTTTGCATCGCTTTTTATTTACAAATGCAACAACAAACACATTAAACTGAATGCTTCAAAGCGATGTAACAATAAAAATGATTTTCTAATTTCCACATGCTGTGCGAAATGGAAAAAAATCACAGCCACGGAATTGCAGCAGCAGCGAAATACTCGAACAGGACACCAATCAAATGGAATATGCAGCAAAAAGGGTTGGCGGGAAATGAAAATCATCAGCAACCAAATACAAATACAAATACAAATAGCAATACAAATATATATATATAATAATACACATGCTAATACACACAAAGAGTGGGCAGTAGGAGCAAAAAAAAAGAGAAGTAAAATGTAGTAAATAAATGACATCAGTTATTTTTGGCGCGCGAAAGTATGCTACAAAAAGTAACACTGGCTACAAAGGATTGGAAATACACACACACACACACACACACATAGCCACAAAGGCTGGCATGCATATTGTGAAATATGTGTGCGAGTTGCTGCAGAGTTTTCACACTGTATGCCCTGGAATATTTCTACTTTATTTGATAGCTAACTGAAACACAAGCTGAAATAGCACGTAATATGGTTATATTTAAATTTGACAGCACAAATTTGAGATTTTTTCCTTGCTAATCAAAATTTTTTGTGAAAACACATAAGCAAACCTATAACTAAAAATATCTCATTAAAAAAATTTTTAAAGGGAAACACAGCACAATAAATAAATAAATAATTAATATTATTATATATTTTATTAAAAAATATATATACTATATAATATAATATATAATATATATACCAAATTTGAAGTGTCAGGTATTCCCGGGAGAATTTTTAATTAAAAATTCCGGGTACTTATTTTACACAATGTATATTATAATATAATAATATATTAGTTTTTTTTTATAAGTTCTATTTAGAATTAAATATTTTTTTATTTTTATTTGATGAAATATTGAGAGATGTGTATTCTGCTACCTTTCAGACAACTTAATCTAAGCATAAATTAATAGAATAGATTTTTGTATAGGCTATGTAGTATGAATACAGAATACATAAGCTAGACGATGAGAGAGTTATGGGGTGTAACTACCACAGATAAAGTTTAAGGAGATATTTAATTAATATTTAACGCCAAGTCCCTGCCCAGTAGTTCTTGAGGGTGGTGGCTTCTGCGCTTTCTCCTAGCTCTAGAAGATCTTTGGAATGCAGAACCTAGACGGCCTAGCCAGGCTGATCTCACAGGTATTTTGTTTGCCCGTCTTGTATTCTATCTGCAATTTTTGGCAACTTGAGGTCTCGTTCGATGTTCGAGCTCTTGGTTCTAATTACCAAGGCGACAGTATTTAGGTACGTCTGAGCTGCAATTCCATACACCTGGATGGCATATAATAGGTGTCGAGCTAAGATAGATTCAAATATTTACTTATATATATTATATCATTTTCACTGATTATTAAAATAAATAAAAACTGTAAGATAAATAAATACAATATAATTAATATTTACAAATACAAATATTAATATAATTAATACTTAATATTATTTTTTATTGACTAAATCTTCGTAATATTAATTTTAATTAAAATATATTTTGTAATTCTTTCAGCTCAACAGTTTATTTCAAGGTATTACGAAAGCGTGCGTACTCAACGTTGGTGTTCTGAAATAGATTTTTTCTCGCTTTTGGAACAGATTCTATAAACTATGGGCCAGAAACGGGGTTTTTGGGTGGGCTCTGCTTTTTATATTCGATTTTTGCGTCAATTTCAGTAGCCTGTCTGGCTGCAGTCACGTGCTCGTGATCATAATAAAATGGGACTTGACAACAGCTATAAAAAGCAGCCGACACAGCGGGCCAAGAGGAAGGATGTGACGCAGGCAAGGGCACCACTAACAATTCCAGTGAATCGATGACCCTAAAATTCGTGTTGCAGCAGCAACAGCAGTAGCCGACAGCAGCAATTGGCATTAGCATCAATGCGCGTAAACAACAAATTGCTGAAATCGCTGGCACCTCCGCTGGGCAGGATGTGTCCACTGGAGCTGTGTGTGTGTGTGCAGAGAAGCATTATTCCGCCGGAAGTTTAAGGGTGTGTGTATGTTTGCGTGTGAGTTGGACGGGCCATTCGGCACAATGGCAAATTAAGTGGACATGCAACTGTAAAGTTTGCAATTTATAAGCTCTTGAACTCAGTTGAAGCTAATTTGCATGCGGTTCTCTTTAAAGGACTACGAACAAAAGGCTGAGGCCCAAATGTCTGCAAAAAATGTTATTTTTGGGTTGCATTGTCGAAACAGTGCCACGTTGCAACAATATTGACAGAGACAATGCCATAATGCATGCACTGAGCAAATCATGGGAGTGTGTGCGTGGGTGTGTGTGTGTGTGTGTGTGTGTGTTGATGCAAACAATTGCAACAACAGGCATAACATGCGGAAAAGTGTCACTGTTTTCTTGGCAACAGGCGGCAGCAAATAAGCACACACATACACGCATGCACACATGCATGCATCCTCGACTAGTTGCATAAACACTTATAAAGCCATTTCAGCACAGTCATCTAAAAGCACTACCATTCATCCTACCCGCACACGCACACACACACACACACACACACACACAGACAAACACACAGTGAAGAGATGCTTGCTCATACGTTATGGTCGCTAATGTATCTGTTTTGTGTGTCCTAGCAAGGACGAGGCATTACGAGTGCAGTGTCCCAGGCGTTGCAGCGTTTACGATTGAATTGCTGGGCCTTTTAACCAGCCGGAGTTTAGTGCTGCATGTTTTTTTAACCCAGTTTTCAATGAGCAAAAAACAACCAGGACAAACGAAGCATTTGGATATTGCTGAATCTCGCATACACTGGTTGGTCAATAATTGTTGGTTTAAAAATAAAATATTTAAATTTAATAGTATAAATACAATAGATATACTTTCAATTACGTCTTTTCCGATCAATACACTATCTGTATAGTAAAGTATAAAGACAATAGATATACTTTCAATTACGTCTTGTCCGATCAATACACTATCTGTATAGTAAAGTATAAAGACAATAGATATACTTTCAATTACGTCTTGTCCGATCAAGACACTATCTGCATTCATTGCTTGTAATTAAGAGATCGTTAAGCTTTGTTCTAGATATACAACTGCAATTAAGGGGAGAATTATGAGAGAATATGTTTTAATAAGAATCGCGGTCTCACTATATATATACTATATACTATTTATATTTGTGCGACGGAGATCACTAGGTATTTTCACAAGAGAGAGAGAGAGAGAGAGCGAGATAAGTACTTTGCGCACTTTTAAATGTTTTGTTAGAATTTAAATAAAATAATATAGAAATACATCTATGTATGTGTTATTATAGTATTTATGCATGTGCGAGTATGACAAACAGATTGTACTCTCGTCTAATTTTACTTACAATAAGCGTATCGATGGCTATGCGTAAGAACATATGAATATGCAGCATGTTGATAATACCCGGCACACAAAGTGTATCGTCTCCATGTACTATTTTTTATCCAGCTTTTACGTCATTCACAAATTGGCTGCACGCTGCATTGGAGCATTGATAATCTTCGGCATTCAGGCAAAAATAATTGGCGCAACGTTGAATGGCTCTGCAAGTGCTTCGACCATTTACAGACACCTGTTGGCCAATTGTTGCGGCAATTAAGTAGGTGAATGGCTTTCCTCAATTGCCTGTCATAAAAGTGAAAAGCTATAGAACTGTTGCGCTCTACCTTAAGCGGCTCAGCTAAGGCAACAATCTGAGATAGAGAGACAGAGAGAGAGAGGGACAAACTGCGAATATATATTGTACATGTCAATGGAACTGGCATATTGTGATTGTTTCAGTTGTTGTTGTCGAGCGCAGGGATACATGAAATGTTTCGCATAACTTTGTTGGCTGCTGTGTTATCATTTAATTAAGTTTTCT
Source organism: Drosophila nigricruria (assembly GCA_037075265.1). NCBI lineage: Eukaryota > Metazoa > Arthropoda > Insecta > Diptera > Drosophilidae > Drosophila > Drosophila nigricruria. The sequence continues at coordinate 3,519,579 of JBAMCI010000160.1, read as the reverse complement.
TTAATTAAGTCGACATGTGAGAAACCGCAGTGGCAGCCAAAGTGTAGCTCCTGTCAGCGGGTTGTTGGACGGACAAAAGTGCGCCGCATGTTGCAGCAACATGCAGCACCAGCAAAAACAGTTAGATTACTTGTCTCGAGTTTGTCTGTGTGTGTGTGTGTGTGTGTGTGTGTAGCATATATGCTTAATTATTGAGTGCGTGCCTGCAAAACAAATGCACACAACTGCTGTAAGCACTCACACACACACAGCAGTACATAGCTGCTATGTGGTGGTGTCATCCGTCTTAAGAATTTTCGCGCATGTTGCTGCAACAACACTTGCTAACACTTGTGCAAAATATTTGCAAATCATTTGCTGAAAAACATGTTCTCAAGTGCCAGCGCCAAAGTGTGATTAACGCTTTTCGCTAAACACAACAGTGTGAAGGGTTTGCGAAAGTTAGATTTGTTTTACAGCATTTACAAGGATTATCTAGTTAAGTACTCAAACCTTATCTGACACACCTAAATGTATGTACAAAAAAAAAAAAAAAAAAAAAAAAAATTTTTTTTAAAAAAAAATTAAAATTAATTTTCTATTTTACTGCAATACTTACTGGATATATAAAAATAGTTTAGTCTCAGATATTTCAATATGTCTGTTTTTAGTTTAACTTGACTTAACCTTTTCCATTAAGTTGGACTTTACTGTTTCGGGCATTGCTTTCGTGTACGATTCTTGGTAAGCTTTTTAACTGGAAAAACTTTTTGTGAACCTGGATGAGTCAATAGGCGCCTTAGGTTTCTTATAACAAGTGCTATCCATTTGCTAATCGAATTAAGTTTAATTATAACTAAATTATTATAGTCAAAACTATTGGCACTGATGGCTGGCTGTATGATCTTTGTATTGTATTGAAAATCTAATTAGAAAAATATAAAAAAAAATTGTTTTAAACGGCCTTTGCTTATAAATGTTGCTTGCAAACAAAACAAAAATTTACGATTTAGTTTTATTATTCATATTCATTCACATAGTGAAATGAGTATTTTGGTTTTATGCAATGTCCCTCTTACATTAACTCTTACTTGTTATATAATTTATGATTTAGTTTTAGTATTCATATTCATTCACATAGTGAAATGAGTATTTTGGTTTACATTAACTCCTACTTGTTATACCCTGAACTCAATTTTAAATTGATTTTTAATAACAATTAAAAAATTCCTTAATTTGCCTGTTTGCCACAATTGCAGATTTCAGTGGCCAGCTCCCTTTACACTTGCACTATCTCTCATTCATTTTATTCCATTGTCTCTATTAGCTCTGCGCTAGTGACCCACAATATGTGTGACACAATTGTTGCTGCATTCGTGGTCAATGATTGTACAGTTCTGTTTGAGTGTGTGTGTGTGTGTGTGTGTGTGTGAGTGCCTGTTTTCGTTGTTCATGTTGATGACTCCCAAGGTGACGGTTGCATTTTCGTTGGCTCGTCCGTTCGTTTGCCCATGTGTTGACAGTTCACGCACACAATGCCCATTTACATATTGAACACATGCACATACGCACACATGCATACAAACACACATGCATATGCATATGCATATGCCGGGCATACTGTCACGTCATGTGGCTGCTGCATAATAATTGCAACATTTGCCGCTGTCGCACGGTCTCTCAGCTGTGCCCAGTTGCTGCAGGTAGCCGTGGCAGCAACAATGACTGCTGCGAGTGCAAATGCAACTGCAACGGGCCGAACATGTCCCTCAAGCATTGTCCTCCACTCACTCTTCCTCACTTTCTCCCTCTTTCTCTCTCTCTCTCTCTCCAATTATCAAGGCGACTCGCAGCCGGATGCTGAAAATTGGCCCAGTTTGCGACTTTAAAGTCGATCGATGGTTCCTTGCTGCAATTCGGGATTACATAGAGCCCAGGATCTGCAGAAGAAAATTAAGTCTGACTTGGCTTTGTGAGCGCTCATTTCTTTACGTTTTTTTTTTTAATTACGCGCTGCGCGTGTTGCAGCAAAATGTTGCCGCGATTTGAATGCGGCAGCTGCTCGTTGCCTGATTGCATGCAGAGCGCTAATTATGAAAA